>VZTN01020381.1:398953-436416 GCA_013400515.1 Erpornis zantholeuca
CCCACCACAGCCCCGTGTCCACCCACCACAGCCCCAAGAGCCCACCACAGCCCCAAGAGCCCACCACAGCCCCATGTCCACCCACAACAGCCCCGTGTCCACCCACAACAGCCCCATGTCCACCCACCACAGACCTGTGTCCACCCACCACAGAACCTCTCACCACCAGCTGCTACCAGTGAAGAAGCTGGAGGGGACTGTGCCAAGGTTTTGCTGGGAGACCCTTGGCAAGACCCATAGCAAGGAAACAGGGCACCTGGGGAAGATGTCCCAGGTGGAATCCTGGGCTGGCTTGGGAGGAGGTAGGAACCAGACAGGTGCAGCTGCAGGAAAGACTGGGAAAAGGTGGGAGCAGCCCAAGAGCTGACAAGGATGTGTTCAGCTCTCTAAAGTTTGATTTCCGTGACCTTTTTGCTGCTGGTTACCGCTCCCCTGGTGCCACTCCCAGCACTGACTGGGGCAGGCTGCGTTTTCCCTGCTAGGGAGCTAAACTGAGATGCTGTGTGTAAGAAATGGGAAGTGACAAGATATGACCGAAGCATTGGAAATCAATCCAAACTAAATGTGCTTCTTAACTATAAGTGAACAGTTGAAAACAATCCTCTTTTATAGCCATGGAGATAAATACTCTGTTTTTATTAGGAAAAAATTGCTTTGGACTGAATAAAGTCGTTTGATTAACAAGTCAAAGCAGATGGTTTATTGATGTTTCAAAAAGGAGTTTACAAGGTCTACTGAAAAAAGAGCCCCAGCTCTGAATTAACAAATTACCCGAGTATGTGGGACATTGACAGTTCACTGCTAATAGATTTATGGGCTGCTGCTGGGTGTTTTGTCCCCATTTGTTTTATTATGATAAAATATTGGGGCAGGGGTAACCTATAGACTCCCTGCAATATACTGTATCGACCCCTGACCCTGAGAGCCTGACAGCAAACCTATATATTAGATTCTTAATTTGTCTTAATCTAACAGGATCGGTCTCTGTGCTGTAATTATTTTCCAAAGGCAGTGGTGTGGGTGTGTGCAAGCACTGCAGGTGAAGGTGGATCACTTTGTCAATTGCACTGGACACACAGTTCAGCTGCTGAGGACTGGAGAGATCACAGCAGGAACGAGGCAGAAGCATCAGCATTCCATGAAGCAGGACATCACCTTGAGAAATCACAAAATTCGCAGGTGCTGTAAATTAACGCCATAAACCAATTAACAGGGAGGCCCTGGCAGCATCTGGAAATATGCAACGATCATGGCTGGCAGTGTGGGGACTTGAAGAAATGGGGCCACAGAGCTGAGCCTTTTTCTATAAACCTCTGGAACTTAGGGCTTTAAAGCCCTGTCCAGGGACACAGCTTCCCAGCAGAGTGCCATGTCCTGCAGGTGGGCAGAGGGACTGTGGCTAATGCAGGCAGCTTTGAATCCACAGTGGCTGAGACTCAGGGGAAGGGGCAGGCTGAGGGGCAGGCACTGCTTGTTCCCGCTGCCAGAACAGCCGTGGTTACCTCAGGTAATCCCTAAGAACATGTGCGGGTTTCCAGCACCCCCAGCACCCCCAGCCATTAATTGCAGGCCACGTCCCTCACGGGGCCAGCACAGCCCTGGCCACGCTGCCACAGCCCAGGAGCAGCACAGTGCTCAGCCCTGCCAGGCAAAGCCTCGGTGACGAGGAGCCAGGAACGGTCCCTAAACTCTCCTCCATTGCTGAAGTTATCGGTTCTGAGGAGCTTGTGTGAAACCTTCACTTCCTTCTCCTACTTGAACATTGCCTTCTAAGGGCAAGGGAGCAAGCAATTCCTAAATGTCAGAAGTCAAGCAGACAAGGCATTTGGCTGCCTTGGCTGAACAGGGATTTTTCTCTTGGAAATAAGATGAAAAACAAAGGTGTGTGCTCAATGGAAGCAAGGTCAGATGATATGGGAAGAATACCGAAATGCTAGCCACTACTGTAAGGGAGAAAATTTGCAGCCAAAGCTCACCTGGAGCTGAAGATGCCAGAAATGTGGGGGACAATAAAAGGAATTTTTTCAGCTATATTAATGGCAAAAAAACCCAGTGTAGAAATAACATTTGCCCATTCCAGGATGAGGATCATCACCTGACAAACAGGGACAGGGCCATGGACAAGGAAGAGTCATTTAATGCATTCTTTGCCTCTGTCTTCGATATGGGTGACAGACCAAGGGGGTCCCAAGTGCCCTGAGCTTGAGGACAATGACTGGGAGATTGATCAACTCCCACTTGACCCTGAAATTGTGCAGGATCTGCTGCTCCAGCTGGATCCCTACAAATCTATGGGGCCTGATGAGATTCATCTGATAATCCTCTGAGCTACTGATGTAATGACAAAACCTCTCTTGATTATTTTTGAGCCCTGTTGGGAATCTGTAGAGGTCCCAGCTGACTGGAAGCTGGAGAACATTGTCCAGATTTTCAAGAAGGGCAAAAAGGAGGACCCTGGAATCTATAGGCCTTTCAGTCTCACTTCAGTTCCTGGAATATGAGCAGAAGATAAAGCTCTAAGGGTGCAAAGGTGGGACCCATCAGGATGATGAAGGGTCGGGAGGGGAAGCCCCACAAGGAGCAGCTGAGGTCACTTGGTTCGTTCAGCCTGGCAAAGAGGAGACTGAGGGGAGGCCACGTAGCAGGCTGCAACTTCCTTGTGAGGTGATGGACACTGTTCTCTGCTCTCTGGTGGCCAGTGATAGGACCCAAGGGAATGGCTGGAGCTGTGTCAGGGGAGGCTTAGGCTGAATATTAGGAAAAGGTTTTTCACCCAGAGGATGGTCGGGTGCTGGAACAGGCTCCCCAGGGCAGTGGTCAGAGTACCAAGGCTGCCAGAGCTCAAGGAGCGTTTGGACAATGCTGTCAGGCACAGGATGTGATTCTTGGGGTGTCCTGTGCAGGACCAGGTGTTGGACTCAATGATCCAGTTGGTCCCTTTCAAGTCAGCATATTCTGTGATATTCTGTGATTCCTCCTCTCCGTTACTGCGTCAGCTCACACAGGGCAGCTCTGATGCCAGAGTGCTCTCACCCACCTGACCTGCCACGGCTGCTCCTTCAGAGATGTGATGAGGGGATGCTGTACTTTGGCACTTGCCAGTTTTGGTGCCCAGGCAGGGTAGTTGTGGTGCCTGAGGTCAGGATCAGAGATGCCATGCCGGAGCACCCCAGTGTCCGTGCCCGCTCCCCTGCGCTGTGCCTGCCAGGCACCGCCCTGTGCATCCCTCCAGGATGCTGCAGCGGCAGGGCCGATCCCAAAAACAGCCCCAGGGAGCACCGGGACAGACGCCAGGGAGCCAGGGGCTGTGCTAATCCCCCGCCCCCACGGGCTCGGCAGTGTCTGCGCACACCCGAGGATAACACGGTGATGAATGGGGGACAAATGTGTCTTTTATTGCTTCCAGAGCACACGGGCGTTTTCTCTTTCTTTTATAGGGGATGCTGGACCACTGGAAATAGGAACTCGCATGATTTGTTCTGCAGCCATTTCCCTTTCTCTCCTGTAATAGGATCTGCAGGAATCATTTAAAGAGCTGAAGGCATTTTAGTGTCTTCTTCACCTCTTCCCCCACAGTTCCTATGAGTTCACCAGGTACCCTCCTGATGAATTAATCCTACTGTAAAATATTTACAGGCATTATTCCTCTAATTAATTGTCTGCAGCTTTATTTACCAGGTTCTGGATTAACTCTGAGACCAGTGACTATCCAGAGCTGCTGTTTGCTCCAGCACTGTCTTTCTTTTGCTCTGTTTATCTTTTTTATGTAGAAGAGTGGCTCCATTATATACAAACTGTCCTGAGGCTTAGCAGATATTCCAGGGAATCACAGGACTGCATCTCATCTTCTCCAGTAATTAGTTACTCTCTCACATCTCAGAGGAATCACACCAAACCTTCTTCCACATGCCATTGCTCCCCACGAAGCAGAAGGAAATTGAAAGGATCACATTAATATTTTAATAGTTGACATTACAATTTTAATCTCACCCCAAATGCAGGAGAACTGGAGGGGGACCTTCTCACTCTCTACAACTACCTGATAGCAGGTTGGAGCCAGATGGGGATCCGTCTCTTCCCCCAGGTAACAAGTGATAGGATGAGAGGAAATGGCCTCAAGTTTAGCCAGGGGAGGTTTGGTTGGATATTAGGGAAAAATTTTCATAGAAAGGGCTGTAAAGCCCTGGCACAGGCTGCCCAGGGAAGCTGTAACATCACCTTCCCTGGAAGTGTTAAAAAAATGTGGATGTGGCACCTGGGAGCACGATTTAGTGGTGAACACAGTGGTGGTGCTTTGCTGAAGGTTGGACTTGGTGATCTTAGAGGTCTTTTCCAGCCTTGAGCATTCTGTGATTCTAAGCTGCCACAGCTGTGAGCACAGGTGCTAAAAACAGGCTCGACCTTCAGCTCCGGCACGGGTGGGGAGTGCAGGCCTGCGGGGTGTGCACAAGGGCGTAGCTTAGCTCCAGTGTTTAAGCTCTCCAGTACCCTCAGGAGCTCGGGGTGCTGCACACCTGCTGGCCCAGCCACAGGTGCCACTGTGCCTGCCCTGCCTGGTTGCTGGGCTCGGCCGTGCTGTGGTGGGAAAGGCTCTGTCAGCTCAGGAGCAGGGCTAGCTTTGCTGCTTGAGCTGCTGTTGGAGGGATGAGGTTTAAGAATTGTTCTCCGCCCATCCTTTGGGTACAGCCCTGGCGCTGTCCAAAGAGCTTCTGCCTCCCGCCTGGGCAGGCAGAGGGGCGATGGGCAGGGCTGGGTGTGCCTCTCCTGTCAGCACCACCTCCGCCCTGCTCCGCTGCTCTGCAGGATTGTGCCTGCTCAGGGGACGCTGTGGCACCTCAGGGCCCAGGGCCAGCACCTCGTGCGGCTGATGGCTGCGGGCACGGGGGTTTGTGCTGCTGGCTCGCAGTGCCTGCAGCTCACTGTGCTACCGCAGGGCTCCTCCAGAGCAGTCCCTGGCAGGCTGGTGGAGGCGCAGCTCCTGCTGACAACTTGCTTCTCTCCAGGAAAGATAGTTTTTTTGCATTGTTCTGGCATGCTGCCACCTCTCCTTGGTCGGGGTCTATTTTAGTAACACTGCCAAGACAGCGGGTCTAGGAGGATGGGAAGGGAATGCTTCCCTCAATTCACTGACTGGAGCAAATCACTTACTAGGAAGCAATCTCAGTTTCAGGCCCTGGCTCAGTTCCAGACTAGGATGGGTCTTTTAGTCTATTAGTCACAATAAAATAAACTCAGAATTGGCCACTAAAAGATTCCTCACACCCCTGCTAGGACACCGGGGTTTGACACCAGCACAGTAGAACAGGGCATGCCCATGTCCATTCCTGCAGAGCAGAGGAATTCATGTGTCCTTGAAAGAGAAAGAAAAGGATCTTCCCAATGGAGGCATCAGCTACACCTACCAGCAGCAGATGTCCCCAGCCGTAACCTCAGTAAAAAGTCCCAATTTCATACACTCATAAGTGATGAATCAAAGCCAAATCACACAAAAGCACAGATTGGTGTGGATTACTGCTCCTCCTAATTTCAAATTTTTGACCCATGTGTATTTCAGATGAAGGAATACTAACAGAAAAACGTTCTAAATGTATTTTTAAAAACAGGAACATTTCTGTTTAAAAAATTATTACGAAGTTATGAGTGATGGGGAAAGAGTTGTAGTGGAAATTCTGAGGAAATATGGTTGTAATGTGCCTAGCAGTGACTTTCACTGGGCTGACCCCCACAAAACTCTGGCTTTCTTGCTGTTTCCTGGGATTTCACAAATTTAAATTGTATCTTGGTTTTGGAAAAATGATCTGGAACTTGACTTCCATTCCCAACACCATCCCACAGTTACCCCATTTGTGCCATCTGGTATTTGATCGATATACATGGCTGCAGGAGTATTTTACATTTGAGCTCTGTTACATTTTTCATGTGATGGTCCATTGCACCTGGGGCTTGGCCTTATGCTGAGCTAGACAAAAACAAATTAGAAGTTTCTTCTGTAGTATGCACTGCCTTGTTATTTCCGTAGCATCTCATGTGCCCGAGGCGAGCAGGATTAGTGGAGGATTACTGTGCATGCGCGCATAGCTTAGAAAGCTGCTTTGATTACAAAGCCCAAAAAAAGGATATTAAATTTTTATTACAAAAATATTTGTTTTACTTCATTCCTCTTCTAACAGCAGAAAAAGTTCCAAGCATTCTCTCGCTCTGCGGTCACAGTCCAGCTCCAAGCCGGGAGGGAAGTGAATTTCTGGCGTTGTTTTCCTCGCAGAGATGGCAGCCCGGAGCTCTGCCTCACGCTGCTTCCCAGGTCAGCCCCGAGAGCAGGGCCTGGACCAGCTGGGCTCCAGCCACCGTGCCCACCGGGACCGCAACTCCCGCGTCATTATTTACACCTCCAGCGTTCCCGTCAGCTCGATTCCCTTCCTGCTTTTCCACCAAGCCTTGGAACAGCTCGGCAGTTCCTTGTTCCTGTGATTTATCATTTGTCTGTGCATTTTAATCTTTTTTTGCCTATAGCAGTTGGGTTTCTGTATGGTCTCACGAAGGAAATGTGTGAGTCTGGCGAAGCTTGGCTTACGAGTCACCTGTGCTAGTGACACTTTTTTACTCACCCACCCGTTTCCCAAACTGGCTGCTTCCCTTACACGGGACAGCAAACCAGCTCCAGCATCCCCGGCCTTGGAGATTCCCCCATCTCCAATCAGATCTGTGTGTGACTCAGAGCCAGCAGCAACTCCTTCATCGGCTTACAACACACATAAATGAGGGTCCAGTCCCGGGGGCTCCGGCGGGGTTACAGCTGTGACGGGAATGCTGCCGGGGCGGTGGCAGCACGGGACAGCGCAGGTCAGGGATATCGGGCCGGAGACCCCAAACCGCGGAGCTCCCCTGAGGGACAGCGCAGGTCAGGGATATCGGGCCGGAGATCCCAAACCGCGGAGCTCCCCTGAGGGACAGCGCAGGTCAGGGATATCGGGCCGGAGACCCCAAACCGCGGAGCTCCCCTGAGGGACAGCGCAGGTCAGGGATATCGGGCCGGAGACCCCAAACCGCGGAGCTCTCACGCCCGCCCGGTCACAGCCCGCCTCGCTCCGCCCCGCCTCGTGCCCAATCGCCGCCAGGTGGGGGCGGGATACTAAGCTTCTATTGGGTAATCTTTACGTCAATCAATACCGCCGGTGCCCAGCGGGCTCGTCAGCGGCACCGCCTCCAGGCTTGGCGAGTGTTGATTGGTCGCTGCGGGGGCGGGGCTTGCCAGCTCCCCCTCGGGGTTGGGCGAGGGGCCCGTCAGTCGNAAGGCTCCCTCCCCCGCCGCCCTCGCCCAGCCGGGACAGGCCGCGCTGCTCCCGCTCGCTCCGCCGTTGCCGTTCCGGCGGAGATGGTGGGCGAGACTCTGCACTGCAGGGGTCTGGAAAAACCTGGCACCTACCAAACTACGGAGCAGGCTGGTGCTTGGGAGGATCCTGTCTAGCCAAGCAGTTTCCTGAACTCTTTATAGGGAGGAGGGGTGGGCTGAGAGGCAAAGCTCTGCAAACCACGTTGGGTGTCGTCATGGTCACTCGTTTTAACACCTGGGTGCAGAACTTTCTCTAGGCAAGTTGTGCTGCAAAGTCATTAGGAAACATGATCTGGTCCGATTCCTTTGAAAAGTGGGACCAAATGCATCTCTGTCGTTTCTGACAAACTCTGCTAAACCCGTTACTAATTTCTTCAGGGGTGGAGATTTAAAGTGAAACACTGAGCTGGTAGGTGCCGAAGTGCTCAATGAGTTTGGTCCTGTTTGACCTCCTTACTTCAAGACCTTAGTTTATTTCCACATCACTGATGAGGTGGAGAAATAGAGAGTTGCTTTCGTTGAATCAATTAAAAAAAAAAAAAAAAAAAGTTGTACCTGGAGAAAAAAAGAGAGGAACAGCTCTCCTGTTCTGCCACAATGTTTATTGCACAGAATGTAGTGTAGGTCAGCAACAAAATAGTGGCTATTGCAAAATGCATGGGTTTAGTTGATATACTTTGGATAACCTAGGAAGTCACCTGTTTGTTTAAAAAAAATCCCAAATATGTGCTTGAATGTGGATCTACTCTCTTGACTACAGCAACTATGAAGGAGCAGCTCTGAACTCTCCTGGTATGTGATAGTGAGAAATCATTCTCTGATAACTATGAAATTCTGACTCTGACCAGGTTTTGGTCTGGGTTATTAGTTGGATCACATGGCACAGTCCTGCTTTTTGGAGGGTGACCTCCCTGTGTCTGACCAGATGTTTAATAATGAATGCTGGGGAGATGTAAACATCATTGGCTTTGTGGTGTTCTGACTGAGACAATGGCAAAACCTAAGCATAAATTGTCCTGTTTGAGTTGAATTTATGTGTGCTTATAAAAATTATCTTAAAGAAAAAAATTAACTTTGATTTTTAAATTTTAGATGGGACTGAGAAAACTTACAGCAACATCTCATAACTGGAAGTCAGAGGCACAAAGCTGCTTCTGAGCATGTAAGAGACAAGGACCATCTTAAAGTTTCTTAACTGAAATTAGTTTCACTTCAGTTTTTGATTTTAGAACCTCAGGTTCTTTTCTGTCTCCTTTTTATAGTCATTTTTCCTGTCTATGATTTATAATTTTACCCTGTGTTTTATTGGGAATTGTTTTTTCATTTGTTTATACTGATGGCTTTACACTTCCAGAAGTAGCTGAGATCTTGCTATTATCCAGAAGTATTTTGGAAAGTGAAATACAGCTATTTTGCTGCTGCCATTGGTCGCTTAACAGTGATGATTAACTCCCATTAATATTCCCTTGCCCTTGCCCAGAAAAGCCTTGAAGGTGGGTTGATAGAAATTATTCCCTTTCCTGTTGATATTTGTAACTAAAATCAGGCTGTAAAGTGCTGAATGCATACAGAAAGCCCGTGCTGGCCTTTCATTCAAGCAGAGCAAATGCAATCACCATTGCTCTCACCCTTTGAAGAGTTGGAGCACTTAAAAAAGAGCATAGATGGTTTGTAGATGGATTCTGCCCCAGACTTCAGCATTAGGAAAGGGCAGGTGGCACTTCTTCCCATTCCTGAAAATGAAACCCATTTTGTTCAATCCAGCCCCCTTCAGTTCCTCAGTCCATGCTGTCCTGGGGTAAGTGTGATCACTGGTGAGGAGAAGAAAGAGCCAGATCAGACCCTGGTGATAAAATCCCACTTTGGAAAGGCAGAATATTTGTTGTGTTTATGAGAGGCATTTAGGGGGGGAAATTTGTGGGAAAATAGCTCTGGTGGAAGTGATGAGAAGTTTGACTTATTTTTTTTGAGGTCACTTCACTTGTGGGTATTTGGGTGCAGCAGAGAATGGAAGAAACTTTGCCTTATGAGAGGCATAAAACCCAGAGGCTATCTCTTGGCCAGTGTTGCTGATTTTCCAGTAAGCTCTGTGCTGCACGGAGGTGTAGAACCCTAATGGTTTGTTGTATGCCATTAAAAGGTATTGTACACTCATAAAAGAATGACATTTTGATCAATGCTGTTAAAAGAATTACTGTCTTGACACAGAAAAGCTTTCCTGCTGCAAGTTTAAAAATATGCCTTTAAAAGCTTTTTATTGAATACCTTTGCATCCCTCAGAAATGTGCTATTTTGGCACAGGGCTGCTCTGAAGTAACTGCACATTGTAACCTGAATGCAAGACCTCGTGTTTACCATCAGCAGGGTGCGAGGTGAGGCAGGTGTATTCACTTACCTACTGTCATGGGGACAAAGGAAAAGCACCTAGAGCTGCCTGTATGCAGGCTAAAAATACAACCCCCTCATTTTTAGAGTCCCAAATCACTTGAAAGGTATTTGTTTGTTTTGACATTGATTCCTCTCTGTCCCTCCAGCTTTCTTTCGAGTGTCCCTTCGGACTTTGAAGCTATGCATTGATGTTGGAAGGAGGCAGGTGGCAGGTAGGGAAACCACAAATCTCTCCACTGCAGCTGGGTCCTGGCTTGCAGGCAGGTGGACTCTGCTGGGAGAAACTTGGCTTGGAGGTGTCTAAGGTTGTCCTGTGGTGTAATACTTCTTGTGGCAGAAATCTCCCCTTAGTGTGGTTAAAAGATCTTGTGTCAGAGCTCTTGATTAATCACAGCTGCTGAAGGAGTGTTGTACCTGACTTCATTGTGGCCAGAATCACAGCTGCACTGTTCAACAGGGATGACAGGTGCTGTCAGGGGGAACCTGAGTACCCCAGGCAGGGAATTGGGAGGTAGGGCTGTAATTCCTCCTCTCTGTCACGCTCTTACATGTCCTCATGCACTTTGTATGTATGTTTCTTGAGCTTTTGTGTTTCAGGCTTTCAGTTGTTTAGCTGCGTGTGATGTTCTAAACACAACTTTATATAAAGGTGGAGGGATTAACTGAAAGAGCCAAGAATGGTGAGATGAGTTTTGATGTAAAGAGATCCAGGATAAATTGTTCTCTAGGCTTTTTCTTCCTCTCCTTTCTGTATATTCATGACCAGAACAAAGCAGCAGATGTCTGGGTGCAACTGGAATGGGCCATGCTCCGTCGTGGCACTGTCACCCACTGGGGGATGGATCGCAGCGTGCTTGCTGAGAGGCTTTGCAACAGGTGAGTGAGGTCACAGCATTACCTGGCATTTCTACACCTCAGGTGAAAAAAGGTGTGCTATGTAGCAGTGGGATTTAATTGCTGAGGAAAGCAAGATGTTTAGTTTCACTGCGTGTGAGTAGATGCCTTTAAGTTCAGCTTTTCAAGATATGAGCGTCAGGAGAAGAAAATATTAATGCTCTGCATGTTCTGCAAAGACAAGGTGCAAAAGGAAGACGCAGGAGAATGCTTGTATTTGGCACATGAGGATGCTGCTCAGATAACTGTGAGTAGAATTGGCATCTATCTCACTTGCTTCCTGACTCAGATACTTGAGTTTTGTCTGTTTTGACCTTCAAGGATGGCATGAGATGCCCAAATACTTCCTTACTGCTGTTTCAAACTTTTGGCACCTTTCTAGGGGAATGGTTGGTTTGTTTTTTTTTTAATTGTGTGAGTTTCTATCACCAGCTGCTATCAACTGTTTTCTGAAGCCTCACTTGTATAGTTTGAGCTTTGGAGGAAATTTGAAAGCAAAATTATCTCCATGGCCCTATTTACCCACAGTCTACCTCGAAGCTTCCTACAAATGTTTTTCTACAGTGACCTTTCAGAGTACCTGCTTTCAGAAGAGGCTGCCAGCCTGGAAGTGGGGCTTAGGCATGTTTTCTTACATTTAGCTATATTAAAAATGGTGATCTTTGCTCCAGTCTTCTTTGTCTGGCAAACTAAATTGCTTCCTACCACTGATCCTTGTTTTCATCGCTCTAATCTGTAAATTTGTTCAGTAATCATCTTTTTTTTCAGAGCATAGACAAAACTGCTGCATAATATAGGGTCAAGCTCTTGAGGGTGGGATAAAAGAAACTGTTCTCTTTTGTGTTGATATTTAATTGCTATAAGCTGGAAACATTTATTTAGTATTTGGCCTTATCTGCAATTACATTCTGAGGCCTATCAGTCTCTAGCCCACTTGATGTGTCATGTTGATTTTGGTTTTCTTAATCAAATGTCATTTTGCATCAAGTCAACTGCCATACAAAACCTGCTATATCTGTGCTATTAATTAGCAATAAGCATTTAATTAAAAATCACGCTAGTGCAAGAATATATTTTCTGAAAATTCATGTCACTAATGTTATATTACCCTCTCCATTTTTTTCCTAGCCAGAGTCTTGTATTGGCCATTCTGCTGCTTTGTGATCAGTGTCACACAGACAAGATTATAGCTACTCATGTCACCAAATTGGAAGGAAAAAAAAAAAACGCAACACGGCCCCAACAAAACCAAAAAAACCCCTCATTATTGTTTCTCTCTGTCCTCTCAAACAGCCTGTTTTCCAAAGAATACTAAAAATTAGCATTAGTGGTCCAAACAGCTCCTCAGACAAGCTCTTTCTTCTAATCACCATGGAAATTGAAACCTAGATCTTAATTCTTCCCCATTTGACCCACTTCAAGCCACTCTCTCAAGTTATAAATGTCCTAGCAGAGTCATCTGTCTCCCTGTGGGACTTGCAGGAATCCTTTCTAGAGGTTCTTAGAAGTCCCCTGCTTAACTGGCCACAACAACAGCTCTGGAGGTGATTGTGACTTGTCACTGGTTTGGGCAGCTGGGATTAAATGGATGTGGGACAGAAGCTGAGGGTCTAAATCTCTTTCTATTATTCTTTCAGGTGAATTACATGGTTTTGGTTTGTAATTGATTAAAATTTGATGTTAATCTTTGCAGCTGTGAAATAGAGAAATTCAACAAACTTTTACAACGAACTCCAAATCTACAGAGATTGATCCTGCAAGTGCAGTATTGTCACCAAGCCATCCAGCAGAGATGCCAGTTGTGTGATGTCACAGCCTATCCAGGATAGAGTTCCTGGAAGTTGGATGGATTGAGATGCTGTAAGAACTGACAGGAGCACATCTTTGGGCAGAAGAGACAGGGAATCCACTTTTTTATATAATGACCTTCAAAATCAAGCCTCTGCGTTGTCTCATGTTTTTGGCTGACTTCCTGTGGGCATGTGAGTAAATCAGGTCAGTTTGCTCACCTGATGTGCATAGACAAGTATGAGGATTATGGAATGAGAACAATAACAGGAAAGTGATGCCCTTTTGTGGAAATATTTATGAAAAAAATTGATAACTGGAAAATAAGATGGGCGATTGATACCTGTGGGATGTCTTGGGAATAAACAGATCAATAAAATCAGTAAGATGGGACCAGGAGAGTGTGTTTTGTAATTTGCTGGAGTCATGAGAAACACTTTCATACTTGTGAAAAGGGCATGTTCTGTATTCTGGAAATCATATTGTCCTGAAATTTTGGGGAGTAAATCAGCTGGTAGCTCAAAGTGAGGTTTGCTTTTAAGTCTGGAACTTAGTTGCAGTATATTTTCTTGTTCTGGGCCTTGCTTGAGGAACAGTGTGCATGGAGCTGAGGGAGTAACTCATGCACTGAAAAGAGCTGTGTCTTGTTCTGCTCTCCTTGTGTTTTTAGCAGGGCAGGTTCCAGGATGCTTTGTAGCTCTGGTGTTGGGGCTACAGGGATTTCAAATCTTCTGGAGAAAAAAAAGCTTCAAATGCAGCTCTGAGTCTGATATTTGTTTTATTAGTGGAAATCTTTGTCTCACGTGTTTTCCCAGTTCTAGATAACCTTTTCTTGTCATCTAAGAAATTAATTTCTTTGTTGGACTCATTGCAAGTAAACTTGATAGCAGGATTGCTGTTATTGAGGCAGCTTACACAGTGATTTGCTAAGTACAGCCTCTTCATATAATGTGAAGCACAAGTCGATTTATTGACCACCACTGGGATTTCAGGAACTGTTGAACTACCTGTTTTTTATCCTTCTCTCATAAAATTTGCTATTAAATGTCTTTTTTTCTGTTACCCTCTTGAAAAGGGTTCTCTTTGAAATGCAGTCATACAAGAGCAGCAATCCTGCTTGTTTTGGTGCTGTAGAGTTTGGCTTTTTAATGAAGTGTCTAGAAGATCATGTAAAGTCTTTTGACATTAGATTCTTGAAGGTTTTCCTAAAATACTTTCCTGTGCCAGGACACTGACACTTCTCAGCTGTGACAACTGGCTCTGTGGCTCATAGCGCTCGTCCCAGTGAGAGCAAAACACTGCAGAAAGACCAACTCTGCTCTTTAGCACAAAACTGAGCTTGTTGCAGTGCATGTCCTCTGTCAAATATAATCTGCTGCTTCTCTGGAATGCTAAGGAATTAATAAATATATCATTTGATTAGTTTGTGCTATCTGCTGTATATTCATAATAGTTTTTTACTACTTTCTGCAAGCTCTTCTCTAAGGTGTATGTTAGGAAGCAAAACGGTTATCTCTGGTAATCTGTAAAAACAGTTTTAAAAATAGAATCCAAGTGAACTTGTACAAGTGGATTATTGATTCTTGGGGATGCAGAGAGAATGCTTTCTGTGAAGTCTTCTCCATTGCTTCAGAGTCTATACCAGTGTCTGGAGGCTTTGGGGTGATGTTTTTTGATTAACAGACAGTAACAGAAATCATCCCTAGTTAATCTGGATTTCTGACAAGTCTTCCCAGCCAGTGCTGCAGATGGGAAGTCAGAGCTTGGGGGTGGAACTTGGATATTTACAGGTTATGGTACGTGGTGGCACAGGCCTCGGATGTCAGCACGTTTCTGCTCCGTGAGCGATGGTGCCGTGTCTGTGTGTGACCAGAGCTTGGCACTGCTTGGGACTGGCCCTGGTACAACTGCCCACAGAGCTGCTACAGGCACTGGAAGGGAAGAGGGAAGTGAAGGCAGCAGAGAACAGCTATTAGAGTACCTTAGATTATTGCTAAAGGGGGTGAGGTGTTTGAACCCTGATTCTGTACCCACCGCTGCAACATCTGCCAGCCCATGTTCAGGGGGGCAGGCCCATCCAGTTCTGCACCGTGATTAAAAGACTTTATTTTTGTGATTATTTGTGCTGAAGTTAGTTGAAGTAAAAGAAAGGAACAAAACTAGTATTTTCCAAATTTCCTTTTTGCTTACCTTTTTCTTCTATTTAATGTGGAGCAGCACCTTATAGGATAGTGAGAGATCCTTTTTATTTGACTGGTCCCAGAATGGTTTTATTTTGCTGTCAGCTGCAGATTAACAAGGTTCAAGGCGAAATAGCTTCTGCCATGTGCATGGTTATCATGCATGTGCCAGTTTGGTTTTATTTCCAAGGCAGATTCTTAATTTGTAATCCAGAGGAAGCCCTGGGGGGGTGAAAGCTGTGCCCTCGCAGGTCAGCCTTGCATTCAGCACAGAATGCCCACCTATGTGCCTGCCTGTTCCCTCAGACCCCAGCCTGGTGTGTTCCCCTCAGGCTTTGTCAGGGCTGTCCTCTTGGAGACTGACATGAGGAATAGTCTACGACACTATTGGCAAGTGGTTTTCACGCTCTGTGGCAGATCTAATGAGCTGCAGCTGCCTGGTGAAATCCTGCTTCCAATCCTTTGAAAGAACTCCTGAAGGCTCTGCTTGGATTCATGGACTTTCTTGATTTTTTTTTTTTTTTTAACTTTGGGAAGCAGATGGAGAAAGCACTCTTGGAAACTCCTTTATAATTCACACTCACAAGTGTTGAGTTTAGAATATGGCACAGGACAAACTGGGAAGGTGACACACATACAGGCATGCCTGCATGTGGAAACACAGTGGCACATGCCTGCCTGCTGAGGAAAGCAGGAGTATAAATCACCTCCAGGCTCTCAAAAGTCCCCCATGAGCAGGTATTTAATGCTTTTCTGTTCATCAGGTGCTACAGGTGCCTGTGTTGGTGCTTGGTGTGTGTACAAACGGGAGAGGTGGTGCTGTCTGATGGGAATGTGGCACTTGTGGCACTTCCAAAACTTGGGATCCACAATTGGTAACAGTGCTACCATACTTTTTCTTCATACCACCTTTCCATTTCATTCCTCTTTACACAACTCTCTTTATTCCCTTTGCCTTGTCTCCTGCCTTAGGGACATCAGCTAGCCTGAACTAGCCTTTTACATTGGAACTGAAGTTGTGAGAGTGCAGGATCAAACACAGAAATGTTCTTCTCTAGCCAGTGAGTGACAAGGCTCTGGGCAGACATATTTAAAGAGAATCAAGAGGCACACATTGCTAAGAGACTTCTGGGTACTTGGAGAGGAACATCAGATGTGAAATGCTAACGAAATGAACTCCTTAGAAATTATATATCTCATTTCTACTGCAGAAAACATTTTATCTTACTCCCTTGATCTTCATATTTGTAGTGGTTTTGACATGTTCATTATTAAACAAATGATATGACACCCCTCCTCTGGTTCGGTGATGTAATGAAACCCTAGAGACTGGCTCAGTGTTTGGGGCTTACTAGTGAGAAGGAAGACTGCAAGGTCACCACATTTTCAGTTTGGAAGAAGAATTCTCACCTAGCTGATGGCTCCTGGCAGGTATCAGGTGCAGAAGTCTGCATTCATTTTTATACCACTTCTAAGACTGAAAAATAGAAGTTAGTTTCCTGATTTGGCAACAGAAGAGCCCCAAGGGTTGCTGAGGGCTATCACCTGTGAGAAGTCATTCTTGTGAGGAGTCCCAGTGCTGCTGTAAGGGGAAATTTGGGAACTATGAGCAGGCACAGGCTAAGCACACATGGGTGTGAATCTTAGAAGTGTGGTTTTTAGCCCCAGCATCAAAGCTGCAGGGCCAATGTGGCTGTGAGAAGCCTCTGCTGCACATTTGTGTTAGGGCTGTTTGTGCCATGCTCTTACATACATCACAAATTTTACCCAGAAAACAATAAGTCTCAGGTATGTGGTCTCACCTTTTGCATCTCCTATCTGAGAAAATATGTTTGTTTTTTGTCCTCCCTCTCCTTCCTTTTCAATAATCTTTTGCCTGACCAGCAGCTGCCCAGAGAGGAACCTGATCCCAAAGTGGTGAGTAAGGAAGGGTCTGCTGTACATCCCTGGTTCAGACACCACCATGCAGCTCCTCCACTCTTTAATTAAACTTGGGTTTCCTGTTGTTGTAGCTGGAAGCAGCGTGCTGACACAACTCATTCTTGTATCAAACAGATTAAAATGTCAATGTTTTAATGTTCTCATCTGTGGGAAAAAGAAAATGGTTGGGTGTTTTGTTCATAACTTTAAAAGGTGCTGTGGAAAAGGTTTACTTGTGCAAGATGGAAAATGACAACTAAAGGTACAGAGTTCCATTTAATATTAAGAGTCTTTAAAGGGCTGAAAATAGTGAAAGGGTGAAATCTCTTTAGGAAATAGCCTATACTGGGACATGGCAGCTTAAAAAAATATAAATTTACTGTATTTTTAATTATTCACTCTGTTTTCTTTGCATTTGTGGCATGGTATGCACACATCCTGATAAGCTCATGTGCCAAACCAGTGCTCTGTGTGAGAAGGAAAAGAATGAAGATATCTGAAAAGAATGGTCAGAAGTCAGTGTTGTCCTCTGTGCTAAGTGACTTCCTGGAGTAGGGAGCTGTATTTTCTAGGAAGAAATGTCATATTATTTTTCGACCAATTCCATTCCAGTTTTCTGTAGGTTTGCTCCCTGGGCAATCTGAGGAATGAGTGAGAGTGGCACTGGTTTGGAGCTGTTGGCTGTGAGTGCCCTGTGCAGGCACCCGTGTGAGGCAGGTTCTGGGCTAGCAGGGTGGCCAGGTGAGTGCAGGAGGCTGCTGGGCAGGGTCCAGCCAACAGCTGGAGCTGCCTGCTTGGGATTAATGTGGCTCTTCTTCAGAAAGTGCCTCCTAGACCCTACTGAGAGATGAGCCTGATACAGGCTGTCCTCTGGGTTACCATCTGTGAAATCTGTTTCTGTGGCAGCCGTGTCTCCCTTGCATGTACATCCCATAGGCTCGACAATGCCTTTCTGGGTTATGCTTTCCCTGGACTGGGGAGAAGAAATAATCCATTTTAAAGAAGAGAAATGGAAAGAACTCCCCCTGAACACTGATGCTGGAAGAAGAGTGCTGTGTGTCTTTTCATTTTACTTTCTTGCTCTCTCACAGTTATTTATCCCAACCCATCTCCTATAGCCTGGCTGCTGGGGGATCAATTTGTTGGCAGGGGTTATTCAAACATCAGCAGAATGCATGTTCTTACTGTTCTGGTTGGAACTGGGTGCTGGAGCCAACACAAACAGCTCTGGTGTGGGAACCAATGCAGGGTGTTTGAGTCAGGCTGTTCTTGGTAGTCTGTCCTTACTGCAGTAAAAATGTCAGCAGTTTCTTTTCCCATAGTGTTCATTTATGTTCCTGTTGTTTAGTGTTTATACAATCACTATGCCTGTGGACAGTTCAAATAAATTCTTTTAATAAATTCTGTGGTTTTCTTCACTTTTGGCTCTTGTTTTCTTTAGATTTGGGATTCTGTGGAAAAATGGCTTCATTTTTTTGTCCTCTTTCCAGATGTCAAAGGGAATTTGGCATTTTGGTGTTTTGTTGGTGTTTTGTTGTTTGTTTATTCTCACGAGGTAAAACTCGACTGTGGGGACACTTTTTAGGACAAATAAGTTCCAAGTGCAAGCAGAGTGCCTCCAGAATGCCTTGGGAGCCAGGGTCCAGGGTGTGTCAGGCTGAGCCGTGCTGAGCCTGCTGTCACAGAGCCCGTGCTGCCCTCAGCTTGTTCCTCCCCTCACCGACATCGGACACCACTGAAGCACTTGGTGTTGTGCTTTTTAACACCCTTCCAAGTATCCAGGAACCACCAGCGTTCCTTACTGGCTGTGTGCTGTTCCTCTAGCGAAAGTCCAGGATGCAGGGTGCTTGTGGGAGCTGGATGGTTCGAAGCTTTCTGTAATTCTTCCTGTTACCCTCAGGGCACGCTGAAAAATTACCTCTTTGTAGAGTCTTTGGGATATGATGCAGTCCCAGATCAGACACTTCTCTATTAAATAAAAAGTATGATAAGCCTAAAAGCATTGAATTCAGTATTTTGAATCTCTAAAGGCCAATCCCAGTGTGGATCTATTTGGACTAATTTACTGAACTATTTAGTTTCTCCTCCTGCATAACAACCATTCCATCCCCAGCCATTACCAAGTCAGCTCTGCCTCTGTGGCTGCCAGGAATAACTTTACTTTGCATGGATAATTAACTGGATTGAGTAACAGAAAAAAAAATTATTTCCACATAGTGGTAATAATAAATCTGTTACTACTTTTGGCTCTCCATGTTATTGCCATATTTGGGTATGTCTTAATGAGGAAGTGGCTTCCTTTGGCTGAGTTCAAATACCAGCACAGAGCCTGCCGCAAGCGCTGGGCTGGGCTGCTGAGAGGAGGGCAGAGGGGGCGTTAAACCAGGCAGGCATTCCTGCCACAAATAACTCTCTCCTTTTTGTGGCTTTGTTTCGTTTTTCTTTGTCTTATTGGGGTCTTTTTTATTTGTTTGGGTTTGTTATTTGTTTGAGTTATTTGTTGTTGGTTTTGCTTTTTTTGGGGAGGTTTTTGTTGGTTTTTGTTGTTTTTGGGGTGGTGCTTTGGGGTTTTTTGTTGTTGCTGGGTTTTTTTTCCCAGCAAGCAACAAACTTCCAGTCTTTGTGACAAGATAAAACTTGGAATTTCTGTCTGTATAAGAATCAAAGCTTTGCTAAGATGGAAATCTTGCAAACAATTTTTTTTTCAAACCAAAATCGACCTTTCCTCTGAGGATATTTGGAGCATCCCACTCTGTTTTACAAAATGCATAAAATATGGGGGTGGGACCTGCTGAGCTCACCACAGGAATTCTCTTGAGGGGCAGAAGAACCTGAGGCTCAGATATGAAGTTATGAGCAGCTCCTCAGCTGCACAATAACTTTCATATCTAATAACAGCTTATCTGACACTCTCACTACCTTTCCCAGAATCATCCTCCTCCTTTTCCCGTTCATTTTCATCACCTGTTTTGTCTCATGATCTGGAGCCTTGTTGTCCATCAGCCCCAGGAGGAATGAACCTGCTTTCTGCAGAGACTGCTCTCTCAGCTGGTGGGAGCAGTTCGAGTGTTGTGACATCTCAAGTCAGTGTATTGCCCCTCCCCTGTGCCTCGCTGCTGTCATGTGGTGGCAACACACCCAACTGCAATTCCTCCTTCAGCTGATCCTCGTCGTGGGAGCTGCAGACCCTTGAGAAGGGTCAGCACCCAAAGCTCACTTTAAGGATGTCTTGGCAGCAATGGGCACACAAGCTTTCACAATGGAAAGACGAAAGCTTCTGGGAAGAAGTGGGCAAATTTAACTGGTGGTACAGAAAATTAAGGCTTTTGTTTGCTTATGCCCATTAACATTTCCTTCTGTCAGTCTTGCCTGTGTCCCACTATTTAATTCCTTCTATGCCTAATGCATATCTGCTGTTCCTTTTCCATAATCCTCTCATCATGTCAACCTCCTGCCTCTAACCACTGCCCAGTCAGATCCTGCAGAAAATAAAATGCAAAAATTAACTTAGTTATTGATAAATGCATGGAGTTTGTTAAAGAGGGGAGGAATATGTAGCCTTACAGTAAAAGCTGCAGAAGTTTGATGCTTGTAAAACAATCACTGAATTTAGAAAAGACAAAAGGAAACAGTTCAAGAAAAGCATTTAAGCAATTCTTGGTGAAAAGTGCTCTTTGCCAAAAATAACTTCACTTTATTGAATTGCTCATGTGGTGGGAGGAAAAAAAAAATAGTCCAAAAAATAAGAACTTAGAGGAATCCGTGTCCATCCTCCCAGAGAGTGCTAAAACACTTGGGGTCTGAAAGGGCCAATAGGGGGAACCTGGGCTCAATCTGCAACTGCTGCAGCCAGCAAAACACAGACATTCTGCAAGGTACAGTGGAGAGAGAATCTTTTTGTTTTAAATATAAGATGTGCAATTCTTAATTAATTTTAATCTTGTTTCTAGCTCTGTAATCGGAAATCTGACCTTTCTGACTGTATAAATCTATCATGTTTCAAACATTAAACCATTTTGTGTCAGAGTTGGGTACAGATACAAGTGTCCCAAGGTTGTCACTGCTGTCTGTTTGGAGATGATAACTACAAATAAATCTGTTGATGCCCCAAGGAGAAACTTGCATCCTAACATAAAGGGATGTTGAGGCTCGCAGTGTCTTGCATCAAGCTGTAGTAGTGTCAGATTCCAGACTGATTTTTCAAGTGCATGATTAGAGAACACAAATCCACTTTCTGATGGGGTGGGCATCTGGAATTGCCTTCTAGCCATGGTCTTTCCCTTCAAGTGTCACAATGTTTTAGGTTGTCCAAATTTTGGTTTTTTGAGCACTGGAAAATTTTGATTCTCTGTTCTCTACATTGTGAGCTGGCTGGTGTAATGAAGTGCTGGTGACAGTGTGAGACTGCATGAGAACTAGACAAGCCTGGGATCATACTGTTGGAGTGGAAGAATCTTATACCAGGATCTCTGAGGAGCAGGACAAGCTCTTTGTAATAAACGTTCTTAATTTTTTGTTTGCTTTTATTCTGCTTCTGGTGTTTACCAGTGACAGCACCGGTGCTGGTTCCCCATGGCTCAGGTGGGACGAGTAGAGCTGGGGAGTTGCTGTCACAAGCAGAACCCAGCTCAGTTACTGCAGGACCAGAGCACTGAAAAGGGCTGTGTCTTGACCAACATCTTGAAAGCATCTGAAGAACATCCAGAAACAGATGTGAAGTCAGAACATGGCAAGAGTTGGATTGACACACCCTGGTTTTCTTAGCACAGGACTCCAGGGAATGTTCCATGTGCTTCCTTAGTGTTTATGGAGCATTTGTACACACCTTTGGCAATCTTGGCTGGACTTGTCTGGGAAAAGGGTTGAGGGTTTGGTTGGTTGGGTTTTTTTTAATTAAAAAATATTTTTTTCCCAGTGTTTTCAGCATTCATCTGGCCATATGACTGCACAACCTATAAAACTGAAAATGCTGAACCTAAACAAAACCCAACAGTAGAGAGTCCTCCTCCTCCTCTTTGAGCCTATTTATCCATTTACTTATTTCCAGGTGGACTCAGCATGGTGTTGTTGATGTTCATAACCCTACATATGGTAGCTAGTCCTAACGTGCCAGATTTCCATCTTTATCTGCCCGTCATTAGAGTTCAGATGTGGGATATAAGGACAGCCAATACACCCCCAGGGATGTAGTGGAGTCTTTACAACTTGAGGGTTTCAAGATGCTTCTGAACAGTGTGAGATAAGCACATCTGGGCTCCTTTTCCTGTGAAAGGTCTACCGAGGTCCCTTCCAGCCCAGGCTGTTCTGTGTCACTTGAGTAGCCAGGGTGTTCAGGGGCTGGCAGAAAAGCTCTGGAAGCATGTTCGTAGGAAATGGGAGAGGTAATGGACAGCATTTTCTCATAACTGGAATCTGTTTGCTCTCTCCATGGCAAGGGAAGTCAGGCCTCTGGGCTTTTGAAACCAAATGAATGATGGTCTCAACCAGTACTGCGGAGCTGCTAATGACCTCATGGCTGACCACAGCTGCTGGCAGTCAGGCTCCTCTTGCCCCTGCATTGCTGATAGGCTTCAGAGGCATTTTTTCTTATTAAAAGAGTTGACTCTTCAAATACTGTTCAAGCTATAGTCTTGAATTAATGAATTTGGGAACACGGATAGTGCAGGTTAAGGTCTGTGAGCTTATGTTCCTTATTGCTTGGTGTAGTTGAGGATGCATCATGTCATTAAAAACAGTCATTTAGATGACTTTTCTATATTAATTCTGAGGCCTGCAGTAGACTGGGTGTAAATGCAAGTGGCCATGTGGCTTCTTCTTCCTGTCTGCTTTGCCAAAGTATAACCATGAATGGAGAACTGATCTGTTCTCTGGTACTGAATTTAGGATAAAGTCAAACTGAAAGATAGATCATTTGGTTTTGCCTTCATTGAGTTACAACAATAACTCCTTAAGTCCTAACTCCCCTAAAGTGTTTAATTAGCAAGATGTACCTCTGTGTTTGCTGGCCCTGAAGCTGCCTTGAGTGGCAGTGGGTCCATGCTAATGCTGCTGCTCTGCAGACTGCGCTCCAGCCAATTTCAGGGCTGGTGTTACTTCTCTAAATCTTTTTCTTAATTGCTCTTCTCTGCAGAGAAATTCCTGCTTTCATGTCACCAGCAAAGAATTTAGTGTGAGCCCTACAAATAAATGATATGCTCAAGCTCAGCAGTGAGATGCCTGTGAGACACCTCTGTGGTCAGCACCCTTCAGAGCTCTGCTCTCCAAAGATAAGCCAACTCAAGAAAAATAGCTTGACTGATTTGTACAGTATAGACACATCTGAAACAAAGACTAGCTTTTTAGAAGAATGGTTGGTTAGGCTGCTCGGATAAATACTGAGCATCTTCAATATCCCTGGAATCTAGTGTACCTTGTTCTCAGCGGAGAGCCACAAACTGAAGTTATTTGTTTGCAGAAACACCAGTTTTCTTTGAGTCTCAGAGACAGATGTGCGGATGGGAGAGAAGCCATGGTGCTGTGAGCAGGCACAGACTGTGGGCCTCGGCTCAGCTCTGCTGATGTTCTTGTGCCAGGTCTCGGGAAGCAGAACAGCCACTCGGCTCTCAGTCTGTGGGGACTTGCACCGACTTCAGAGACACCACATGCACCTCAGGATAACATCCACGTATTAGCTGCGTTAAATCCCAGCACTCCCCAGCTGGTGTTTCCAGTGCTCAGCAGAGAAGGAACAGTAATCCAGTACCGGCAGTATCAAAGGCTAACATTTTATAGTAACTTTTTAATATTAATGAGATGCAGGCTGCGGGCCGAGCGATGCTGGCTGCGTGCCCCCGGTCCCGCACAAGGCAGTGGCAGCAGGGCTCGGAGCCTGGCACCGCTGGGGCTGTGCCACCCCCAGGCCTCCTGCTCTCGCTGGCACAGCAGTGGGTGTCCTGATCCTGCCACCTGGCCAGCCACTCGGCATGCCCCTCTCTCCTCTTGTGGGGTTTTAGTATGCAGGGCTGGTACAGATTTGTTTGTGTAGATTTTGGGTTTTCTCCCTGACAGTGACGGAGCTAAAGGAAGAAGATAAAGTGTTGATCACAGTTCTCTCCTCGGCTACGATTCTCTCAAATGGCTACACTGGTGCATCGTTGCTGACTTTAATTACGTAGTTTGAATGAAAATGAGAAGGGAGCAGTTTGCCTTGGGCCCATGCATACCTGGCATGCTTCATCACAGCCTGACAAATATCCCTGAACCCAGTCACTAGTTTATATCTTATGGCTTTTTTTAAAAAATCCAGACCAGGGATTGTGGTGTTTTTAAGAGGAGGGGTGTGACCTGCAAATATTTGATTGGTTCTGTTCCTGTCCCACAGTTCTATGTAAAATTTATTTGCTGGTTTTCCTTTTAAACTGTGAGCTGACCTTCCATACAGATCCCAGCTGTGCATTAGCATTGCTTGGGGATGTGTTTGTATCTTTTGTCTAAAAATACCCAGCCGGTAGGATCCATGATCCATGAAAGCTAATTGAAACAATTTCTCTTCAAGTTTTGGCAAGTGAAGCATGCATTATAAGCATTAATATCTATAAATTGAATTGTTAATGAATCTAGACACTAATAATGAATGCAATTTTGTAGGCTTAACTAGAAACACTAAAATTATCAGGATCTGGAACAGAATTTTCAATCATTTTTGCTTATTAAATAGCAAAACTATGCTTTTAATAAGCTAATCATTTTTATTTGACCCCATAGGAGTAGCTCAGCTGATTAGAAACAGGTTTCAAAGTGCAAAACAATGTTGTTTTTCTCTCACTGTTTTAACTACCACAGTGCTGAAATCTCAGATCAGATACTGATCTCCATTGCTTATCCTGCAATTCCTCTAAAAGAATTTGCAGTAGAACCTCTCTATGTCCCATTGAACAGGAGAATTCTCTGCACAGATAAATCATGCTGTAAGCTGCCAAAACAACTGGAGCTTGCTTGAAAGATCATTAGTGCACAAAAGTACAATATATGAGAGATTCCTATTTGGTCTTTATTATATCCAGAAGTAGAAAAGCACTTAATACAACTCAAAACTCAGGACTAAAGTTAATAAATGTAAATCTTCTTCTCCCCCAATGTAAAATTAGCCTTTAGGACTTTATGCAGCTGAAGAATATGGTAAGATTCAGAGTTATAATAGCAAGAAAATCCTAAGTTCTGATGGTTTCCTTTAGTACAGTTTTGTGAAGTTTGCCATTCTTCCTGACTCCAGTGGCTGGAGACCAGGAGGGCACAAGGAGACATTACTCTGCAAGTCCCTCAGACAAAGATGTTTCTCCCCACACTGTTGCTGGCAGCCCTTGCAGACAGGCTGTCAGCTTTTATGGAGCACTGGTGTCCCTTAGACAAGCAATTCCTTATACCAAAAGATTTAGTAACTCTACAGCATTTGTTGAATGAAAAAATCAAACTTGGTTATCTTGCAAGATAATGGTAAAGAATGATCTGAAAGGTAAGGGAAAAGGATGTCAAGGATTTATCTCTGGATTTACGTCTGGGAAGGACCATAAAAGGTTCCTCCATCTCCGGAGATGATTGATATCCTTACAGAAATGTATTCCAGTCCTTAATTATGTTTTCTATTTGAGAGAGGGAGTTTCCTTTATTTAATCTAAATCTCTCTTGCTACAGTTCATACCTACGTCCACTTTTTGTGCTCTATGTACATGGAAAAAGGTTTTCACTCTCTTTAACAACCTTCTCTTTATTTGAAGGCTCTTTCCATGTGTCCGAGCTGCTCCATTTCTTCCATGCTTTTGCATGGACAGATGTTGGGTAGCAGTGATAACTGACTGATTAACATGGGATGGCAAGGGAGGAATACTGGCAAGCTTGGAGGGATGAAGTGATGCAACTAAATTTTACAGCAGGGGATTCAAAATACTTCACCAAAGTACTAATGGGAAAGAACTGGTGTTTCCTAGTTTGATTTTAAAATCAATGGGAAATTAATATTAAGTTAATATAGAAATACACAATGAAGTGCTGAGTACTCTATGCAGAAGCTCTAACTTGTTACACTGAAATATTTAGCTGAAGTAGTTCACAATATTTTTACTGCTTGGACGTTTGTTTTTGTGATGATTGTGTCCACGCATACTGGGATCCTGTTCTGCCTCCCCTCATGTGTGCCAGTGAATCCCGGGGCACTTTCCACTCCTTTACAGATATTTTCCCTGTGCTGAGGGTGTTACAGGGTGTGCCTGACAAATACCACCAGAGATGGCCATGATCACAATCATGGCTGTGCAACACAGCTCCTCTCGAGGCTTAACACTTTCATCATGATATGTCTGCAAAATTAAATGACTGAGATAATTTGAGGACAGAAATGTTTGAGGGTCTTCCCCACCTCTCCCTCAATGCCTTTTCCTGATGGACAATACTCTGGCAGAAAAACTAATCAGTGGAGACTTGCTCAGCCTGAAGACTGTGCCCCATCCCATTCCATGCACTGGGTGAGGCAGAGGGTGCTGAGTCTAAGAGGTATGGTCCTGTTCTGTTTCTTTTGTGAAAAGTCCATATTCTGGGAGATAAATATTAGAATTATCTTTAATAATCGATAATAGAATTCAGACATTGATGACTGGTGTGTTTAGTTTTATTCTTTGCTGTCTTCTGCTTTCAAAGATTCCTTTTCCCAAACCAACAGCAAAAAAAAGGGGAAAAAAGTTTTCTCAGTGCTGCTGTCTATTGACATTCAACAGAAAAAGTGCCCTGGAGTTAATTCCTCCTCTTAAGTAAACTACTTCAGTCGGGGCTGTTAGCATGGAGGATATTGGCATTCCTGCTTACTGAACAGAAATCTTCCAGGATCCTTGCTTTTTAAGTGAATTTAGTATGTGTACATGTGTACTTTTCAATAAATGTAACAAATAAAACAGGCAACCCTGGGAGCCTACCAGCGAGTCATATGTAAACTGAACCAAAATATTTAATCCTGGAGTAAACATTTATGAAGTGTCTGTGCCGCCCTCTGCAAAGGGATACAGTGGTCAGTCAGTGTGCTACAATGTGCATCCACGAAAGAGCTGAAGTAATACATTTTGTATTTTAAATGTAAAATTGTGTAAATAATAATGTAAATCAAATAGTGTTAAAGCCTTGCAGCCTCTTTCTTTCACTTGAATGCCAGTTGTGTCAGGTGCCCACTCTCCTCCTCCTCCAGAAAAGAAGTTCCCGTGCCTCAGCCACTGCTGACACAGGTGAAAGCTGGAGAACTCTCTGTCTTCACAGCTTGAGATGCAGTTTTTTCGTCTATAAAAACCCAACCACACAGTGTATCTCAAACAAGTACTAGAGAAGGAGGACTTTGCCTCAGTTGGTTTTGCCTGCTCTCTATAAACAGAAAAATCAATGGTCTTTGTTCTTTTATTGAGGAGAAAAAAGTACTTTTTTCCCACCTGGGAGGGCTAATGGGATACTCTGGTGTGCAGCACCATTTCAGCAGTGAGGGAGGTGTCCCTACTCGATCTCTGCTAATGAAAGCCTTCAGCCAGCTGTACATACTGCATCTGGGACATAAAATTTCAGGTTCTGGTTCTCCTAATCCATCACTTTGCTAAGCCTCTGTGGGGTCCTGTGCAGCACTTTTTGAGTGTAGTCTCCAGGGTGTGACTTGAAAGTCAAGGCATTTTCACTGGCCAAAGGGCTAGTGGTGCTGTGGAACACCTCTATAAACTTGGCTGCAAAGGTTGAATGTTCTGATGGACACTGACAGGCGTCTGAGTTTCCCAGGTTGTGTCTAAGTCCCCAGCAGAGTCAAACCCAACAATACCTGTGTGCCAAGCTAAGAGGTATCTTTTTTTTCCCTAGATTTCAGACCAGCAAGATCTAATAACCTTTACTTTGGTCTCCTGCACATCCTTCTAAAAAACAAAGCATGTCAGATCCTCAGAAATGAAAGGAAGTGGGATAACCTTACACCTGAATTGACATGGGCATGTCTTCTGTCATTCCTCCAGTATTTTGCCATCCCATGTTTTACGTGGCTCACCTTTCACACTGACAAAAGAGACAACAGATGTATCTTTTTTATTTCTAGAATACATGACTCCTTTAGAGCAGCTCTGTCATTTATCTTGCCAAATATTTAGCAGTGCTCAGTATGTGAGGCTCTTCAGGAAGAAGATTACGAGATTTCTCATTCTTGCTGCCTAGAATTTAAACAAATGCAAAAAACATTTATTACATTAAAGAGGAAGAGGAAATAATTTACTAAATATGGTGCTGGGAGCTAAATCACTGTTTCAGCAGTTGCAGGATACTGGCCACTGGTCCAGGTTTGTGGAAGTGCTTGGATGTCAAGCATCAACATCAATTTCCATGTTGGATGTCATGACATCCTGTTGTCACTTTCAAGAGGACTATAACCAAGGTTTATCATAATAGCAGCCCTCAAAATCAAGAGAGTTCAAAGCAGTAGCAGCCTTGCAAATAATTACACCCACTGTTTATTTTGTGTGTGTATATTTATCTTCTTTTCTTCTCATCCTCCCAGTTCCAAGTTATTATCAGAGGTTTTTGCAGAGTGGAACTGGAAGTTGTTGACACAGTCCATCCAATAACATTGAGTGTGGGGAGAGGTGCCCGTGCTCCTTTCAGTGCCACAGGGAGAGCAGACTGTGGCACACAAGGAATGTGAAACTGTTGTTGATGCTTATTCTAATGCAAGAACTGACAAAGGACAGTTGGTTTACAAAAAGAAAAGGAAATACTTTTTAACAACATATTGTGGAATTTAAGAAACTCATTGTAAAGGCAAAAAACATAAATACATTTTTGTGCCATGTTTCCTGTGGCTTGAGAGTCACATGGTGAGAAATAACCATATGAAATGGTAAATTCAGGGAATAGTGTGCACAGGTACTATTGCACTCATATTACAGTGTCATCTGTTGCTGCCTTGCTAAATTTGATTCCAACTCAAATTATTCAGAAAGAGACAATACTGAGCTGGTTCTTCAAACTGGAGAGATGGAAGATGCTCTGGACAGAGCTTCAAGAGTGAGAAATGTAATTTGATAATCTGGGGACAACACATCATTAGGAGCCCATTGGAGGTGGAGGGCCTGTTAGTTGTTCCCTAGCACGGGTGCATCTCTGACCGGGGTTTGGCACCTGCCCTGTCTTTCCTGAGAAAGTGTAGGTGTTTCCAAACTATGCCTAAAAATCTGGGGGGAGGAGACGAGCTTTGAACTTTCCTTTTGGGTAGTTTCTTGATATTACATCAGCCTTGTTTTTCCAATTATCTTTGTCTGCCCCTCACTCCAAGCAAACATGCCTTGTTGTTAGCAGAGATTTTTTGATGTAGCCAGGATTAGAACTGACTATTTTGCAGTTCTTTATTCTCGATTCAGGACTTACAGACTGCTCTCTGCAATGTATAATGAGATCTGGGATAATAATATCAAGCTGTATCTAAACAATTGGATTAAAGGAAGCCCTTGGAATAGGACAGAGGTTGGTGTAACTTGCTGGATCACGTGTCTGATTGCTGGCCAGTTCCCTAGGGACAAAGTTTTTCGTCCTGGCAGAGCTCTGCGGCTTTCAGCTTCTTTCATGATCAGCATTTTGTACCGAATGTTTTAAAATGTTTGGAAAATGCAGCATAAGGGAGATTGAAGGTGTTATCTTTAATTGAACTAACTTAAAAAATTAATTTTGAAAAGATTTCTCTTTGTTGTGTTGCTGTTGACCTGATGTTAAGAATAGCTTGTGCTGGTCTGGGGGAGAAGAGTAGGGGAATATATTTGCTTTTGGGTTTTTTGTGCTTTGAATTTTGGATTTTGGTGGGACAGGAGAGGTTGCACTCATAGACAGTACTGAGGAAGAAGTCGTGGACAAAATGAGGAAAGGATCTACAGTTCCCTGTAGTTGCCATTACATTTAGAAAAAAAGGGTCTGAGCATGAATAGGAAATATTTTCAAAGGTCTTTTTAGGTGTTGGGCTGCCTGTGATGATCTGTTCATGCATGCAGCTGGGAAAGGCTCCAGCCAATGTGAAGGTGTTGGTAATATCTGTTTGTCAAATTCTGAACCAGGAAGGTCTGAAAGGTTGATGCACCTTTTTTTTTTAACCTGGTGAGGCTCCTTTGGTAATCACTGCTCAGAAAGTAGTGGCATTATGGAATGGAATTGCAATTGCCTGCTTTGACCTCAAAATATTACTTTGTCATCCTTGCCTTTCTCTCTCCCTTTCTCCTTGGAAAATTAACATTAGATAAGAGTGAGGTAGATTCTTTCCTAGCTTATTCATTAGCAGCAGCATCAGTGTTGTTAATTATGTTTTGATTGTAGAGGCTGTATTATGAGTGGCCAGAGAACACAGAATTAGTTTCAGATTTTCATAGCTAGAAGGTGGGAAAATTCTCCTCTGGGTTGCAGACTAAGCAGATTTCCTCTGGATATCACTGAGGCACAATAAACTGCAACTTGGGTGCTTTTTTGTCATAGCTGTGCTCTCCATGCACAGATTTTACTGTGGGAAATAATACAGCCCACTTCTTGGAGTGTCTTGTTCTCTTTTATGTGCATCATCTTCTCAGCTTCAGCTGGTAGAGTTTTCTGGGGTTTTTTGGGGGTGTTTGTTTTGGGTTTTTTTTGAATTTTTACAAGAACAGTCAGGATGTTCTTGAGGAGCCGTTAACTGTTTTTTGGGTCTTCCTGTATGACTTATGTGCCTGCCAAAGCCTACAGTCATCCTCCCTGAGCAATATTCAGGGATGGGAGCTGGTTACTTGGCATGATAAATAACTACAAACTTTCTTTTTGTTTTTAGTTTTGTAATTTATTTAAATTTCCAAAAGTTTTTTGGTTTTATTCGGTTAATAAACAATTTGTCTGTCTGTGACTTAAAATGCTGAATAATTTGTTAATAAAAACACCACCCTGAGCACAAATACAAGGGAATGTGGCAGTGCAAACATATTTACCTTACAAAACCCTTCTCTTGCCTGCTCTTGCCATCCCAACATGCTGTGGTTCTGTATTTCTGGCAAACTGAACTGAAGGTATCCAACTCACCTAACTGTTTTCTGACTTGCTCAGTCTTCTGGCAGACACCTTTTCAGAGTCTGCACTATATTGCCTTTATGCTCTTTTGTCCCTTCACAAGTGCATGGGGGATTGTGCTGGTCACTGGGATGTGTTCAGCATTACAGGAGTTTCTAATAACCAAATTTTACTCCTGGTGTCTTTATAAACATCTCTCAGTCTTCCTCATGATTTCTTCTTCTGAAGTCGGTTTGCACATGTTCCTTTGGGTTTTTTGCATCAACACTTGATAAGGACTGTGTGTTGATAAAACATGATAGCACATTCCTGAGGAATCCCTGGAAGCACAGGGCATGCATTTCACTGCGTGGAGACAGACAAACCATGTTTAAGATGATCTGAAGCAGGGCAGACCCTTCTCAGCCCTGAGTTCCTCAGAATTTAGAGGAAACTTCAACGGTGGATGAGGAACTTGAGGTGGAACATGAAACAATCCCTTTCATCCTCAGCTGAGGTGTTGGTCCTCATTTTGTCCTTGGTAATTAAAGGGTATTTTTTGTTTTTTCACTCTTTCAAATCTGTTTCAGTAGGATCTTTGGAGTAATTGCTCAGAACAATAACATGGAAGTAGAACATCACTGATCTCCTTGGCTGGGGAACCTGTGAAAGGGAATGAAAAAAGGGAGAATTTCCCTGTCAGAGCTGCAGCTTGGAGCTCAGTGGGCTCTGAGCACAGAAAGAGCAGCTCTGCGTCAGCTTTGAAGAGGTAAATCCTTGAATTCACTGTGTGTGTGTAAGTTGCACATAACAGGGAATATCAGACTCTTAAAAATTTTGATAAATTTCAAGGAACTAAGCAACTAGTGTCAGAGAAATGGGTGCAAGAAGTATTTAAAAAGAAAACAAATACAAGTAGAGAGAAAAACAGGCAAGTATTTAAATATATGATAAGCACATCACAACTAATTCATCTGATAAAGGAAGGTACAAGACAGAAGAGGTGATTGATGTAGCTCAAAGATTTGGTGGTACAAAGCCTCCTTCACTTGAAATGATGAAAGGAAATAGGGCAAAAATCAGAATATTGAGGATTATTTACAATGTAAAGAGAGGGAGAGTAATCAAAAAGGCTGAGTAAATTCTAAAATGAAATAAGAAATGGCTTATGGTGTATGTGGGGCGGGGAGAATAAAGAAATCATTACTAAACAGAGAGTCACTCAGGAATCTAAAATGGATGAGCCCTGAACTGATTTCATAAATGGGCCTTGACAAAGGGGAAAACAGCAGCACAAGGTATCTGTGAGTAATGGAAACATTTCACAATATGGATGTTAATAGAACACTTGGAAAGGAGGACTATAAACAGAAAACCAGTTCCCTGTATGTGTCCTTTATGTAAAAGAAATTAATTAGTATTTTTTTTGCAAAACATTGAGCATTTGGAAGATAATAAACTACTGAGATAGTGAGGGATTGCAGAATCCATGTGAGGAACTCCTTTTCCTTTTTCTCCTTTCAGAAAAGGGATTAAAGTCAGTATTGCTCAGTACATGGTAAAATATTGTCCAAATTTTTCTGGCTCATGATCTATTAAGCACGTTCACTAAAAAACTCCTAGGCTTGGAAGCTTGTCTGTCACCAGGTACCTCCTGCTCCAGGACGGAGCCACCTGGATGCTTGTTCTGGTCTTTCTAGTAAGTGTGGATGACTCTGGATACCTGAAGAAGTAAAATAACTTCTTGTTTAAGGTGTGTTACTCCTGTAAGTTTGAATCAACTGGATTGGATTTATTCTGCTGGTGAATCTTTGACAGAGCTAATGTCTACTCAGCCACAGGAATGTGAAAGCCCTGGGAAGCATTCACAGGGTACCAGCATGGCATTAAAGAATACAAGGTTTGCACTTACAGGGAGAGGTATTTTTAAACATGTAATACATAGTAGGTGCCTAAAAATAAATAAAAGATTTTTATCAGTAACTTCTGATCAAAGATTATATTGTATTTGAGAGGATTGACAGTGTTGCAGAATTCCATCAAATTGGATGCAAATTTCTCAATAATTTTTGTATTAATTTCTGCATGCAAGATGGCAAAAGTGAATTTAGAAGGAGCTGAATGTTCTGAAAATAAGATTGACACTGCAAGCCTAACATTCTCCCCATGCTGCTCTGGAGAGCACCAAGACAGAAAAAAAAATTGTTGAATTAGTGCAAAGCACAGGCAGTTAGAAAAATTATGGAACAGTTGCTGGGAGATTAGTAAATGTGGATTCCAGGCAACACCATTTCTAAAATAACTTGTCTGAGTAAAACTGTGTTTAAGGGATAGAAGTAATGATTTATGAAGAAATATGAAAAGAATTAGATGTGTTTAACTTGGCAAAATAAATGAAGAGTGTCGTACTTGTCCACAAGCATATGAAGAGCATAAACAGAAACCATGGAGAAGAACTGCCTTGGACAGGGCCTAAGGAATGCAAATGAAATGTATTGTGATCATAATGCAAAAGGAAAATGTATCTCAGATATCAGGTAATATCCTCCATTAGCAAGATTTATGAGACCCATCATGATGGGAATATGAAGGAAATGATGAAAAGTCCATTGACTGAGTCAACCGAAATTGGATTAGAAGGTGTAGAACACTTCAGCCCTGGAAAGGAAATTGTCACGTGCCCAACAAATATTGCAGACTCTTGAGACTGTGGCATAACACGGATGTATTTCAGAGCTTTCTCTCCCTGTCAGAGATGCAGGTTCTGTCCTGGTGTGTGAATGCAGGGCAGTCACTGAGCAAGTGTGCCTTGGCTTCTCTCAGATGAAGTTCCTTATGAATCTTGTAGCAAGGAGTCTTCATAACTGATAGCATAGAAACATGCTCCTTCACCACATGAGTGTCCCTAGAACTACAGGGTTCCACAGAGAAACTGGGGACAGAACATTTTGATCTTACTCTACTGTCTGTCTCCCAGGTACCTGTCCAGGGGGCTCCAAGTACCTGGAGCCCAGAGCTCACTTCAGAAGCTCAGGAGTGTTGATTCTGGTTGCCTGACACTGTGCCAGAGAACTCTGGCTCTCCTCTGGTGATAAGCCTAAGTGATAGACTTGGAAGGGGTCCCACTTGTTTTCACCTTCAGCAGCTTGCTCTCAGGAGTCGGCCACTGCCAGAGCTGAGGCTGGTTTGGCACCCAGCACCGAGTGTTTCTCTGGCACTGCTCCATGTCTTGTATCATGCTCAGCACTAAAGAACTTCAGAGTTTATTGAGCCTCTCTCCACAGTTGGCTTCACCACATGTTTTGGGGTCAGCACTCCTGTTGTGACAGCAGGTTTTGTTTAGATTCTTCCCTGAGATCATGGCTGCACTGTTCAGCTCCTGGAAACCTTCTGCACAGGAGCACCTGGTCAGCTTTTGCCCCATTTTAAATCCTTACGAATGGCAGTGTTGGCAGTTCCCTTGTGTCATGTCACCAAGGCTCAGCCTTCAGTAATTTGCCACTTTCCCTTCAGGGAATCTGACGCACCTGCACAGAATTGTTTAGAAGAATTTACAAGGTTGGTCATCTTTGAAAGGTGCCTTGTGGATCTAGATCAGTGATCTCCATGGTGGGATGTACTGGACAATCTATTAGGGCACAGGAAGAAAATCTTTGTTTTGGCAGTTAATACATTTTAGAAATTTAAAATAGTGTTTATTTTATCCTCATCCTTTGTAAATGTCTATTTCTGTGTGTGTTTTGTAAAGTATATAACACAGTAGTACGTCGAGATCATTTATAGATAAATACGCATACATGGGCATACACACTCAAAATTTTTTTACCGGTCAGGTGCACAATCAAAAAAAGTTTGGAGCCCCTTGATCTAGGTGTTCAGAGAAGGATGAGGATGATGGCTGTGGCACAAAGATCTTCCACAAAGAGAATCCTGATGATAACCTTTGAAGAGGGAGTATGACACAAAGTAATGAACAAACCCTGGGTGATGCTACTGGGAAGGTCTGTGCTCCCTTGTGTTGTCGTGTAGGTACTTGAACACTTTCTCATGTATGCCAGGGTGTATTTTAGCCTTATGTAAATCCACAACTGCTGTGTAGTTAAATAACATCATCAATCCTGCCTTCTCTGCCTGGTTCCTCTGTCTCTTCGCGGGGTCCAGCCTGGTTCTCTGTTTCCATCTGCTCTCATGGAGCATCCAGGCCTAGTTTGGACAATCAGGCAACCACAAGCCCTGGAACATCTGTCCCCAGCAAAGGACACAGAGATGCAGCTGGTTCCACTCATGGGCTGGTGTCCGATTTTCAGCTGTAGCTGGTAACTGCAGCCACAGTCTGATCATTCAGAACATTAAGTTATAGTGTTTATTATGGCTCCATATATGTGGCCCGGGGCTTCAGCAGACTCATTCATAGTGCCACAGCCATGGCTCAGCCTAGGGGAGGCCTTTGCAGTTCATGAAATGTGCCAACTATGGAAAAATTGTGTCAGTTTTTACACTACCAGATCTCTGACTGGCACCTGCCAGCTGATCTTTCTCAGAGGCAAAAAACATTGTAAGGTCTCATCAGTTTTTGTCACACAGTGCAGACAGCATACCTGTTTGCCAAAGATACGTGCTGCCAAACTTTGAGCTGTCATTCCAAATTAAGATGTTAGAGCTTTCCTTGCCTATGATAAGTCATTAAATATTGCTCAATTACCCTTGCATTAAGCCTTTTTTTAAACTCCAGCTTACTTTACTGAAAGGCAACCTGTCTTGATTTGGAGATATTAAAAGATGAAAAATCCTCCTTCCTTTGATAGGGCAGGGTTTTTAATGTCTAATAATTCTCACTATAAAACTGTGCCTGATTTCCAATTTAAGCTGGTCTGGCCTCAGCTTCCAGCTATTGGTTCTTGTTATGCCTTTCTTGGCTGGATTAAAGAGCCCTCTAGGACCTGGTATTTTCTCCCTTTGAAGGTACTTATGCATCGTAATCAAACCATCTCTTGATCTTTTTAATAAACTAAACAGATCGAGCTCCTTAAGTGTCTCATTCTCAGACAGCTATTCCAGTCCTCAAATAATTTTTATGACTCTGCACTGTCTCAAATTTTCCTGTGTCCTTTTAAAAACATGGCCACCAGAAACAAAGGCACTCAGGGTATTTATAGTCAACTGCTTGTCCCTTTTCCCCAAATCCTTTAGATTATTTGCATGTTATGGGTTCTCCAGTCTGTAGAAGACTTTATTGCTCCTAGAAACTATGACTGGTGATGCCATTTGCTCCAGGTGAGCCAGAAGTGCTCCCAAATAATCTAGCACCAAAAAAATGTGTGGACCTTTGCTCTGATCGGCGTAATTGTTCTTACACTTTTTTTGCCCATTTGTAGGAGCTGTTTTACATCATTAGTGCTTGGGAACTGGGACCTTTGTGTATTTTACATTCTAAAAGGAGAAGAACTTGGGCTCTTTGGTGGAGCTGTCCAAAATCACTATCGGTCGAGCCTGTTTGCTCTTGTAGAGGGAACCGAGCCTCCTACCGCCCTGCCAAAGTGATCTCAGTGACCAATATTGTGTTTCAGTTCAGGCAATGGTCGTAAGAGATAACGCAGGGGGACTGGCCAGGGAGGACAGAGTTCGGGAACCACTTACACTTCTCTAATGAGCCCGGGAAGCTACCCTGGTTGTACAGGGAATGATGCTGTCTGTGAGGATTTTATAAACCTGTCCAGTGCTGCTTCTCAGACTCGACAGTTGCTTTGTTGCTTTTTTTTTCCTGCAATGTATCTGTATTTATTAAGGGGATAGTAGATGATCACTCCCCCACCCCTATAAAAAGGAAATTTTTCTGGTGTTGCCTTGGTGAATTTATTCCTGTTGAAATCCCTTACCCTTTGGATCCCCTTTCTGATTCTATTCCTGTTATTAGTCACAGTTATCTTCTGCAGACTATAAGCAAACTGGAGGCCAGATCTGGGGTACCTTATGTTGCCAATATTAGGCATTTTTTCTGTTGCACCAACCAGCCTCTGAGATATTTATCCTTGCAATTATCCACCAGGTAGGCAACAGCTATTACCTGGTTTTAAGACAGGGAGGAGAAGCTGAGGTATGGAAAGCTTCAGTAGGTCAGGGCTTGAACTAAGATCTTCTAAATCTGGGGTAATTGTGCCTCCTCTCTGTTCCATCTTTAAAAAATAAAGCACACATGTTAGTTCTGAGGTTCGCTTTCATCTTCACCATTCTGCCTTCAGAAATCTTCACTCCTCCTCGCCGCACTGCGGTCGCCCTCCAAGAGTTGCACAAAGGCTGTCAGTCGCTTTGGTTCACTGTCATCAAATATCGAGGAAAAATAGGAACAATTACAAGTTTAATATTAAAAGAAGCAATTTCATTTCCTTTCTGAAGTCAGTGTAGTTTTTTAATGCTACCTGAAGAAGCAGAATCCCTTGTGCCTGGTGAACAGGGCTCATTTACCTCAACCCGGGTCTCAGTGCCGGCGTGCAGGAGACAGGAGTGGGCACCTGGGGCCCGGCACGCAGTGCGGGCGGGCCTGGGCTGCGGCTCGGTCATGCGCTGTTTTAATTCCCCACTGGGCCCGACTGCCAAAACTCGGCCGCTGTTTTTTAATTAAACTGTAAGGGGGCAAGAAGAGCTACTAAAGCCCGCCGGGCTGTGTACGGGCCGGGCCGGCAGCGGAGCCAGCCCCGCTCTGGCCGCGGAGGTGCTCCCGTGTAGGTGCCCCGCACACGAGGTGTCACCGCACACGAGGTGCCCCTCAGAGGAACTGTCCCCGCACACGAGCTGTCCCTGCATACGAGGTGTCCCCTCAGAGGAGCTGTCCCCGCACACGAGGTGTCCCCGCACACGAGGTGTCCCCGAACACGAGCTGTGCCCGCACACGAGCTGTCCCCGCACACGAGGTGTCCCCGAACACGAGGTGTCCC
>VZTN01020381.1:437118-503711 GCA_013400515.1 Erpornis zantholeuca
GGGCACAGGGCACAGCGGCGGTGTCCGGCCGTGTCCGTGATGGGCACAGGGCACAGCGGCGGTGTCCGGCCGTGTCCGTGATGGGCACAGGGCACAGCGGCGGTGTCCGGCCGTGTCCGTGATGGGCACAGGGCACAGCGGCGGTGTCCGGCCGTGTCCGTGATGGGCACAGGGCACAGCGGCGGTGTCCGGCCGTGTCCGTGATGGGCACAGGGCACAGCCGCGGTGTCCGGCCGTGCTGGCGCCGGGGCAGGGACAGTGCCCGTGCCGCTCCGGGGTGCGGCGGAGGCACCTCTGCGCTTGGGGCGCTGGCAGCGCTGGCAGGAGCTGTCTGTAGCCTGGGGAGCAGCTCGGCGGGGCCGGGGGGAGCCGTGACCGATAGAACTGGCACCTGAAGCACCTGGTCGGGACCTCCGTGGGCTGGGCAGCAGCTCCCCAGGGATGAGCTGCGAGCAGAGGCCACCCAGGCCCTACAGCAATTGAGGCTCCACAAGGTGTGAAGGGTAGTTGTGTGTTGTGACCCCTCCGTGCTCATCCCTCGCCTTCCAGAGCTCCCAGCTGGGTTGTGGCCCTGGCCCGCGGTCTGGGCTTGAGGGAAACGTCCCTTCCTGCTGCCACAGTAGGCGAGGACGCTGCTGGCTGCTGCAGGGGAGAAAAGGCTGAAGCTGCCAGAAAAAACCTGTAAGGAATAAAAGCCTACAAATTGGGGAGAGCGTTCTCTTTTGACAGAGTAAAAATAAAACCTGGAATGGGAAAGGAAAGGCGTGAAAGAGTTAGTGACAAAATATCATGTACAGCTGGGGAGATGATGGTTTTATTGGTATTGCAGGGGGGGAGGGAGAAGCTGAGAGGCAGTGAAAACACAATTTGGCCTAAAATTGAATTTCTCTGATAAGGAATTTCAGAAGCGGCTGCCTCATTCACTGTGCGGCCAAATAATCATATGCGCTTTAATAATCTTTATTTTACAGGAGTACGTTGCCAGGGCAACAGAGTGTAAGCAGGAGCACAGCACCTTGCAGATCACAAAGGCAAAGCTGCAGAAAGACATTTCAGCGAGTTTCTCTCTCCCTTTTGCAATGTAATGACGACTTATTTTTCATGCACTGATTTAATAATCTTATTGAAAGATCCTTTCCCTGTTTCTCTTATTCTTGTCTGTCTGAGCGCGGACAAAGGCAAAAATCTGGAATTGTCAAGCCCACTGGGCTCAGCAAACTAACAGATGTAATATGTTTAGCATTTTTATGTAATTACTTTTTATTGCTATTTTACCCCTACTTCTATTCCTCCCCGGTTAGATGCTGCTTCCCTTCCATTCCAACCCAATCAGGGGATGGAGAGGGGCTGGGGGAGAGTTGGTAATTGATGGCATTAATCGGGAATTATTAGTGGGACGTGTTTTCAGAGGTGGGGGTTGGGTGCAGCAAGAGACCTTTTAGGAAGGGTGAATTGAATTATGGGCGATGCAATAATGAAGCCTGTGGGCTGTGAGCTGTAGAGGACACTCATCCTCACAGAGCTCTGAGTGTTATTTATCATGGGCTCTGCTCTCTGAAAACCAGCACGTTGCCCTACTGACATGCTCTGGATGAGGGGGTCTCAACCAGCTGGTTTGAAAAACAAGCTGATTTAGGATGATTAAAAATGGAAACTTCTAGAGATCTTCGATGTTAGTTAGACTGGGAGCAGAAATGCTGCAACCAAACCCTCAGCAGGGCACAGCCATTCTGTCTCTTGTAAACATTTTGCCTCTTGTTCTTTCCTAAGGGCCAGGCTGAGGAAGGAAGCATGTGAAAAGCAATCACATTGCTTTCTGCAGGCTGCAGAACGGGAGGTAGGGGAAGGCTCTGTGAAATGAAGTACAAAAACCCTGGGTCGTCTCACTTCGGCTGAGGAATTCCAAGAAATCAGGAACAAAGGCTGACACCGGAGCTCAGCTGTGCTCTGGCACTGCATGTGGCAGGGCTCGTCTGGCACCGGGAAGCAGCAGAATATGTGGGTTTGAGGGGCTGACAGGCTCAGGAAAAGGACACGGTGATGGGGGTTTGCATCCTCAGCTGAGAATGTCACAGTTTTGTAGTGTGCATACAGGCTCATGGATGTCACTGACACATGGAACTTTGCTTTAGGAGGCCAGTTCTTTAAAGGACAGCACATAGATATATGTATTCTGCGTTTTCAGAAATAATTACATGAAGTGATACATAACAATATATATAAAATAAATTAAATAAAATTTAATATATATAGAAATAATACTTAAGCCAAGCAGTGTTCTCCCTACAGGATTACTTTGTGGCAAACACTACTGTTTTCTCCGAGTTAGCATTCCCCAGTCACTGTTAAAATGAGATGTTCCTCGAACCAGGTTTTCACGGAGCAGCAAAACTGCCCTGAAGCACATTGCAGAAATGTCTAGAAGCTAGATTCAGGAGTGGGAGGTGGTTCTGCAGAGAGCAACCAAACCCTTGGACCAGATGTGGGGACAGCTGTGTGCAAGAGAGGGGGATAGTCTGCTGGGAGACTTGGGCATGAGCCCTGTAAGTCAGGATGTCCCTGTGTCCCCAGGTGCAGATGATTCCTGTCATTTGGAAGCATTAATAGTAATGCAATGCTTGCAGTCTCACGATCACTGAGGTCTAATCATAGTACAGACAAAAACTGGAGTTCTGTGGCCCAGTTAAAATCCTGTTGTTTTCTTAAAAATCAGATGAGCATTTAGACCTGAGACATCCCAATCCAGGGAATGAACTGTTCCTGGCTGCAGGAACAAGAGTGTGTGATTGTGCAGAGTGAGGTGAGCAATTAATACTGCACTGATGTGTTTATTAACATTTGTTTATAAATCAGGTTTAAGGACATTGTACTGTCACTAACAACTTCATCTTGGCTTTTAAAATATTTGCTATTATTTGCAGTGCTAATGCTAGACAGGATGGGATCAGATAATGCTGTGGTATAAAAATTACTCAATAAAAGGTTCTGCGATAGAATAATGTACATTAAATATATACAATATAGAATGCAGTAATATACCTTTTATATAGTATAATATATGTAAGTATATAGAATTATTAATTTGTAATTTTGAATGTGTATCTAGATTAAGGAGTTTAGGAACAAAGACAATTCTTTAATGTTGTCATAAAAAGGAAAAATAAAACCTCTTTTTTCTGAGCAAACATATCCCAGGTTTCACCTTCCTGCTAGTAAATGGAGGAATTGCAGTGATGTAGCTACTGCTAAAGGTTTTATCTGATTAGAAAACTCAGGAGTGCTTGACACTGAGCTGTCCTATTGTTCCTGATCGGGAGGATATGCAGGATTTTCTACAGCCATTGTAATACTTGTCCCTTTTTTTTCATGGACAGGTCTGATTACTAATATATTAACTAGGCTATATTTTCCTTATGAGAAAAAGGCTTTGCATTGAGCAGAAAATTGATTATGTACAAAACTATTTTTACTGACTATAAAAGCACATGCGCATCCTTCAAGCTGTGCTCCTAAAGCTTTTCTGTGGCATGTGGGGTCAGGAGAGGGGATGAACTTAAAATCTTGAATGCAAGATTGCAATGCAGTTTGTCTGTTTTCCCCACAAACCTGGAATCTTAGAATTTTTAAATCTTTTTAAATATAAAAATTGGGCTCCCATAATATGGCAAATATTTGGAAATTGGTTTATTCTGAAAAAGGTCGTTTTATTTCTGTAGGTGTATTTAGAGAACCAATGGAGTAAATCCCTTCTCTGCTGCTACCTTTATGTCAGCAGAAAAGCCAGGAATGAGTGAGCAGCCTGTTGCTTTGGCAGTGTTTAAGGAAAGATCCCCCCTTTCCTATGTCTTCAGAGAGAAGGAGACAAGGTCACACTGATCAGAGGAAAGCCAAGCAACTTGGAAATCCCAAATCAGGCTGACAATGTGAGATCTGTTCACCATTCAGATTTAGATGAAGTCACCTTCCACGGTGCTTTCCCTGATGTTTAAGATTTTTATTATTATTATTTGGTATTGGCTGGTTTCTGTGAAATCCAACAGCTCTGCTTCTCTAGGCTCTAGCCAAGGAAATAGTCACAGTTTTTGTCATCTTTGCAGCATCTCATTTCATAGAAACTCTGCACATTGATTCAGTTAAAATATGTACATAGAAGATCTCCTAAAAGCAATCTTCCATGGAGCCTGCAGGAAGGCAGCTGACTGCAACGAGACTGGGCCACAGAAAGAACCACAGAACAAGGTGAACTGCAGACTGCCAGACACTGGGCAATATTTCTATATTTTTGGCATGGGAGACTGTGTTTTTGGCTCCTTAAAGCCAATGCTGGACAAGAGCTTAAAGATGTTTGCTGGAAGTTCCTCTACAATTCTTAAATCTCCTTTTTTCTGTTTTAATAATAATAAATTTTAAAATGGAGAGAGTTAAAAGGATTTTTATTTGTTCTTTGTAAGACTCAATGGGGAAGCCCAAAGTTGAAGCAAGGTGGAAGAACCTGTACTTGCTGCAGGTGGAAGCAGGGTTATTGCCATCACAATATTGGAAAGGTTTGTCTTTGTACTGATTTTCCTATTTTCCTTAGGAATAGTGGGATAAAATTTTGGTGAGAAATTGAAGCCTAGCAGCTTAAATACCCACGTACTTCTAGCACAAAATCTGGGCAATTTGCTTTCCTCTTCCTGCTAGCTTGTATCCTGCTGCCTTTTGAAATGGAAACTCTTCTGACCCTCTAACCCTCTTGTTACTCAGAATAAAACTCTTTTAATTGTGTTTTGGAGGAGCATGCAAGGAGCTCCCACACTACTAATCAGCTTTGCTGGTTTGGGTCTGTATCTCCAGGATTCACGTCGGCAGAATAGCTTGATATAATTGCCGCTCTGCATCACTGATTTAATGCTGCAGAACTTTAAAGGTGCAGGTCCCCATTTCTGTCTGTGTGTTACTACAGTGTGAGAGCAGCTCCTGGGTACTCCTGGCACTACCTGGGACCTTGCAGGAGGGCTTGGGCAGGCCCTCCTGCTCTTTGAGGAGCCTGAGGGGCTTCCAGCACAGAGAGGGTAACTGCCTGCTGGGCAGGGCTCTTTGTGGGCACAGCATTAACACTGTGACAGTTTTTGGAAGAGACCTCTCATACCTGTTTGCTTGCAATACATCATGTGGAAATGCAGGTCAGCTTTAGTGCCTGGCACCTCCTCACACCATTAAAAACAGAAAACCCCAAAACTCTTCTAGTGAGAATCTGTGTTTTTTACTGGCCAGAAGAAGATCTGGATGGATTTAAGCAGATCTGTCTTAAGGTGTTTAAGGTCATCTGCAGTTTTGCTTGAAGGATAGAACTTCTGCCTTCCAGTGCCAGAACTTCAGCAGTGGATAATACTGAAAAATCCTCCTTTATTTTAGGAAGGTGGAATTTGATCAATATAAAATCCTGCCCTGCTGAAGCTCTCCCTTGAGCAGACCCTTAGCCATTTTACCACTGTTCCTTACATCATTTGCCTTCTCATCTTCCTCAGAGAACACAAACACTGCTTTAGCTTTTCACATTTCAGTGTAACTTTGCATTGAGGTTTGCCCCAGCTGCAGCCTGCTGTACACAGAGCTGCTGCTGCTGCCCATTTGCTGACGTTTGTTCATAGCTCTGCTAATGTGCCTCTGTTTGGCCTTCAGCATTCCAGGAGTAGGAATGCCACTTAACCCGAGTCCTGGCTCCCTGATCCTGTTTGATCAGGAACAGTGATGCAGGAACCACCTCGGACAAATGACTGTACTGAGAACACTCCCAAGTGCCCTGTAATAAACCTGCCGTCCTCCCTGAAAGCCACGATGAGGACAGAGAGGGCAACAATGATTGAAAGGTCAACAAGTTTGAGCACTGACAGAATGAAAGAAACAAATTATAATGCTGAGGCCATGATGCTGAGAGTGCCCTGTGTCTAAATCCTGGTGTGGTTGGAGCCCAGGTACATCAGCATGAGTGCCACCCTGTCCTGGTCCCACAGGAGAGGATGCAGGATCTCAGCATCCCTTTAGTCTCTCTGTGGCTGAGTGCTCACAGGCTCAACTTCAGTGCTGGAGATCAATCATGGAAAGAGATCAGTATTCACCAAGTGTCACAGTGCTAGGCTCCCCATGTGAGGAGCTCTGTGCTGGTGTCTTCCAGCCTCCAGCCTCCCCATCTGGGCCAAACACACCTGGGGCAGGTCCCATCGGTACTGGTGGGATGGGTACACCTGGCTCTTGCTGGACTTGAGTCAGAATTTGTCTCTTAATAAGATGCAAGGAGAAACTTTTCAGTGTGTTCTCAATAAGGTAGAAAAATGAAAACATTACAACTGATGTGTTCTGACATCTTGTCCATTTGTTCCAAAAGAGATGGTCCAGGCAGAGCTGGCTCTGGGCCTCATCCCATTGACACAAAGCTGGGAGAACAATCTGCTAGACAAGAAGCCTGTGGTGCGAGTCCTGTTTGATTTGTTTTAGTAAAACCTTTTATTTGCTGGGGTAAAAATAAACTTTATGGTGCTTTTGTCAACCTACAATATTGCTGATGCTATGCTCTTTTGAGTGTTTGCCTTTTGGATTTGAGACCATTCAAATTCTCATACTTTTAGTTGTGGATTTGGGTTTTTTTCTGTTGTAAGCCAATAAATCAATCCATGTGTTCACGCAACAGTTGCATGTTTCCTGTAGTTTTTAAGACCTGAAGTCTGAACAAAAACTGCTGGTACTGAGCCGCTGGTTCAGAGTCCCAGGGAAACAGCCCACGTGGGCATTGAAGGATTTAATTAATGCCATAGCCTTTGGGCTTTTTTTTTTAAATTATTATTATAATGTTTTATACAGATAGATCACTTAAAAACTTGATCTGTTTTGTTACCGCAAAGCACGCACAAGATACTATTGTACACATCATCATCTCTAAATGTGAAGTGTTTGCACAAATGAGTTTCAGACAACCTGCTGTACAGACTGCAGTTTGGGAAGTTTCATGGGGGAGTAACTCCTACAGAGAAAAGGTTGCAGCGATCAGAGATCCCTCCCAGCAGGAACTGAGGAAATCTGTGCAAGGCCAGGTCAGGTGGAGCTTAGACTTGGTGCACCAGCAGCCCCTTTCAACTAGAAGGGAGCACATCCACACTTTTGTTTTCACATGCAGAGATTGATTTTTCTCCTGTAGATGTATATCCAGATCTGGGTGTTTATAACAGAGAATGTTCTTACCACAAACATCATAACCCAGGATGTGATTTCCTGACCATGGTTGAAACCATGTTCAGGTGACACTGCTCTTAAGACTTTTCTGATTCATTTTCATTCCAGGGTGTCCTGCAGACCTTGCTGACACTTGATTAAATGCGGCGTCCACAGGTAACTCCCTGCTCTTTGTCAGACATTCACCCCCACAAGCAGATCTCTTTGGGGCAGGATAGAAGCAACGATGTTCTGAAGTCATGGAATCACAGACTGGGTTGAGTTGGAAAGGGCATTTAAAGATGACCTAGTTCAGCCCCTCTGCCATGGCAGGGACACCTTCCACTGCCCCAGGCTGCTCCAAGCCCCAGTGTCCAGCCTGGCCTTGGACACTGCCAGGGATCCAGGGGCAGCCACAGCTGCTCTGGGCACCCTGTGCCAGGGCCTGCCCACCCTCATCACCACCACACTTGGTCTGCTCAAGAACTGCAGAATTACTCTGGTAATACTGGATATTTTTCTATCAGGTGCAACTGAAGGAGAAAGAATTGCTGTCAGGGAATTGTGACTACATGGTGTGAAAACCCTTCAGGTCAGCTGGAAAGTGATGTGTCACACACTTTCCATTCTGATTCATGAGTCAGGAAGAATGCAAAGATTGGTGGCAAAGTGTGGTTAGGTGGATCAATAAACCACAGGACATTTTGGATTCTGGAGCTGTAAGGAACAGTGGGAGGCACTGGGAAGTGTGTATTCACCAGCACCTAGGGACTGCTCATGTGCCTGAATGTATGTATGAAACTAAGAAGTAGAAAATGGTAGCAGGAAGCCTCAAACTGAATTGGCAATGCCACAGAAAAAGTAGGGAAAAACAGGAAATGGGACCCCAGCATATTCTTAAACTTGCTGTGCAGCAAGATGTTTGTCTATGGAGTCTTCATCCTTTACTGTGTGGGATGATTAAAGTAAAAAAAGGCTCTTACACTAAAGAATGACATTCTTTCCCTCTGCTGTGTTCCTAGATTGACTGATGTTCTAATTTTGAACAGCTGTCTCTAGTAAGTAAAGGGTGATTCAGTTTTGCATTGGCCAAGTTCATGTTCTGGCTGTAGATAGGAGGGACACACATTGCTTCCTGTGGAGGTATCAGAGATTCAATCTGTGACTCATTAAATTCGTGGTGGCCAATGCTCAGGTTCAGGAACTGTAACAATTGTATTCCCTGAAAGTTACCAGCCATTCCAAGGAGGGAAAAACCATGCTGGGATGGTCTTTGGCTTTGTGAGAGGTGACTGATTCCCAGGAGCATTTTCACATGCCAGCCTTTGCTACTGCTGCCAATGCTCAGGGGATCAGGTAGCAGTTCAAAGGAGAGGATCTGGAATGTTGTGGCTTTTGCTGTAAGTTTGAGAGAAGATAACTAGAGTTGCTGCCCCTGCATTCAGCTGGATTCAGAACAACAATGATGCAGCTGCAAAAGGCCCAGAGCTGTTGGAGTGTGGTCTGTGATGTGGTTGACTCAGCAGCTGAACTGAGGAATTTTATCTCTAAGAGCTCTTTACTGAAACCAAAATATTCCAGAACAGAAATCTCCCAGCACTTTTAAGCAGAGTCCTGGTTAAACTGCTCAGTAGTTTGTGAATTAAGGTGGTTGTACTAATTGGATGTTGGACAGAGGCTGATTGAGTTCATGTCTCCTGGCTGGAAATCACAAGCACTGAAAGCTTAATTCACCATGCCTTTGTCACACCACCTCCTGTTTCAGGAGTCATGGCCTTTATTCATGCCAGGCTCAAATTCATGTCTGAATGGAGAGTGCTTCCAGTAGCCTTGGATCTGGATGCTTCTTTCAAGGCCAAGATGATGAAGGATCTGGGCCTTGATGCTCACGAGCTGAGCAGCTCTGCTTGGTGTAAGAGCAGGGACTGTCACGTGTGTTCTCTGAACGAGTGTCTGATACTGTGATGGAGTGAGGAAAGTTCCCTCCAAAAGATCATTTGTCTTCTGATGCAGTCCTCTGGTCACCTGGATCACAGGATTCTTGTCCTTTACCTCGGCAAAGCTCTTCTGTTGTTAAGTTTTCATTTTATTTGCTAAATTAATTTTCTGTGAACAGAAAAGAGACAATAAGGTTTTATTCGTGTATGTTTTGTTGAGGTTTTAAAAATTTTTTTGGTCCATATTTCCTTGCTACTAACTCTTTCAAATGAGGAAATTCACAGTTATTTTCCCTAGTGCTTTTCCTACCCACTTACTTTGTTGACTATTTTGTTTATTGGATTTGTTATTTAAAATCTGTTTCCTTATGGCTCTCTCTTTAATTTCCTCTTTTTTATAAGGGCTGCATGAAGGTAAGCTGAGTCCCAAAGCTATTCTATCCTAAATTCTGGTATTTTATATATATAAAACTTCAGGGCTGATGGCAACTATACCTGGGATTATTTATGGGTTTTCATAAAAAAGAAAGAGGAAAATACAGAATTGCATGGCTCCTCTCTTCCTTCCCCATTTCCCAACCCCCTCCCCACAGAGGAGTTTAATGTTAAATGATAAATGTGGAAATTAGAGACCGTCGAGAAAATCCAATTTGGTGAGGAGTTTTAAAAATCCCATAATAAACGCCGAGTGAAATGTATGATTTAATGCGGGGCGCCAATGGCTGCTATTATGTGCTATTAGCAAATCGGGGTTGAGAGTGAATCTTTATCACGGGCGCGCGCGGGCCGGGGCTGCCTCTGCTGCTGCTATTGATTTGTAGCCGCTTGTCATAATGACATGGGGAAGCAATGAATGGAAGATGTGCTTTTGATAGGATTGAAGGGGTGCAAAGGGGGGAGAAAAAATTCAGCAAGTTTTCTATCTCTTCTGCCTGATTAGATTTTTTTCTTCTTTTAAGAGCTTTCACATTCCAATAAAAATGCTAAATCAGCTCTGAAGCAGAATTGTTAGGGAGTAAATAGCCAGTCACATTTAAAGGAGGAAAAGATCTGACTTTACAGCTCTGGCTTCACAGCAGCCAATGAGTCTAAAGAATATTTCTGGCTCCACAGAAATGACTGTAGTCGGTGTGAGGGTGGCTGGGACTTGGTCAGAGGACCTGCAGGCAGTAGGCATCGACATCTGTGTGGGATGCAGTTTGTCGGGATGCACGGGAATTACACCCCCAGTGCTGGTGTTTAAGGAGAGGAGGGTGTGTCTCGTGACCTCTGAAACAGAAGCAACTACAATGAAAAAAAGCTATAAGCCTTTTCCTTGTAGTAACAAATAATAAAGGTCTCCTTTGCATCTGTAAAGAAGATTTTGGCACTATAATTACAGGTGTTCCTTGTCAGAAACCCGACCCAGGTTTAATGAGAAAGGACTGCAATCCCTGTGCTGTTTGAGGAAAGTGTGACTGTGTTGGGGGCTTTCCTGGGAGTCAGGCTCTCAGTAGCCAAGAATAGGCTCCTGCCCAGCCATGGCTCTTGCATGTGGGGAATGAGACAGAATCCAGGTGTGCTCAGGAGTGGGTCTGAGGGCGGGTCTGCATGTGGCTTTACCTTCTGATTAGTAGATCCACGTGCGTTTAACTTCCCATCTCCCAGACATTTTGCCCACCCTGGGAAGGGGGAACTTGCCTACACCCCAAGGAGCAGGGCTCTGCTTTGATCTCCTTTGCATCAAAGTCTGCATGTGTCTCTTCTCATTACTATTATGATTATTATTGTTCTTGTTATTATTTTGATTATAACTCTGGTTGGCCAGGCTGAAGAGCTGTGGGCTAAGTAAAGTTTGGGACTCTCATATTTGGGTCCCCCCTTTTGAGCTGACCAACCTCAGCTGCTCTTACTTACAGAAAACCTCACAGAACAGCTGAGAGAAGGTGGTTTGCAGTGCTCACTGTCAGAGTATGAAATAGCAGATTAGAAATCAATGCAAAGAGTCCAAGTGCCCACTTCATCACTCAGGAGAAAGAAATACAGTATTCCTGGTCTGAGCTGTGTGCTCATTAAAATCACATCCTTTAAAGCACCCTTTGAATTAAACACTCAGCAGTGGAGATGGGTGGATTTCATGCCAGAGCCAGGCAGGCTGATGGCATGTTTGACGTGGTGCTCACCATGCCACCCACTGCTCCTGCTGGGCTCTCCAGATGTGTGCAGCTCATGTCCTGCTGGAGGTGGCTACACATCTGCCACAGAAGTTCAGTGCAAGCCCTTGATGTGTCAAATGCTGCTTTTAGTGGCAGACAAAACAGAGGGGATTAGCACCTGACCTGTTCCTGCTTAAGAGCACTGACTATGAATCACACAGGGTTGGACACTTTAGGAATCCATCTCACCCCTCAAGCCATTCCAGCACACTCATACAAACAGAATGGATTATTCCTACGGGAATGAATGAACAATGAACCAGCGGGAACAGTTTGCTAGGAGAAAGTGTTATTTTGGGCCAGTCTTTTGTGGTGTTTGATAAGAAGATAACAACTTAATTCTCTACAATTATTTAAGAAGGTAAATCAACTTTGGGAAGCTTTTGGTGCTAATGTGATATTGCTTCTAGAATGGTTGCTCCTGCTGCTGAACCGATGAGTCAGCAAAAGTACAGAGGCAGCATTCCAGGCTCTGGTCTGCCCTGTCCTTCTGGCTGCTAGGTACAAATTTAATGATAACATCAGAGGAGGCTGATATGACAACAGCTTTCAAACATGAAGATGCTGCTGCCAAGGGGAAAGGAATAGTTAGTTTCCCGTGTTTAAGGCTTAATGGTTTAAATGGCAGCTAGGTTAGATCAGCAGCTTGGAACCTGAAGTCTGTGGACCCCTGGGTTCTTTTGAAAGCACTCTGCTCAGTCTGTCTGTAAGTGTTCAGTGTAACTGTTCATGGTGTATTGCCTCTTTTCTGGGAGCTCAGAGATACCTTTTTGCAAAATGACAAGGAAAGGCCAACTTTGGTCCCTCCTTGTTCCTGCTCATGTCAGGGGTGCGCCTAGGTGACCTTTGAAGGTCCCTTCCAGCCCAAACTGTGCTGTGAGTCTGTGATCTGTATGGTTTGCCCCAGGTGCATGGGGGTTGTGTGCCCATGGCATGACTCTGAGCCATTGGATGCAAATTCTGTCAATGTCTGATCACTATTTGAATCCCTGTAGGCTGAGACATGAACAATTGTGTTCTTTTGCTTAGTATTTAGTGAATAAACCTGGACATAGAAACCCCTAAACTCACAGTGACAAGGAGAAACAATGGAATGACAAACAGTAGCATAATTTTGGTAAGATGCTGTCAGGAGAGCGAAGCCGTGGAATTCCTAAGATGTTGTTTTCCTTCTGGCCCTCTTTCTTATGTTTTTCCTTGGTTGAAAAGGGAGGAGGAGAGAGCAGGTTCTAACAGTAGCTTCTAAAATCATCTCTCTTCTTTCAGTGAGTACAGGTGATCTATCTCCACAGGCTCCTAAAAGCACATTGATCATTTTCAATTTGGAAGCTTTTCTGTAGTAAAACTGTGTTTGTTATATCAGACAAGTTTGGGGGTGTTTATTGTGCTACTGTCTGTTGGAGAACCTGAAAAACCCTTTCTTGTTATGCTGGGGGTCCGAGGCTCTGTCATCCAAGGATCCCCCTGCATGTGCTCCCCTCCACTCCCCAGCACCGCTGACTCCAGGCACGGCGCTCGAGCCCCTGCTCAGAGCCTTCAGGAGTGTCAGCACAGAACAGGAATATAGGAAAAAACAGTTTGGGATAAATCAGGTGTTGACTTCATCATGATCTTTTTAACAATATGCAGAAATATTCCTCTGCAGACAGTCATGAGGCAGTAAGTCCAGTGCCAAATGTTCCTTCTAATTCTCTCATTAAAAAAAGAAACATGACTATCTGACATCCTATAGCACAAGTGCCTTCTGAGTGATGCCATCCAAGGACTAACCAGGTGGTGTGGGAAGCAGTTGTGGGTTTTTCAGGTCATCTCATTTCTGTCCTCACAATGCAAATATTTAAATATTGCTTTGCTGCAGACCTCTCCTTAGAAATCAGGGATGGAGTTTCTGGAGCTGTTTAAACCTAAATAACTGACTGTGCTAAAGGGGAGTTTCTAGTCTCTCTGGTTCCTCTCAGCCTTGAAATTTGTTCTGCACCTCCCTTGTGCTGGCATTGGAGCCAAGCCAGAGGCAGCCTGGTGAGCGCTGATGTGGGGTAACATCCCATGGGAGCTGAGAGGACATCCTCCTCTTCCTTGGAATTATCAGCATGTTAGTCAGACCCAGAGTAAAGCACTGCATGACAGTGTTGCAGGGAGCTCAGTTCCCGCTGCGCTGGGGTGGAGGGCTGGCAGGGCAGGTTCCGAGCTCTTCCCAGTGCTCAAGGTTCGTGGTGTTGCAGCTGCCAGGCAGTGTGACAGCCACACATCCTGTTAGCCAACACGGCTCCCACGTGCTCTGTGGGAGGTGATGGCTCCATGGGACACATGCTGGGCACTGAACCAGTGGCCTGGGGCACAGATCTGACCGGGTGGGAGCATGTTTGGCTGTAGCCTTGCTCACAGGCTGCTGGGATGACAAATATTCCTGAAAGGAGACCATTAAAGTAAAATAAACCCATCTTAAAATACATAGGGAACATCTATAATGAAATATATGATGCACATGTGTATATTTGCTGTATTTAAAACCTGGATTTGTGAGAGTGGCACAGCATCTCCTTTGTCTGAGGTATGCTCAGAACTGCTCAGTGGGGACAATGTGCTTGGGATAATCTGTTGCCTGCTGAAATATATCCCTATTCTAAGTTAGTTGTGCAAGATACAGGACACAAAACACCAGTTCTCCTGGGAATGTCATCCAGCTGGTCTGTGTGGCCTTTGAAATGTGCACTTCATGCTGCTGGAGATGAGTCAGTCATGGCAACATACGAGGGAGTTTTAGCTTTCAGAGGCATCCTGTCCCCCTGCACCCCTGGGGCAGTTCTGCCCTGCATCACTACAGCCCTGGAGCTGCTGCTCTCTAAGCCTGAACAGTTCATTCTCTATTCACAAAGTTCTGGCTCCAGCCATGGACAACAAACAGGCTCTGCACGTATGTGTGGGTAGGGAAGATGTGCTTGGGAAGTTTGCAATAGCTCAGATGTGACCCCCTGACTGCCTGAGAGGACAATCAGTTCCCTTGGTGCTGATTGAAATCACGGGGCTCACACAGAGCTGTGTGTCATGGTGTTTGTCATTACCTTTCTCCTGGGGTTTCCTGGCCTGAGTGATGCACGTTAGCTGCCTGACTAATGCTTGGCACCATACAGAGATCTGCAAAATGCTTACAGAGGAACAGCAAGCACACCTTTAAATATCTCCTCTTTATGATTTGGCCTGTGAGTCTGATGCTTGCTTGGGCACACAGGTATTTAATCTATACTCAGCTGGAACACCTTACCTCCATCCTGCAGGTCATAATGCTAGCAGGTGGGAATATGCCAATAAAATGTGCTGATAATTCTCACCCCGCAGCATTTTCTCCGATCAATCTGTCCCTTCTTCGTTCTCCGTGTTTTCACAAAGAAGGTAAGGTGAGACCTATGGGGTTGGGGAACTGCTGACTTTACAGCAGTTCAAGCAGCTGCCAGCAAGGCCTTGAGTGGGATGAGACTGGGAGGAGAGACAACAAATAGTGTGTTAGTAATGTGTCCATTCTGGTCTGAAAGTAGGGTGGGGTTCCTGCACCCACACTTGTGGAGCAGGGAGAGCCACAGCCGTGTCCAAAGTGGCTCTAGGAATCAGGCTGGCTACAGGTGTCAACATTAGAAATGGATGGCAGTGCTGAACTGGCACTGTGGCAGACAAGGGAGAAGCAACCAGCAACACAAAAACCCACCAAAACACCTAGGTGGAAGGAAGGAAGTCGGTCATGGAGAGGGATATCAGGAGGTGTGAGTGCTGGAGGGTGCCTGGAGATGAGGGAAAACACGGAAGGAATAAAGGACCATTGGGTAAATCCCAACTTGAAATGTGTCAGATGTGGGGTCAGTGAGTTGTGCTGTGAACTGATGTGTCCTGATGGCCCTAAGGGGTTGAGCTGAAAGGAGATGAGCACAGCACCAAAATCGGCAACAGCAGTGATGGGGGCAGGCCAAGAGCTGGGCTGTGTGGATCCTTGCAGGGCTTAGCCACTGACAGCTGACAGCAGCAGCTCTAGCAGCACAGAAACAGCAGAATTTGGTTATGATGCTTTCTGGGAGGTACCACACTTTCCTGTAGAAACTCCTGAAGTTAACAGGCTCTGGGCTCAAGAGACAGAAACCACTCAAGCAATCCATCTGGAACTAATGGGGTTTGTGCCTTTGATAGGGCTGTGCTTTTCAATACCTTCTGCAGCCTTTGAGTCTGGTGAGACCTGAACCATTTCCACATAGGACAACAAAGGTTGCTATTTACCCCAAAATTTAGTCTGATATACCCGCTCTGGCAAATAAGCTTGAATATTTACTGGAAATAATTGTAAAAAAAAAAAAAAAAAATCTGTCTTCATTACATCTCAGAGGATGAAAATCTCCCACCTTGTCTGAGTGCAGAAAGAGCAGCTGGCAAATGGAAGTTTCTCTCTGTCTGCTAAATGGAATCTGTTTTCACCAACCCCAGACAGCTCTTAGCCTCCTTCTTGTGTTAATTAACATTTGCACCTCATAAGGACTTAGCTGAGTCAGGAAGGAGGCAGCACCCATGCTCCTTCCCCATCTCTGGGCAGAGCTTACCTCTGTGTCTCAGACCCCACTCTGCTGCTGCCTCGGTGGCTGCTGCAGTGCCAGCCCGAGGAGTGGATCGGTGGTGACTGGTAGTTCCAGGTGGGTCTGAGTCCTGATGGCTTGCAAAGAGAGTGAATTCCAAAGGGCTGTGAATGCCTAGACCCCTTGGGAGTTTCATCCACCCCACCAAGCTTGAAATTGTGGGGACAGTTATAGGAATCTGCCTGGACGTGACCAAAGGCATTAGTTCACCCTATACTAAGAATCAGTTCTGGGCCTGGCGTTGACTTCACAGAAGTATAAAGTAGCCTGGAGACTCCTTCATCTCCACTAGTAACAGAACAGCAATGTCCTCATGGTTGCTGTGACAGATCTCTGTTGGAAAATGAAAGCTGTCTGTTTCATGCAGGAAAAAATGCCCATTGCTGTCAGCTGCTGTTTCCCCCAGTGTTGCCAACAAAAAGGTATTCCTGTCCTTGGGGTCTGCCACTATTTGTTCCTCTTGTACAGTCTCTGAAAATCTTAGTTGTTCCTTGCAAATGTGCTGTGTCTGTGACAGAGAGAGCTGCTGCTCTCCAAACATGAGTCTGGATGTTCCAGAGGACTGCTGGGGACAGGGAGGCTGGTGCCTGGGCTGGCTATGCTGTCTCTTTAGGGAAGGGGAAGGGAGGGGAGGGGAGGGCTTTGCAGGGAGGGGACCTTAATCTGAATCACAAACTTTAATTTTGTTGGAAATGGAAAATAAGATGCAATAAAAAGCTAAAGAGGGAACTGCCTTGAACTCTGAAAATTCCTGAACTTCCTATTAATAGATCTGTGTTTAGAATAATGTGAGAAATCTAATTTCTCCAGGCACTGAATCCTGTGCATTCCCATTGGTGCCTGGCGTGTCTGCAGTCACACAGCCCCATCCGACTCCATCCCTCCTGTGCTGGCTCTGGGGTCACGGTGCAGCAAGAACCTTCTTGGGTTCTGTAGCATCTCAGCTGTGCAGATTCATCACTAGCCGGGTGATTTTATAAAACATTTGTGTTCTCCATACTTTATTAGTCCCTGACAGACTCAATGTTTATAACATACTTCTCAGCAAGCTGTTTGCAACTCATCGCCCTGCTTGCTTTATAGTCTATAAATATTTAATTCTTTAATAAACTGCTTATATGTAATATCAAATGACTGATGTACTTCTCTCCCCTCTTCAGCAGTGCTACTATTTGCAAAACAATTCTTTTGGTGTTTTGAATAGCAATATATTCTATAAATGCTTGAATTTCCTTTTCCTAACTAGCAATTTCTTCAGAGTATTTGGTGAATTGACAAACAGCACAAATGCCTCCTGCAGTGCTCTGGGAGCTGCCCTTCCCTAAAGCGTCCTTGGGGAGACTTCCAAATGGTCACAATCTGAGTGTCTTGGACCCTGGGGGTGATATTTCTGGTAATATTTCCCACCTGTGCATGTCAGGAAGTGGCAGGATCCATTTGAGCGCGTTGGGCACTGTGCAGAGTGGGGTGCTGGATGTTCCATGGGGGTGTGGTGGGGTCAGCATCCTGACCCTCGCTGTGAGCTGCATCCCCACTTCTTCTGCCTCACCCACTGTGTGCTCCATGCTCATTCTCCCAGCACAGACCACAGTCTCCTTCCTTGCTCCACTTTGGTAGCACTTGTGGAAAGAGTGACTCTGACTGGCTTTGGTCCTAAGCTTTGCTCCATCTTCCCTGAGGGTTTCTCTACCCAAGGAGCAGGCAGCAGGCTGCTGCACTCCTCTGGCAGTCCCCAGCTTTTAAGCTCCTCTTGGAGTGCCAGATCCTGCCCAACATGCAACGGGAGCAGGAACCTTGAGGACTGCAGGTGAGGTGTCAGCCAAGTGAGGCCATGGCTAGAGCCATCAATCTGCTCTGCAGCCTGCTCCATGTCAGGGTCAGAAAACCCTCTGAGGCTGTCAGCCAGCCGTGGTTAGGGTGATGGGCTGCACCTGGCTACCCAGGATCTACAGACAGAGTGGACAGCCCTGTGGAGCAGGCAGGGAGGGCTGTCCACCAGCACAGACACGGGAAAGGACGGTGACACTGCACCACCATGTTTGTGCCTCCCAGCCTGTCTGCCAGTCCTTGTCTTACCCTCCACCTTGGGGCAGGTTGCTGCTCAGGCTTTGCCCTGTTAGACCCTTCCCTAAGGCTCAGGGCATGCCAAGGCACTATTTGGGATTGTGCAGCCTGCTCTGCTGCCAGGGCAAAACCAGGTGGGGGAAGTATTCAGCACCTGGAATGATGACAAGGGCATGGTGCGAGTCCTGCAGAGTCCCTTTGTGTTGGTTTCAGTTGTTCCACATTCCCAGGCTCCGTTTGGTCTGGACGTCTCAGTACTGAGCTGCTTTGAGGCTGGAGACCAGAAAGAGGAGGCAGGGCCAGGCAGCACCATGGGGGTTGGTGCTCTGCAGCGTCCAGACCAGCAGTGTCACAATGCTGGGTCAGGGAGCCATGGACTGGGCGGTTGATGGGGTGGAACTTGGAACTAGATTTTCATCAAGGACCCTTCCAACCCAAACCATTCCATGACACGATTCTGTGATCTGCTCAGATCATTCCATCTGATCATGGCTGCCCTGTTCCTTACAGGTGGCTTTGGGCTGCTCACTTGGGTCTGGGCTGGTTTGACTGTGGCTTCCTTGTCACCAGGGTGGCAACATGCCTTAGCCGTGGCCTTGAGAGGCTGCGTGGGCACTGGCAGGACGTTCACACCGAGCTGCTGAGCCAGGTTGCCTGTTGGGTTATCCCTGATGTCCTGAATTTTTGCAGGCAGTTTGTAGTGGCAAGCCCAGGTTCGGAACTGCTGCCCAGAGGCCATGCTGGTGTCCTGGTTTTGATCAGATCTGTTGCCTTTTCTCAGTCTCCTGGACACCCTTGCAGAAGAGGAAGGGCAGAAGGAACACATCTGTTGAGATGTAGGAGGGGAATGGAGGGATGTGGGAGCTGGATGGGCCCGTGGTCAGGAGTCTGAGCAGCATGGGGCAGCAGCTGCCCTCTTGTCTACAGGTCATTGTAACCTCTGCACATCGGTCCTTAGACACAAACTAGAGTGTAACCCTCCTGTTTGGGGTCTCGGTGCTCCTTTGCAGCTGGCCTGCCTAAGGCCCCCTGCTTACTGTGTCCCTAGGGGTCACAGCCTCCTTTGGGCAGGCTCTCACTCCACTGCTGTGCCTGTGACAAGCAGCACACCCTCAGAGACAGTGGGGCCACCCTGCTCTGACCACCAAGGGACGGCTCAGGAGCCTTTCTGGAGCCACAGGTATGGTCTGTGCATGCCCAGAGCATGGGAGGAGAGGAGGCTTCTCTCACAGTGGGTCCCATCTGCAACTGACCTTCCTCTCCACCTGCCTCTGCCTTTTTGAGTGGAGAGGAGAGCAGTACTATCTCCCTGGGACCATGTCTTTCTGCAGCCCGAGTCCTGCCCACCACCAAGGGTGTGTGGAGGCTGTAGAGCTGTCCAGGATCAGCGCAGGGCGAACATACTAGGCACAGATCCCTGAGCTGATGTCGCACAGTTCAAGTGAGGACGCTGCTGTTGACTCCTGGCCCACTCTGCCTCTCTTTGTTCACTCCCGGTTGATGGATATGGGTGCAGCTCCCAACCCAGAAAAGCAGCTGGACAGAGCAACCAAGGGGTCCTGTTCCCCACACATTTCTGTACTTACTACGGAAAATGGGAGAGAGTGGATCTGACCAGCTCTGGACTCCCTGTCCCCAGCAGGCTTCCCAATGGTGCAGTGGCCAGAGCTGCTCTAGCCCAAGACCCCATGTCCCACTGACCTGTGGTGGGGACCCACCAGCCACGGTGTGGGCACTCTGTCCCTCGGGAAGCGCGCATGCCAGCCTGGCGCTGGCCAGTGCCTGGGTGCCCTGTTGTCACTCCATCGTTGAGCTGTCAGCAGGCCCCTCCTTTGTCACTGAGCTGCGGCACTTAAAACATTCTCCCTCTGGTTCCTTTTCTCCTGTCCCCCTTCCACCGCACACGTCATGGTATTTCTGAATGATAAGCAGGAATCATCCAGGCATCCAGCTCCCGGCGCTCCAGGTCTCCAGCAGCGAACATGCCCGGTGCCCTGGCTGAGGGACGAGTGATGATAAATAAGTAAATCACATGGTGGGCTGAACGATTTCCCCAGATGAGCCTGTTTGTCCCAGGCACAGGGCAAAACCTTCTTCTCCTTGGCGATAACCTTTCTGTGTGCTCACATTATGCATGTATTCATGTGACTTCCTCTGCCTTGCTGCCACCTCTTCATTTAAATAAAAATAATTTATGTGGACATTCCTTCAGTTAGGATTCCCCCCCCAATAATATTTCGTTGATGCTCTGAACCCAAATGGGATCGTTATGCTTTTGCATATCATTAGGGCTTTATGAAGAACAACAGCGACATCTGCATGTGCCGCAGTGCCACGGAGATGGGGGAAAATACGGAAAACAAACCCCAAATGAGCTCCAAGCTCATCTGGCTCTGTCTTTCCTCAGTGCCTTTGCCTCTACCACAGACATAAGTAATTGTACAGTGTAATCACATCACGGCTCATCTGAATATTCATAACCGACACAAAGACTTGGAGGAGAAGAGAAGTGGGGAGGAAAAGGAAGATAATTTAAATATAAAACAGTATTTCATTTGCAAGCAAAGTTCACTGTCCAGCTCAGGAGATTGCCTTGGTACTGATTCTGTCTGTCCGTCTCCTATACAGAAGCGTGGGCAATGGGAGCGTCGCACCCGCAGCCCCTGCTGTGGAGAGAGAAAATAAAGCACAACAACAAACAGAACTGCCCCCAGCCAAAAGGATGTTTGAAGAGTCGCCAACGGTGGCTAACCAGCTGCTGGTCTCCAGGAAAGAAATAGTCTATTGAGGGAGCTTTATAAAGACTCCAATTAATATGTTGTGCATGTATAAGATCTACAAAGAGCCCACTGTGTTCCTCCCCCCGCAGCCACCACCTTCTCTTCCTGATCAGTGCCAGGGGAGAAGGATCTGTGCTACCAAATAATTGATTAATCACTTCAGTGGTGAAAACGCCCCTCTCCAAAACAGAGAAGAAAAACAAACACAAAAAGAGGCAACAGTTCGCTAATTAGCATGTAAATTACCCCTGGTTCCATCCTTCTTTGTGCCTTTAAAAAGGAAAAGAGAAAGAGTAAATATAATCCCCATCTTAATGTATATGTTGTCTTCATTTCTTTTGTATTACTTTGGTATCCTTCACCAGTATGAACCCAGCAGTGTGATGTTGAAGCTGTGGCTGGCTCTGCCAGTTCGTTCCCCAAAGAGCTCCTATTTCCATTCCACTGGAGCTTATATTCCTTTAAATGTCTAGCGCAGCATCATTTCCCCCTTTCTAATACATCACTGCTGGAATTAGAAGAATCCAAGGTTATATCCAACTTCAAAGGTTTCCAAGTCATCATGATTTTAGTAAAAGTAGAAGACAGATCATGGAACAAGTCCCTGGCTTTTGAAGATAGGCATCACAGGGACCTTCCTCCTTCTGTCTCATTCTCGCTCTCCCACTCTCTCCCCCCAACTTTGTACCTCTCGAGCTCTGAATGTCCCGCGCTAGCGGGGTTTAATGATATGCAAATGAAATATGCATAAAACCATTCTACTGTATGATGATTAAACACTGGAGACATTAGCCGCCGACGCTTCACTGTTTGACTATAATAATCTTCCCCGAGCATCCACTTTGATTGCGGAGTTATGGAAACCCATAGCAGTTGGCAGAGAGGGAGTAAGAGAGAGCGAAGGAAGGAGAGGTGCAGGGATGCATCACCCATCTCTGCATTTATCCCACTCCAGGAGACATTTCCCCTCTTTGTACTGCGTTCCTACTGCTGTCTTTTGTAATCCATCCATGCGGTCGCACCAGGGTAATTAACAGGAAAAAACCCTCTTTTCTCTTAATGTTTCAAAGCTCATTAGCCAAACGATTATTCCTCATTAACAGCGAAAGCTCATTCATTAAAAGAAAAAATATGCCCAAAAGATGCCAGCACTGTTAATCCCGAGCCCTGTAGCTGGGCTGTAAATCCCATGCTAGTATTTTCCATGCAGAAAGGAAGTGCACCAATCCACAAAAAAAAAAAAAAAAAAAAAGAAAAAGAAAAAAAAAGAAACATCAGGCAAAAAGAAAACATTTTGTGAGTTTTGTAAAATCCGCAAGAGAGGCAATTAATATTCCCATTGTATGACTTTATTTTTTGTCTCTCCCTTTTGTCTCCAGTGCCCTTCCCTGGCTCAGCGCCCAGTGCCAACAGAACACCTTGCAGGATCCTCAGCAGCGCAGACACCGTAAGTAGCCAGCTGTCCCTTGACGCCCTTGTCCAGAAGCCCCCGCGCCCTCCGGACCCCGTGGAGCGCCCGCGAGGCTCCTTCCCCTGCTCGCCCTCCGAGTGCCACCTGGGTTTCACAAGTAGCACCTTCCAAATCTCTCTGTCTTCAAGTTTGTGCATGTCTGTGTGGCATCCCTCCTCCTCCTTCACTCCCATAGTGGATCTCGTGAAGGGCTTCAGATCGGCCCCATTCATCTCCCTGGTGATAGCAGTGAATGTAGATAAATCTCTGCTGCCTGCTTGCTGCTCCAGTATGATTTTTATTTTGTCTTCCGTGTACACCTAGGTCAAAAAGTGGGATGTATACTGGCAGTGGGTGAGTGTGTGTGTGTCCGTGTCTGTCTCTTCCTCACTCCTTGCCGTTCTCTCTCACCGAGGCACACAAACATACATCTCTCTGCGTGTGTTACACGCGTGCACACAAATAAATACCCCCACACAGACGCGCGTGTGTGTGTACACAGAGGCACACACACATCTCCTCACCCGCACTCACACAGCTGCTCTGCACCGAGGCGGTGTGTGCATGTGTGTCTGTGTGTCTGTACGCACTGCTCGTGTGCGCCTGCATACACAGACATCTCGCTACACCGTCAAACATTCCCTCTCCTCCCAGCAGAGGCTGTGTGCAGTCTGATCCTGCCCTGTAAGAGCGGTATTCCTTCCTCCCTTCCTTCCCTCGGCTGTTCGGAGACCTTCGCGTTCCCTCCTCGGGGTCCCTCCCGAGCTGCAGAATTGGCACCTTTCCCTGAGGTTGTCCAAATGGCAAATGGCATCGGCCGGAGCTCGCATTCTTGCAGCTTCCCTGGGCATTTCTCCCTCCGTGTCGACTACTCCCTTTTGTTTGTTGTTGACTGGACTGGGTGTGGTTGGGGTTTTTTGGCATTAATTGTAAACGAACCTGAATGGCAAAACACGCCAACAGCTTGCGGGGAAAAAAAAGCCAAAAAAAAAAAAAAAGCAAGCCCCACACAAACGCCTTCTGCTGCGACAGATGCCCATGTTGCCCCTGGCATGGAGAGCGGGCACAAGGGGTTTGTCGATGAGGTTTTTTTCGATAGCTGTGTTTATTGTTCGCATTTCCCTTTTCCATTTATTTTTAAAGACTCCAAGATGCCGGCCTCGGCTTGGAACGGAGCGGTGTCATGGCGGAGACGACGGCCTTTGTCTCGCAGGGTGTGAAAGCATCCGTTGTGCTGGCTCCACTGCGGCAGAATGATGTCTAAAGGGGGGAAAAAGTGCTGGAAGTCCGAGTTGTGCGGCGCTGGCGGGGGAGCCCCATCCCCATGGTGTGCGTCCGAGGAAGGGCTCGCGGCGGAGGAGCCTGGTCTGTAATCCTGGCACTTGCGGTCGCTGCCTGCCGTTTGCTCCTGGGGGTCTGGATAATCTCCCTTGGCTCTACGGCAGTGTCTGGCCCGCGCACAGGGCCCCCGTAACATATACCCGCTGCCGCGATCGCAGGGAGCTGTGGCGTTGCCACTGAATGGATGGCACTGTGCCAACTCCGCTGCCATCCGCCCTTGCAGCTCTTTTCCTCCCTCCTCCCTCCCGCTCTCCCCTCCTCCTCCTCCTCCCGTCGACTTGATGTTAATTAACACACGGGTTAATTGATTTTAAAAGCTGAAGAATTACAGTTAAGTTTTCCCACAGGGTGCGGACGCCAGCCGCCTGGCACGGCTCTGCCTCGCACGGGTGCAGGGGGGCAGGGAAGAGCCCGCAGCAAAACCAGACACTGCGAAGGGATGGATGGATGGATGGATGGATGGATGGATGGATGGATGGATGGATGGATGGTGGATGGATGGATGGATGGACGGGCAGCCGTCGCCTGTTGGAGTGTGGCTGGGGCCGCTGACACTCCTGCCCCGTCCTTCCAGCACATCACCACTGTATTTTGCTATAAACAATCGACACAGCCCCTCCCCTCGCCTCTCCCATGCACCTGTCTTTCAAAACGAGCTGTTGAAGTTTCAGTAGGGAAGCTGCACCCCAAAGCCCCATGGCAGCCCAGGAATGTCTCGCACCCCAGGGCATGGCAGCAGGGAGCACCAGAGGCCCCCGGCTGCCACCTTCTTGTCCTGCTTGCCAGAGCTCAGTTCCCCATGTCGGCTCCGATGTGTTGCTTGGGGTGAAGCATCAAAACCAAGGGAAAGTTAGTTTGTTGCCATTATGAGAGAAATAACCCATCTAGGCTTTGGTTTTTCACTTTCCCTCGCCCCAGTGTGCGGCCGGTGAGGGTGGCAGTGGGGCAGGAGGAGGCGCAGCAGCGCTGGGAACTTGCTGCTTTCACCTTCCTGTGCTTTCATTTTATTTCATTTTGTTTTTTAAAAGCATGAAGCAAGTGAAGCGACAAGAGGAATCCATTATGCAAATCAGGTCACATTTGCATAATGTCTCATGACTGGAATATGCAAATGAGTTGTATAATTTATGAGTGCCAGTGTCTGTCTAAAAGTGTTTCCCAGAATTTATAAAAACTGCAGCGTGGGGAGGCAGCTGCCGGCTGCCCTGCCAGGAGGGTCCACACTTGCTTTGCAAAGTCTGCTTGAGTCCAGGAGGGCAAACGTCTGGGAATGAGATCTGAGCCCCCCTGTCCTCTTGCTTTATTTATTTCCTGTTTCTCCCTCTGCCAAGCTCCCACCTGCTCCCCTCGAACTTCTCTGAGGGAGCAGGGCTAGGGCCGGGGCTGGATGGCCAGGCAGCCCCACAGGTGGCTCAGCCGGGGCTTGCTCCGGTCCCTCGGGGCTCTCACCAGGCACAGAGCCCCTGCACTGCTCAGGTAAGTGAGCTCGTAGGCACGATGTGCCTTGAGGAGCCGCTTTGAGCCTCTCACGACCCTCACAGTAGGATTCCTGCTGGTTTGCTCTGTGCCAGGTCCAGTCCCTGCTCGGATATGAGCCCTGTGACCTTGGAGAGAGCTGCGAGGTCAGCGCAGGGCTGGCACTGCCAGCGGAGGGACCCAGAGTGTCCTGTGCAACGCCGCAGCGTTCGGTGTCAGCGCTGGAAAGGTCTCTGGAATATCCGGACATTCAGGACAGGTATCAAGACATTTTCTTTACTTTACTCCATCTTCTTTGCATGTCTGGTGATCTGGGGAGCACCAAGAGGATGCATTTGGGCTTTTGCACCTAGGCAAGCTGCTGTTCTGAGCTGTCTGCACAGGGAGAGGGTAAATAATAATGTGCAGCCCCTTGGAAAGCTGTGTGGGTCACAGCCTGTCACTCTGGGCAGCATCTGACGAGGAGCAGGGGGACGGGAGAGACCAGAGGTCAGGGCAGCTCAGCATCAGCCTTCCTCAGAACTGGGAACTACTCAAAAGGGCTTTTGGTCAAGAAAGTGTGATTTGCTGTTCTTGAGAGTCTGTGTTTCAATTGTAAAACCCAAACGTGCTTATATCACTGGTTCCAAACCACTTCTGGCATTAGATACCTCCAAAGTGAAGAATCTCAACGCTTTCCATCAGTTTCAAAATACTGTGGCTCTGTGTGTGGTTTGTTTAGTGGACGCAGGTCCAGGCTGTGACAGTGAGAGTCACACTGAACATCCCCAGGACAAAGCAGTGTGTTCACAGACTGCTTTTACCTCTGACTGGAGATTTCTAGTGTGGGAATATGAAGAGACCCTCCACATCAGGTACAAGGCAAACCAGCACGTAGTCAGTGTGAGACACCAGTGAGAGGCAGCAGCACAGCCAGACTCTGAAGCATCTTATGCTTGTGGCTGCTTGGGGTTGGTGCCTGCCCCCAGCACCAAGGGGTGACTGTGTCCCTGCTGGTCCTTGCTGGCACAGAAAAGCAGCCGAGTCTGACCCGGAGAAGGTGCAAGACCAGGGCCACTGGGGAACAACTGGTGTGTCCCTCTGGAGGTAGGGTGCTTTGTGGAGAGCAAGAAGGGCTGAGGGCAGTGGGAGGATGTGGGATGGTGGCCTTGGGGAATTTCCCACTGCTCTACGGTCAGTGGCCCTGCAATGTCAAGTGTCAGAGATCTTTTTAGGGTTTTTAGGGTTTTTAGGGTTTACCTCAAGGCAAACCACCCTGCTTCACTTGTCACAGAGGCTCCTGCAGGCTGGAAAAGGAGAGGAGGATGTCTGCTTCCCTGTTGGGGTCTTCAGGGTAGCATGGGCAGATCTTACACCAGGACTGGTGTGGTTCTCCAGATGGGGGACAGGGATGGTCAGGCTGTCAGGGGGCACTCAGTCTTTGTTTGGGGAGAGCCCACTCCTTGTGCTGAGGGCTGCATGGGGAGCTGGTCCCAGTCCCTGCCCTGCTCTGGGCTGTTCAGTGTTCCCCTCCTCACACTCTATGCTGCTTTCTGATATTTTTATGAAACCACCAAAACACATGAAGGTTCTCTTGTGGTTTTGATGCTGCGCTGAGGACTGGCAAATGTTTAGGGATGAAACAGCTTTTTTTGGGGTGGGAGAAGGAAAGTTCATCCAGAACAGGCACCAAAACCTCTGTATCTGCCAGACAAGATTGTCTGCTTGCTGTAGGTCAGTAACAAGGGACAGTGCATGGGGAATCCCCTCACACTGCTGCTCATTCATGGTCTGGGTTTCTGTTGAGGTGGTGGCTTTTGCCAGCTGAACAGAGCATACCTGACAGATTCCTACTGCTCTCTTCCAGTGTTCTCCTGTGGTTCCTCACCTGTGGCATTGGAAGAAATCCCTTCAGCTCCATCTTTGGGACTTCCTGGGGCCTTTGCCTGCAGGACTTGCTCTCTGTCCCTCAATGAGATAGATGCAGGGACTTGTGATCTGCAGCCTCTCTGTGCCTGGGGCTCCCCAGCAGAGCAGTTTCGCCATGTCCCTACTGGCATTACCTGTTGTTATCATTTCCAACAAGAGGAGTTCCCATTCAACTTAGAGTCACTCCACTGCCTGCTTCCATTCTTCCACTACCAATGCTGTTTTGTGCAGTAGGATACAGTTACAGATAACCCCCAGGAAATGCAGTTTCCTTCCCACCTCTCCTGGGTAAGGGGTGCATCATCACACAATGCCAGCCTTGGCTGGATGGATAATCCCAATTTTCCACTCCTATCGATGCCAAACTCTGTGGCAGTGGGAGCTGCTGATGCCAATGCAGTGACCCACATTCTGAGCTGGCAGCTCTTTCCCTCCCTTACTCAGTCTTGCAGAAGAAGGGTGACGTAGAGACAGATTCTGAGCACTGCTGTCTGACCAGCTCCATGAGGGCACCAGTGTGCCAGCAAAAAGCACCACCAGCCTTGGCACACCTGGTGGATGTGCCCAGCATTAGGAACGGCTTGCCTGCATGGGGCTTTTTGCCTCATAGTTATAGATAAGAACAGTTGTAAGCAAAGTGTGTAAAATCTTTAAATCTTTTACAAATCTCTCATTAATCCCAGCTAAGTCGATTAAAGCTGAGTGCAGACTTTAAAAAGAAGCAAGCTGATCACTTTCAGGACAGAGAAAATAAAGAAAATGAAAACAATCAGAGTGTGAAAACACAGCTCCTGTGTTCCTGGTGTAGATAAAATTAGGGTGGCAGGATGGCAGCCATCTGGTCCTGGATTTGATTGAGACAAAGATTCAGTGAGATGAGGCAATACAACAAAATTCTGTATCAAAAGAATGACTCAAAAGCATCAAAGATGCTACAGGCAGGTTTTGTCAGGGTGCTGCAGACTTGAGGAACAAAGTCATGCTGTGTGGACAGCATCTTCAGCAAAACAGGACAGGCTGCTGAATTCCCAGATGGAAATCAGGATTCTTGTCAAGATTCATCCTGATGTTAAAGTCCTGAGCATCAGATGTGTTTGTGGCTCTGGTACTGTCTTCAAAGTGGTCACTGCAGCTGATCTGTGTTTGTAGAGATAGCTCTGATTGGAAATTATATGGTTTAATATCTTGGCACAGTGAAATTCAGCCACTTAGCCTTTTCTTCAGTAACTGAAGGAGCAGATTTTGTAGGATTAGGCCCCTAGCTGGAGAGATCTGGTGTTTCTTTTCCTTATAATCATGTGTTCCTTTCCTAAGTGTACATTCCAAGGTATAAAGTAGAGGAACATCACTGGCTGTGGCTGTCACAGGACAGCTGAAAGCCCTCCAGCAAAGGCCAGCAGTACTGCCACAGATCATGGCTGTAGTTACTCAGCATTCACTGCCAGCTGGTGCCTCCCCTCTCTTTGCCTGCTCACACAGTGCCTGAGGCTCCTGCTCCCCCAGGCACTCTGTCACCCCTTTTCATGTCTTGCCCAACCTAGTGGTGCCCACTCACTTTGCCAGCTCAGTGATTCTGTTTATTTTGGTTTTGCCACTGTCACTGTGCTGTCCCCAGACCTAGGACTGGGACTTTCTGCTCCAGTACCTACATATGTGTGTCTCAAAGGTAGCACCATGATGACCTGTGCTAAAAACTGCAGCAGTACTGTCTGCTGCTGCAATCATATGTTTGAATGGAAGCACTGGTGTTTGATCCTGAAGATCTGGGGTAACAGTCAGGTCTACAGCAGGTTTTCGGGGTTTGGTGGTGAGGCAGGGGAAACAGGTGATGCAGGAGAAATCTTCTGAAGGGATAAAGGCTGCTCAAACCTCATGAGCATGTGCCCAGAGAAGGGAGCTCTTGGCACTCCCCCACTTTGGCAGGTGCAGTAGGGAGGGTGGTCACGTCCCTTGTCCCTCTCCCATCCCATGAGATGAGCAGAACAGACCTAGCACAGGTGACTGAGCCTGGGCCCTCACTGCACAGTCAGAGAGCTTTAATGGCAGAAGGAAGAAGCTGAAGGTTCCAAAGCTGCCCCAGCAAAGGGCTCCTAAAATGGTGATGCTTCTGTTCTAATGAAGTTACACTTTGTCTATTCATGGAAGAGGATGGCTCAAAAAAGGACAGGAGGGTCCCCTGCCTTAGCCCAGCTCTGCCAAAATCGCAAGAGATTCATGCTGCTGCTATCAGCCTGCTCCCCTTCCTCCCAAACAGGCAGCTTCCTCACCCTGCAAACGGCCCCAGGGCGCAATAAGTAGGTTAATGCTTGCTTTAGGGTTAGCCTGAGGGTGAGGGTTCCCTGCAGGAATAGCAGAGTGAGGTTTCCTCTGTGCCTGTGTGAGTTCATGTGTAGGGATGCCTCCAAGGCAAATGAATTCCTACTGCTCCCATTTCATTTCTGTGTGCCTCTTCCTCCTTTTTTGGGATGGTGATGTTCCTTGGGATGACAAAGCTTTGATTTTAGTTCTGCCAGGCTCATATGCTTTTCCTTGCATGGTTTTCCATTTGTCATTTGTTCTTCCATTTCCCTGCTCCCCAGTCCTCGTTCTGGCCAAGGCAGGGAGTGGGAGCTCCAATGGGTTGTGTTGGCCATGCCTCATGCTTCCAGCTGCCTGTTTTCTTCTATGGCCAGACTGGCTGCCAAAAAGGAAAACAAACCAAAACATGTCAGTGGTTTTGAATTACAAATCTGGGTGTTCAAAATGCATGAAATGAGAAATTTCAAGCGCTTAGTGCAACATGAATCCACCTGTGTTGGACATGAGCAGCATTTCCTATTTCTGCTCAGACTCCTGAATACAAAGCTCAGTTAAAACAGATGTCGAGGCAGCTGTGGATGGGGAAAACAGGGTCAGGTTGGAGAAGATGGAGGGTTTGGTGTGTTCAACATTACAGACTTTGGCTGCAGCAAGGGAAAGTTAAAAAGGTGCCTAGAACCAAGTATTCAAAGTTAATTTCCTATTTAAATTGTAATATGTGAAGTTCCTGTGTTTAATTTACATGTAAATATTGACTCATATTGTCACATAAAAGTAGTATTGACATTTTCTATGGAAATATTCTCTTTTTGGTTGCTTTCCACTTCTGACCTACATTCCCAAACTACGGACCCTGCCATACTGATGTGATTCAGCCCAGCCTCAGGTGTGAGTGCCTGTTCTTTGGTGACCTCCTGTGTACACAGATCCTGCACTGGAAATGGATCAGCATGTGGCACACGTGGTTATCATGCGAGGGATTCCTCACCCCGCTGTTGTGGAACCTGAAAGTGTTGGTGGATGGCAAACAGTGCCTTCAGAGCTGCCTAGTGGGGAGCTGCCTTTAGTGACAGATACAGCCACAGGGTTGTTATGTTTGTACGTTACTGGAGGCAGTGGACAAGCCAGGATCCTTGCAGATAACTCCTTGTCTTCCACACCCGGAACAGGAATGTATTTCTTTGCAGAATTGCCGAGCACTCATAGTTCTGCTTGAAACATATGAAATGCTATAAAGTTGTTAAGTGCTTTACAAATTAGAACTAGACACCTCAAACCAAGCACCTAAAATTAGAGGACAAGACTTGTGCTTGTTGAGTCTGTCTCTCTTTGGCACTTGGAAAGTGCAGAGGATAAAACTGTTTTCTTGCAGGGGTGTTGAGATAAGGGACTGCAACGGGAGAATTGAGAGTGATGAATGTCATAGAAATTCCACAGGCAGAAAAGTGGGCACTAAATTCAAATTGGAGTGGGAGCCACACACTGAGCTGTGGTAGGAAGCACTGATTGATGCCTTTTCTGTGCATGTATGAATTAATAAGTCCAGGATAGTGTGAGATGTGCATCAGAGCCCATAGCAAATGCTTATTTGAAGATCCCAGATTATGCTGGCAACCTTGATTCTGTCATATCCAGTGTTCCAACAGTGTCTTGTAATTGTAGTGTTTTTGTAAAATAGTTGTACTATAGGCACTGTTCATAAATTAAGAAATTCCATCTGCACTTGTGCATGTTTCCATACTTAGTCCAGCTAATGAGAACTGCGAGGTTCATCGTCCTTTGAAAGCTTTCTCAGTAGTAAATGTGATCAGAGACACCAGAGCATTTTCCTGGCTATCAATCTGCAGATAATAGAAGGTCCATTTCTTAAGTACACACAGAAAAGGAGAAGAAGAAATACTGGCTATGACATAAAATGGATTGTCTTCCTCCATGCCCTTGTAACCTAGGGCATGTAGTGCAGGCTGCCAGCCATTGCTTTACAGATTTAGAAGTGCTGGAATCTCTCAGTCTGTAGCAGGCTGCCTGATGGATTGGTGAGTAATGGACTCAGGGAGTGCATTACCAGCGCCCAGACTAATGGCTAGCGCTTGCCCATGGCTTTGGCTATAGATCATCCACTGTGCTATTCATAAGCTCTTGCCAGTCTGTCTCTGGCACTTGTGCTGCCGCTGTAACACCGTTTGCCTGACGAATTCGGCACCAACTTCTCCCACATTTTCAGAAGATGACGAGTAAACAAGGAGAAAAGAGTGAGTACCAGTCCTCCAGTTCTCTTGCTCCTTGGAGGACAGGGTGAACGATAAGGGAATGGACATGATACTCACTAACCCAGTGTTACTAGCACAGTAACCTGAAAAATACATTTGGGCTTGCTGCACACCATGAGGGACTGTCCTATCACTGCCTGAGGTACCTGTACCTGGGATCTTTTCTTTCCCAGACAGACCAATGTTACGGGTCCTGGTAAGGTAGGAAGGGCAGGGAGACGTGACTGGGGTGCTGAGTATACCTCTGACATGGCCTCTGGAGTGTTGGAAGAAGTGCCTGGATGGTGCTGTCAAGATCTGGCTGTTTGTGAGCTAAATGAGGTAGAACCAACCTTCACAGCAAAGACCATCTCCAGGGCTGACCTCTGGGCTGGCTTTGATAGACAGGGCAGGTGTGTGCAGAGATGAGTGAACTGCTTCCAGTCCTGCCTGGCTCAGGAGCTTTTACTCTTCCTTTAGACTCCATAACATGAATAGATCTCCAGGGCTGTGGCTTCCTTGTGTGACTGGGATGAACTGGATTCCTCTCTCCTCCTTTCACCCAGAGCACTGCCCAGCCACGAGAAAAGAGCAATCCAGTTAGCTATTGATTTAAATTGGTGACCCATTCCTCTGCCAGTTGTGTGAACCATCCAAGACCTGTTCCCATTCCTGAGTCCAGCCTGGACACTTTACTGATAGTGAAGGTGTAAGCCTTGCTCTGCTATTCTGGGCTCTTTGGCTTTGTATTTTTTGCAAGAAGGTACTTAAAAATAAGCTTCTGCATTTTTTATTAACATATTCCTGATGAGTTTTTGGAAAGAATGAAGCCTTCATCTAAGGAATTTCCTCTACAGCAGTCATAGCAAACAGAGGCCAAACTGTAAAAAGAATACAGATGAGGAAGTTTTTCAGTTCCAGGAGTCCTATGCAATAAGAAATAGCCCAAACTGAGCAACAAACATTTTACATTTACTTCATGTGTTAGGGATATTGTGCCTTTTAAGGGGATAGTAGCAATGACACGGATGTTCTTGGGGTGCTAGATATTACACTCTTTTAGAGAAAGACTTGTTTGTACCAGGGCTTTAATTTAGGGACTTCGTACAGGGCTTGGGCACCTTTCCATTGCCTGGAGCAGGAAGCAAATTTTGGTTCTTTGCATTTTTCATATTAACTCCACCAAAATTCACCATTAATTCACCAGAAGTCTGGGGATATTTCAGATACAGAAGGAGGTGGCAGATTCAGATTGTTGCAAAGAAAGGTGATGCTGCTGAACAGGAGAAGCTCTAAACCCAGAAATTCCCAGTGAGTATTATCCATCAGTTTATTTGCCCGCTATTTTGGGAGATGTTTCTGGTAATAAAGCGTCATCAATCTATTATTTCTTTTGGCCAATCTCTCTCAGCCTACCAATATAAAGCTCATTGTGGCCTATATTTAACTGAGAATAACCTCTGCTTATTTCCTCTCTTCCACCGTGAGTTTTATTCCTTTAACAAGCACAACAGCATGCTGCTCCGGCTTCAAAGAGAAAATTAATTCCGTCCGCAAAAGGGTCAAGTGCTGGAAAGTGCATAGCAATGCAGTTTGCATGGCAGGATCCAGGAGATATGATGCTAATAAGATTCCAAGATGAGAACAGCAGACTGGCTCTGGGGATTCAGATGAAGGGTTCTGTAAATTTTAAAAGAAATGGTCTCCAAAAACTAATGATGTCTGCTTTCCAATTCATTAATAATGTGGAGCAGGGAGATGGGAGTGAGAAGCAGGCCATGCTTTGAAATATCAGAATGTAACGAGGAAAAAAACAGCGAGAGCTCATCTCACCGGGGTCATAAAGCTTGGAGGAACAGGCGGGCTGCAGGGGAACACGGTGTCGGTGCCTGGAGGGAAGGAAATTGCACTCTGTGTTCTGCGATGTGTAATTTATGCACAGACCCTTTGCCAGCATTGATGTAAAATTTCTATGCAGAAAAAGATGCTGCTGTATTGACAGATCTTTTTCAACGTTCTTGTTTAAGGTGACTTAGTACACAGGATATTTGATGAGTTTTAAAAACAGATATTAAAAACAGATATATGAATTGCTTTAGCATATTTACAAATGGCTTTTGGTAAACCTTCCCCTTCACCTTTCTGCATTGCATGCACGAAACCTTAAGCTTGTTTGTAGTTAATATTGGAAGAAAACCCCTCAGGCAAAGCCTAATGAACTGAGAGCAATTTTGACCTTCCCTCTGCAGTATCTGAAGAGCCTTTGCCTTTCTGAGGGCTCTTGGACATACTGTGTGACTTCGTTGCTTTGCATCACGACAGTCTCCCAGTGCTGCAGTAGGTGGTGGTGCTGCTGTTGTGCAGACATGATGCTGGAGTCTCTCCCTTGTGCCTGCAGTGGGCAGCCAGTGGAAAATGTCTGTGCCTGAGCACTTTCCAGAGTGGGAATTTGTGAGATGGCAGGATTTAGCTCTGACTTTTATTGTGACAAAGCTAGTATGATTGCAGAGTGAGGTTAAAGTCTTCCTCCTATCTTTTCCTTTTAGCTGTGTGGTATTTTCCCATCTCACCTTGAAACCTGTCAGCAATGGCTCATGGGGTCCTGAGAGAACCTCAGTGCCATGGGGAGCTCTCCAGAGGGAGAGGGGCTCCACTGCCAGCCCTCAGTCTGCCCATGGGACTGCTGCTCCCGTGGGACCCTGCACCAGGCTCCTGCAGCTGGACTTGCCCATATCAGCAGCAAGGGCACTGCCACGGCCACCCTGCTGGTGTTCCCTCCCAGGCTCGGCTCTCAGTATTGACAGATGTGCCTCAGCTGTCCCTAAGGCAACCACAGAGGCATTGGCACCACCTTCAAAAGCCACAGTCTTCACCCGTAGGGGTTTTTTTTGCATGTCCTTGGTCTCCAGTGAACGTATATAGACTGACTTTGAAGTGAACAGCAGAGTGATACAGCCATGTATATCAAGTTCTCATATTTTCATCTCAGATGTTTCCTTGGGGAATCTGTGTCTTCAAGAAATCTCAAGAATTTCCTTGCAGGTTTTTCCAGTGAAGTTCTTGGTTGTTATTCTGTATTTCCACACTTGCCTGCAGCCACGGTCAGTCAGTGGAGCAGGTGGGTGCTCAAAACTGCTGCAGTGGAGGCACAGTTGTGAGCATCAGGACTGTCTCACGGCAGTGGTAAAGAGGTGAAAACCAGCTAGTGTGTGGAGGCCCTTTTTGGTGCTGTTCTTCACCCAGACACTGAGCAAATTGGTTTATTTCTGTGTCAATGATCTTCCAGCAGAAACTGCTCTGGTTTGCAGCTTGGCAGTAACATCACTGTAGCTACCAGGACTTCAGAATAAGTTGCTACATTTTTAAGGTTTTTGCTTACTCCTGTGTTTGTCTGTGCTCCTCTGTCTATTCAGCCCAGCATTCATCTTCTTTTTCTGGGCTTCCCCTCACTCCTTTGAGAGGATGTGCCTGTCAGTGATGAGTGTAGTAATTTTACAGCTTCTGCTTCCCCTTCCTCAGCATCCAGCATCGATGTGATGCTCACAGGAGCTGCACAGATCCATTACTCCTGAAAACCAGACCCCGCGCCTGTCACCTCAGTGTTCCCAGTAACCTGTGTTTCATGTGTCATCACCTGATACTCCAGCCAGAGGTGAGGGATGCTGCAGTGAGGGGAGATAAGTGGTGGGAGGAACGTTTGCACCCTTCGCACAGCAAATCAGGACACTGGAATGTCAAGCAGGGAAGATTTATATTTTCTGAGCTGCCTAGTTGCAGATTTCTTGTTTCATCAAAAAACCCTGACTTTTCCACTGATGCAATCCAGAGCTCTGCCAGAAGGACTGTGTCTTGGTGGTGTTCAGATGTTGCCGCATGATCCCTTTTCCTCTCCTCTTCATATACACTGTGTGAGAACACACATTTTCCCAGCAGTTGCCTTTCAGTGCTTCAAACCAAGCCAGGCTGTCTGATTATTCCTCATGACAGGTGTAAAAATGCCTGGATTCATGGCAGAAAACCTCCTGAGAAGAGGAAGCTTTCATTGCAAATAATGAGCCAGATTTCCGTGGAAACCTGCCCCGGTCCAGAGCCTGGACAGGCCATGGATTCTACAGCAGGATTTTGTTTTCCTAACAGATACCCAAAGGCAGGTTTTCTTTTAATTAAATATGAAAATCTATAATGCAATCAGTATGATGCCTCTTGGTATGTTCATTTTTATACTCCATTTATTTGTTTTGTTCTCGACATGTCCTTCCATTGGGAAGGAATTTCCATACCATTTGTGTATGACAAGTGAATGGGACTGAAGGACTATGAGAGCAGGACAGAGTTCAGTTGTGGGTTTTATTATCTGAGTGGAAAGGGGGACCATTTGCAGTTGTGGATTAACACACCAACTGCTCTTTTCCACAGAACAATACTGACGCCACAAAGTTAATATTTTTAAGCAGCTGTCTTTAGGTTTCAGTATTACTGGGTTTTAGAGTCCAGTAAAGTATTTCATTCCTCATCACACTTAACACTTCACTTTCTGTCTCTACACTCTGAAAAAAATCTTTACTGTTTCAGTATTATTCTGACAATATTTTATTATTTATCTCTGCAGCCAAAGGCCAAAATATTTTAATTTCCCCAGCATGAAGCCAATGCTATGAGTCCCAGCTCTGTGGAGGGGGCTGCTCTGCAGGACTGCTCCAGACCCTCTTCCCATGTACAGACTCCTTCAGGCTCTTAATTCCTCTGGGTCTCCCAGCTTTGACTCCTGCTTTCTCTTTGCCTTATTTTTCCTTCTGACCACTTTTCTATGCTCTAAGGTCAACAGTTTTCCCAATGGAAAGACAAAGTTTAGCCTTTCCTAGCCTTTCTACGCCATTTGCCAACCTGGCAACACAAGCCCCATAACAAGCCTGGCAGTGCTTGGGCACGCAGGCACAACCAGTAGTGAGGGCATTCTCCAGCCTCCTCTCCCTTCGCCTGCAGCACACGGGGCAGGAGAGGGCTGTGCACCCCACGCCCTCACTGCCATGTTCCCATCCTGGTGCTGCTGCTCTGCAGCTGGAGCCAAGCATGGCAGAGAAAATGTGCTGGAGCATTCTGTCTGAGGGGAGTTCGGGGAGGGGAGAGGGAAAACGCTGTTAGATCTATCGCTGGCAATTTAGATTCAGAGACATTTCATCTGCAGTTCCCTCAAGTGTTGAATTGAATAAAACCAGAGCAGCGGTGGAAAAGGAGGTGGGGGAAGGGCTCCAAGCACTCTCAGCTAAACAAAAAGAGACACGCAGCTCATAAAAAAAGGAATTGCATCCTTGGGTTGAAAATCAGGATTCACAGGGCAGGGAGGAGGCCACGTGGGAGAGCCCACCCATGGGCAGGGGCCAGGCAGCGCTGCTGAGGGCTCCTGGCACTCCTGCAGCCAGAGCAAATCACAAGGCTCATTTCTGAATTTCCTGATTTTGTGTTGATTTTTTGAAGCTCCTGTTGTAATATCAAGCAGGAGTAACAGAGTCCCAGGCTTTGGCTGCAATTAAAAAAACCCCTATCCTTCACTTTCCAGTGCTTTAGCAGAAAAGCATGAAAGCAAAAGCCTCAAGGGTCAAAAATTCAGAAGAACAAGTAACTTAGCACTTATAATTTTGGAAACACTTTCTGTTGGGGGCCAGATTCATCATTCCCAAATGCAGCTGTGGGATGGCAGAACTGTTCTCACCATTAGGCGTTTCTGTTCGTCTGCCTTTGAGAGAATTGCTGCTGATGGCTGCTCTGGCTATGCACTGCAGCACCTGCCCTATTCCCCAGGTGTCAGGTGAGGATGGTTTCACAGGAGCACTCATCCTGGCCAAGGCTGGGAGGAGAGCGACAGCCATCAGAGAGAGCTGGGTTACAGCAGACAGTGCATCCTTGGGGTCTCTCCTGCCTTGTGTGAGTGTGATGCCAACACCTCTGCAGTGCCACAGAAGTGGCTGTGGTCACCCTCAGGTGGGCAGGCAGGTCTTTTGTTTGCCCCCCTCCCCACCTTCTTTATTGCTCTTCTGCTCCCTTGTAACACGTTAGTGACAGATCTGATGCCTTACACTTTGCTCAGGCCTGCTTCAGGACAGGTCAGACACCACAGCCAAAGCCTGACCAGCACTGAGTGACCTTGTGGTACAGTTGGGCAACCTGGGAGGGTGTGTGGCACAGAGCTGATGGCAACTTGGCCAAGTTGTGTTTGCATTACAGTGTTCTCTGCCTAAAAAGTGTCCTCTGCCTTCATGGTGCACCACGTGAAACAAAAAGGAAAGACCAGGGTGAGGAGCTGGGACTCCTCGGGACAAGACCGACACCTTCCCTTCAAGTGATTTCAGCTGTAAAACAGGGGTCGTGATTACCTGTGTCACCAGAATTTGGGAGTCTGATTAGCTGAGTCTGATTAGCCACATCCTGTAAAAGACTGAAGCAGCCTTACTGTAAATCCTGGACCAGAGACCAGAGAACGGGGGAGGCTGTCTCACAGGCATGTATTTATGCTGCCCTGTTTCCCTGTGCTATCGATCCAGCAGCTTGCTAAGATACAGCCCTGCCTGCTACAGTGGTCTAATTCATTTTTAAGCATCATTATTTTTCATGTTGTGGTCTTCCCCTGCTTCGGGTGCTTCTCCCCGCCCATCCCCAAAAATGTCCATTCCTGTCTGTCTCTAGGCGTGCGCTGCTCCCACATGTGTGTGTGCATACCAGGGAGATGGAGAGGCAGCTTCAGCTACACTAAGCAATTAAACTCCAGTAGCTTAGGGATGAGCAGGAGGCCGTGATTTTCTTTTCCTTCACAGTAATTGCCTCTGCAATCAGCTTTGATCACCCGAGAGCAGAAGAGATGAGTGCTGCAAGTTGACATCAGTGGTTTTAATATATCCATTTACATATACAGGAGCAGTGCAGCATACAGCTTTCCATAGCGCCTCTGACCTGAAACCATCGCCGCTCCATAGATACCTCATTTAATTTAATACTTCACCACCACTGCGGAAGCCATAGGATGGGGATGGGAGGGGGCATAATCAAGCCCTCACTCTCTCGCTCTCCGTGCATGTCTGTAAAAATGACATGAAAGTAATTGCTTTTGAAAAGCAAAGCAGAAATGGCACAATTGATTCCACTTAAATGAGAGGAGAAGGGGTGGGGGTGGGGGATGCTCACCCTAAACATGCCACCTTCTTTCCTGCTGCAAGCACATCGCTGCGTGGGGCTGCGCTGGGGAAGAAGAAAGATGGACTTGTCTGAATGGCATGGGAAGGAGGGAAGCTCGGGCAGGCAGTGCTGCTTTGGGCAGGATGAGCCCCGTGGTGACCTCAGACCCACAGGCAGATGCTGCTCCAAGGAGCCATGTGACATGCCCTGTTGTCACAGGCACTCCTGGTGCCAGAGAGCTGGCAGGGAGCCTCATTGCACTGAAAATCCTAGAATCACTCTGCCTCCCAAACCCACTCACCTGCCTGGCAGCTGGGGGGAGGGAGATGATGAGGAGACATCAGCTCCTCTCCATCTCTCATCTATCTCTCATTATCTCTGTTGACAAAGCTTTGTGAGCCTATGGTTTTGGAATCTATCCAGCCTGCTGCTGCTGGTGGATGCTCACCCTTCTGCCAAGGACCTCCCAGTGCCCCCTCTGTGAGCTGCCTGGCACACCACTCAGCCCCCATCAGTGGAAGCTGGGACCTGGCACCGTGGGCTGAACACTGCCTGTGTGTGCTGAAATACATCTTTAATGTAGACATTAACATAATTTTGTGTTAATTATGTGCAAATTGATTATTAGTGTATTTATTGAATGTTGACTGCTGGGTGACAGTCTTCAATAAATGTATTTTACTAATCAGTTAGCATTAATTAATATCGAAATCCTCTCTAGATTTAACAAGTCAATGAACATTGATGAGGCCCCTCTGCTGCTGCCAGTGTTGCTGGATGTTGGTGGTGCTGCTGGCATCACTCAGCTGTGCCTGGTAGCGATGTAGAGCACAAGTGGGCCCAGGGGGTCTAGGGGCAGCAGCCGTGCTGGAAGGAAAGATGCACACGTGCCCAGAGGGAGAAGCCTCTGGGAAACATTGCTCTTGGGAGAGCCCCTCGTGCAGCAGGGCCCTCCCGAGGGCAGGAGGGCTGCCAGCTCATGCCAAAGTGGTGGTGGCCAGGCAGTGCTTGCAGGAAGCCCTGAAGATCCCTTTCTCCAGGACACAGGCCAGGCATATCTGAGCAGCAGAAGCCGGATGCTGTTCATCACCAAGGGATGCAGGACCCTTGGTTATGGCAGGGCATGGCACAGTCCCTAACTAGCATTGCAGAGGAGTTCTTATGCTGAATTTAAGCCACCAAGCAGACCAACTCCTAAGCTGTATGGCCAGCATTTTCTCTTGCCTCTCCTTCCTTAGCAGGGGAAGAGCCATACAGTGCTTGCTGACTGTGGCTTCTGTCACCCATCACCAGAGGATGAGCAGTATCCTTGAGGGGTAAATGGCCAAGGCATTGGGGAGAATGGCTCCAAGCTGGGATTGATACTGGAGTCTTGTCATGCTAATGCTCCTTGGTTGACATTCACGATTCTTCCCTGCTTCCAACTTGTACCAACACCTTAGAGCTGGGACACCCAGAAGTGAATATGCTGAACCCTTAGAGCCACTCCTGTTCAGGCAGAACGGGAGGGAGATGGACAGGCTGTGGCGCACCCGAGCCCCTTCCTCTCTGCTCCGAATTCAGCAGACAGGGAAAATGCCTGAAGAGCTCAACACACAGCTGCAACAGGAGCTGGCTGTTTGGTTACTGGTTAGAATAACTTTGGTCAACTGCTCTTTGCTTCCCTCACCCTGGGAGTCTGACACCCCTTCCTGAGCAGAAGCAGGTGCCCGAGCCAGCAGTCTCTGCTTTCCTGAGTTGGACATGTCTGCCTGCTGTGAGAAGCATGTCAAATCACATCCACCATATTGGCTTCCTGTCCCCAGAACATCAGATTTTTGCAGCTAATGTGTGTGGGGGGTGTCTCCTCCTGCCAATCCCCACCCCCAGCAGCATCAGGTCTGTGCTGTTCAGGGTTTTGTTAAGCCGTTTAGTATTAATTGATTTTTTTTTCCATTTTTTCTTTCTTTCCCTGGGCGGGTCAATAGCTGGATGCTCAAGATCAGAGGATCTATCAACTGCAGACTAAGAAGAGGGAGAGGCAGGCAGACCTGGAGCAGAAATGCAGCCAGAACAGCAGCTCAGCCAGGACCTGGGGGCCAGCCACCAGCTACGGAAGGGAGCTTGGAACAGGTAGGAGAAGATACCAGTCCATTCTAGCTCGGCAGCTCAGGCTGAGAAGGGAACTCTATTTTAGATACATTCACAGCAATAGTGATAATCTGCTACTCTTGTTTACACGGCAGCATAAGGAAGGACTGAAGTTGTGAGAGTGGAGTCTGTCACCTCCCAGTGAGGGGGGGAGGTCGGGGCAGCGGGGAGATGGCTACAGCTCTCTGGCTGTAAATGGGTGGTGGGATTGCAGTTGCTGTGGGGGTGTGAGGGCTGTCACATACAGATGTCATGGGTGTTGCTCCTGCTGCTGACCTTGGAGAGACAGGAAGAGGATGGCCACAAAGACACTGCCTCAGGACAGAGCTGTCCTGGCTAGTGGTGATGCTGACCTGCTGTGAGCCAGGAGATCAGGCTCGCTCAGACCTGTTCAGCCATGCTGCTGTGGACAAAACCCTCAGCTTGCTCCTGGACATAAGGGTGGGAGCACCCTCGTTGCCTGCTGGAGGCCTGCTGGGCAGCCCATGCCAGTCTACTCCATGCTGGGTCTGTTTGTCCCTGCTCTGCCACCAGCCCCTTTATTTCAGAAGCTGTAGAGGTGAGTCCCTTTGCTCGGTATGCTCCCCCTGCATGTGAGCCTGGCTTGGGAAAGCACATTGCTCCCACCTCCGCAGCCATCAGGCTGTCTGCCTGATGCCCGCTCAGGCACCAGCTTTCCTCAGTGGACTCCAACCACAAGGTCCCATTCGGACCCACATGGGAAACAGGGGTGAGGAGAGCTGATCCTGCAAACCTGGGGAACTCCTACTGCCACACACTGCGGCATTACTTGCTTAACCTGGTGTTCACTTGTCATCCCTTTCAGCACCACATAAGCCATTTAAAAAATGTGTCTATTTTAACAACTTGCTAGTGAAATATGCTTGGGATTCCGGTAGAATAAACCAGGTACTTTTGACATTGGAGCACCAGGTGCCTGCATATTGGATGACAGGATGAGCTCAGCACCACCGGTTTGTCTAAGCAGCAGCTCAAGAGGGCAGCATTTAAATAGGGATGGGGCGGTATCCCCCTTATTCCTCAAAGCAGAGATATTTCGTTTCATTTAATGTGGTGATGATAAATATATTCCTATGAATATGTTTATATATCTAATGATACATACATTGCAATATATATGAACACAACGCACCAATTAAATTGATTACATTTGAAGGAAGGTTACAAGATGTTGTTCTATTTACTCCCACATCATCCATTGTTCTGTGTGTGAGGAGCCAGCCCACATGTGGGCTGAGCCACGCGTGGCAAGCCTGCATTCCAACTGCCCACAGTGAAGGTGGGAGCAAAATGTGTGTGCCTTTGTCTGTGTTCGTGAATGGTGGCAGATGGATGAATGTGGGAGAGGGTCAGCATGTGCCTTTATTTTGTTCTGCATATGCATAAGGGTGACTTTGTGTTGATTTGTTCAAGGACAGCATGGCAGGGTGGGAATGACACTCTGCTTCTTCCCTTCCCTTCCCTTCCGTTCCCTTCCCTTCCCTTCCCATCTCTACACCCATTGATACCAAATTCACCTGAGCCTCACTGTTGGTTTCAATGTGAAAGTGGGAAATAAAACAGCCTAGTGCTCAACTTTCTCTTACAAACCTCCCAGTTAAAGCACTGAGCATCAAGCCTTGTTATATAAAAATATAACACTATTCTGTGGCAGAACAGTGTTCCACCTGGCTCTGTGTCCAGCAGCAGCTTATGGCCCTGTCTGGGAAAGAGCTCTTTTCCCTTGGAAGAACAGGGGAAGCTTGTGAAATTCACCAAGATGTACCTTCTGTGGTAAAGGGGCTTCCCAAGCCCAAAGGAGAGCCTTTGTGTTTAACAGCCCTTGAAGAATTTTCATCCATAACTTGTCAAAATAATTTTTTAACTTCGATCTTATCCAGATTCTGCAAAGTTCTGTAGCTGTGAGTTCCCCTGCTTGACCATGCTTGGATAAGCCGCCACCTCCTTTGGCTTGTTTTGAACCAGTCCCCTGACAAATTCCACTCTTTTATTGGAAAAGACCATGACAATCACTCCTTAATCACCTTCCCATGACACTTCTGATTTTATAGATCTTTGTCATATTTTCTTCCAAACATCCTTCTTCCAGATGGAAGGACTCCAATCTATTTTTCTGAGCCAGCCCCAGCTGCTGATACATTTCCTGTTGTGGGGGGCTGGACCTCCCGAGGCTGGTGGTCCTGGGTCCCTGCAGCAGGCAGCAGGGATTCCTCTGCAAGGACTGCCAGGTATAATTTAGTACTGGGAGCATGAGTTATGGTCCTGCCCTTTACAGAAAGACTGGCAGCACAGCCCTTCTTGTCAGCTTAGTCCCCCACCTGATCATGAGCTCTCCCAGTGAATGAATTAAGATTTGGCATATCATTCTTTAATACAGCCCCCATGCTAATGTCTTTTTGAAATGAAACTGAGAGAAAGCTGTTGACCTCAGTTAGCCAGTTGTCCTCACCATGACCTGGATAAATCATCCAAGCAGGAGCACTGAAGAACAGTGCTCTGGGCTGTTTTGGAAAATGGAGCTGGAAGGGAAGGACTGTGCTTCCAGCTCATGCCATGAAGACTCCTCTGCACCAGGGATGTGCAGCGAAAGGACCAGTGTGTTCTGACACCAGGGACCCTGATGGGGCTCCAGGCTGTGTGTCCACTGGTACACCCCCTCCCCTGGCAGCTGCTGAGGGGTCACACCGCAGGTGGGACAAAGGTGGTATGTTGTATCTGGAGAAGAGAGGATGGATTCCCACAGGGACCCCAGGGACAAGTTCCTTCTGCTCTTGCCATTGGGCATGTTTCAGTGTCCAGCCCTTCTTCATCACCATGTGGTTTTCCATGTTCCTTCCCTTCAGCTGGAGGCTGGACTTTCTCCAGGGATGTCTCCTTCACCGCATTCTGAAGGCAGCTGGCCTTGAGCTGGGAAAAGAGATTAAGAGGACACTTTGGTGGCTGCCAGCAGGAGATATGGATCTACAGGAGCAGGGAATTTCTCTCCATGAGCTGTTTTGATTCTGGGAGCTGCTAGCTTTATAAAGGCCTCATTACTTCATCTGCTTTCACAGGGCATCTGCTCTCATAGCTGTTGTTCTGTGTGGCAGGGAGTTCTACTAGACAGGGTTTATTTTGTGATTTATGATCTGGCTGTTTTGTCGGGGTTTAGGTTTTTGGGTTTTATTTCTGCATAACTGAGGGAGATCACAACACCAGCTGTATGTAAGAAACTCCTGGAAAGAGGAAAAAGCCATCTGCTCTTCATGTCTGTGAAGGAACTCTCAAGAACTACTGGCCAGAGCCTGGATCAGGAAAGATTTGGGTTAGGAACAGTTTTCTAAAGGGAAGGAGAACAGAGCAAGTGAGCAGACTGCCAGGGCCTGAGGATCCTGCATCACAAGAGAGTTTTAAGGAGAGATACACAATACGCAGGGTACTTGTATGTTCTCCTGTTTTAGAACTGGAAGAAGGACTATCAGCCTCTTGACATTCATTCCAGCATTGCTCATTTCCTATCTAAATCTATCCCTGCTCAGACCTTATAACACAGCTCTGCCTTTCCCAGAGCCCCACCGCAGTCTGCTTCAGTGTTTCCCCTTTTACTGCCAATCTGCCTGGTCCCAGGCTCCCTGGGAGGCTATAACACATGCTGAAAGGAGCAAGCAGAGCCTGGAGGATGTCAGTGGGTGATGAAGGCTCCAATACCACCATCTGCATGACATGTGGTGCTGTGCCACAGGCTTTGGCCAGAGTCCTGCCCATGGTGGGGAACACATGAGTGGATGAGGCAGAGATGGGAGTGTAGATATGCTATCAGAACTTTTGGATTCAATTTCCCTTCTCAGCAGAATAGCTGTGTGCAGTTTATTACACGTGTTGCTCTGCAACTGAGTTGTGCAGGACATGGCTGCAGTCAGAGACCACCTGGAGAGCACAATCAGCTTGGGCCATGCAGTTTGGCTGTGCAGGGCTGGCACAGGCAAGAGCAGGGTCTGGCTGATGGGCAGAACTTGCCTCAGCTCCGCAGAGGCTGTAGGAGTCTGCTGCCCTTTTCCTTGCCCCAGTGTATGAGAGCAGCCACGGAGCATTCACAGAGGAGAGAGGAATGGTCACAGGCATAATATCCTATACCATATGCCACATACTGTATACTATATACCTGGACTCAGAGCCATTCACAGATACCCTGTCACCATCAGCAGAGAGACAGGGACTGAAACACATGACCACGACAGTCAGGGGAACTGTAAGCCAAGGTGAGCCATGTTATTTGTGTAGACACCAGTGAGGAACCCCACTGAGTACCTGTATCTGAGAGCCAGTTCTACGGCACAGTCATTATAGAGGGAATAAAGAAAATAATAGAGCACTGATTAAAATGGTTGGCAAGACTGATTTCTCTCCATGCAGCCTCTGAAGGAGCAGACTTTGGGGCTGGGGAGAAATAGGCAGCCTCCAGGCTGTGAAGCTAATGCAGAGCCATGGCTGTTTGTATAACTGCAAAGCTTTTAAGAGAGACTTGGGAAAACTAGCTTGGATTCCAATGAATATTTACAATTATAGTGCTCCAAAGCTGAATCCAATCACAGCACTGCAATGTGCAGTCTTCGTGCATCAAAAGAAAATGAGAGGAAAACAGGAAAGATGGAGTTGCCTTTGGAGGGACTTACAAACACAGATCTCTCTGCTTCTGGCAGAACTAAAATGCTTTATTTCTGATAGGAGCAATTTATTCTTCAGGCATTTTGCTTGATATTAGAAAGTGCCTGTCTGGTTTTTGAAGTGAGAGTCTTCAATAGAAGGTCTTTAATTCAAAATTAAAGTAAGAAATGGAGAGTGTTGTGGTCTGCAATTCTGATATTGTGCTAACAAACTCCAGAAATAGGGGAGCATTACCAAACTCGAGCAGAGGCCCCTTCCACTCACTGTGTTCTTGATCACCACATAGAAGCAGGCTGGGCATTTAAACCATGCTGCTAATATGGAATTTGGCTGGTTACCATGCTGGCTCAGCATTCACTGCAGCTCAGTGTTGGCTTCTTCTTTCTTGTGGTAGAAGGTATGCAAAAATAATGGTGATGGGGAATTACCTTGATAAAAATATGGAGGATCTGTGACTGCTGGATCACTGCAGAGAGCAGTGTGCCACAGAATAGGAAGTGTGTGACAAAGCAGAGACACTGCCTGAAGTGACACTGATAATGGAGCAGCACCACACAGCTGACCTTTGTCAGCTGCTGCTCTGGTGCCCTGCCCACACAGCCCATACTGCCCACGCAATCCGAGCTGCCTGCAGCTCTAACCTATAGGACTGTTAATAGTCAGTGGCCTCGATGTGGTCCCACAGCACAAAACACCACTGCTCTCAATTAGTTTGAAGTACTTAAGGTATAGCCTTGCATTCCATCATGCAGACATTCCCTAGCACCACAGCAACACAACAGCAGGTGCTTCAAGAGAACCAGATTTACACTACAAGAACATGCAATTTGTTTGCCATGGTGTCTGCTTACAAGCATATGACCTGGGAAAGCCACCTCTGAAGTGCAAGCCCCCTCCTTCCCCACAGCCCACCAGGCAGTGTGTCCCACCCTGGATGGAGGGCAGCAGGGGCTGCTTCCAGCCTGCACTAATCCCTCCGTGTGGTTCAAAGATGATGCTGTCTTCTGGTGCCTGTCACCTCGTGGATGCACATATCTCTGCTGCTAGATGGCAGTCTGAAAGGATGCTGGTGGGAAGTCCCGGGAAGCTGGTTTCTGATCTGAGTCAGTCATGCTGTTGGTGCAGAGACACACTCCATCACATGCAGGCATGGCACAGGGTGTTCCCTGCAGCTTGGCACAGGCTGGAGTCGATAGCCCTCAGCAGGAACTTGCAGTCAGTATTATACTGTCTAAGAGGCTTAAAATCAACTGTGAAGTATAGCTACAAAAAACCTATTTTCTGTTTCTCCACTGGTAGCTTGTTCCAGGAGGAGACAACGCAATTTGGTGATTGATTCCTGGAGTCTGGTTGGTGCATCCATGCTGGGGTATAGAAGCCACAGATCCTGCAGTGCTTCCCAGAACACTCTGCCAGCCTCAGCCACCCACAGTTCATGGGCTCTGGAAGCAGAAACAGAGTCTTGCATTCCATCAATGTGAGTGGAGATTTTTCTCCCATTAAAATGTTTATTTTTGAATGCATATGAGCTTTGGTGGCACACCATACCCTGTGTGAAGCAGTCCAACAGAGCACAAGACATTTAAAAAATATCTGGTTTTTGGTTATTATCTACTAATTTATGGGATGCTGATGGTTCTTATATTGAAGGGATGACAAGAAATCATACTGCAGGCAGCATCCATTTGCTAAACTTCATACTATAATCCTCTTCAGGCATTTATTTTCCAGCCTAAAGAGACTGCCCACTTTTTCCTCACATGGATAATACTCTTTGTATTTGGTCATCCTTGCTGGTCTTCTCTGAAACACTTCCAAATCTTTATCCTGAGAGAGGCAGACAGAGCTGCATATAGAAATCACAGTGCAGCTTTCATTATGGATCTGTTCAGTGGCAGAACTGTGATCTGCTCTCCATTATTTTCCTGATAATTGTTAACAGTCAGTTTGCCTTTTGCGCTGCTCCTGGGCCTAAACAAACGTTTCCACAGATCCATCTCTCCATCTTCATCTGATTTTATTCTAGCACATAAAGCCCTAATTCCTGAGGGGGAACAGAGCTACAGCAGCTGAGACCGCAGTGAGACCTTGTGAGAAAGATGGTGCAAATTCCCCAGACCTTCAGCAAGGTTAGGACCACCTGGCTGTATCATACCTTGGAGACTGGGGACAGCTGCAAAACATGTGAAGAAAAGAAGATATTATACAAGGTCAGCAGTCCCGGCCTCTGCCAGACAGATCTACCCTCAAGTGTCTGTCTGTCCACCCGAGGGCCTAAATAATGCTGTGGAATGCCGATGCAGCCAGATGAATCAGTGCTGGCATGAAGTCCTATCCAAGAGCACAAATAGCATCATGTTCTTGTGATCCGCCTTTGCATTTCCTTCCTGCGTATTCCCGGGGTGAGCAGGAAGGGATTGCACTGCCTGACCTCCTGTAGCTACGGTCATGAAAATTTCACGTTGCTCTGAAATCAGTAACTGTCTGACTAAGATAGCTTCAGACAGGCATTTGGCTGGGCTTGAAGACATCAAGAGATGGCAAATGCACCACATCCTCCCCTGGCAGCCAGTCCCTTCAGATCACTCCTACTGTTTTAGGTTTTTTCTCATTACTGCTATGCCAACAGGGCTAATGAATGCTTTCTATGCAGCAGCAATATGGTCTCAGCTTTGTTTCCCTTGGGTTTTATCCTTTATTTTAGAATACTCCTTTCTTTTTGGCCAGAGACTTAAGATTAACCATAGGAAGAAGGGAAGGGAAGGGAAGGGAAGGGAAGGGAAGGGAAGGCTCCCTCTTTCTGCTTCATTTCTGTATTCCCATGCCCTCCTACCCTTTGGAGGTTCTCTCTGTGCTCCCGACCACCAGAGTCTCTTTCCTTTTACCCAGCTCCCTCTGTTTTTTGTCTTCCCTCACACCCTTCGCTTTTCCCTGACCTCCCACAAAATGCTGCCATCAATGCTGGCTCTGAAGGAGGCCCCAGAGCTGTTGATGCAGCTGTCCAGGGGCATTATCCCTCTTCCAGCAACTTAGTGACTGTAACTGCAAGAACCACGATTCCCTCGTCTTGTGACCAGATCCGAGCAGCACTGCTTTCATTTGTTCCTTCCATTTTCCAGCAGAATTTATACTCCCTGCTGATTTCCATCTCTTGGTTCCTTAGAGGAACACATGACCCCTCCTACACAGCTTGTGTATGTCCGTAACCCACAGATTAAAAACACTGAGATGCAGCTGGCAGCAGCAGCAGTGGAAATGGTGCTGTGATTGCATGAATACACAGCAGCACTGGCAGCAGGCAGGCGGCAGTACCAGGGACCATCACACATGTGTGGGGTCGTTCCCGTGCCCATCTGCACCTTCCCCTGACCGTGGGGAGAGGTGTTTAAACCCAGCAAGGCTAGCCCTAGGTGGCCTGTTCTGGCTGACCCTAAGTGGGCAGGGTAAGCCAGGTGACCCGGTGTTTGAGCAACGCAAATATCAGAGGTCGGCTCCTGTGTGACAATGCTGGGTGGGCCTCCACTCTCCACTACAAGGTTTCATGGGAACATGTGGCAGCTAGAGGAACAGAGAACACGCGAAACGCTGCTGTGAACTCTAGGATGTGTCATGGCCTTTCAGCCTCCACTAGGGACATAGCAGGGCAGAGCAGGTCCCGACCCATTATTGCTACTGTGGCTGTCTCCCCCTTACGTTTTTACACATCCAGTTTGTTCTCTCCCTTCGCTGGCAGGGACCCTCTCCCTAGAGCTGCTGTGGTTTTTAATAAGTATTTTTCAAGTAGCTGGCCGGGACCCCCGCAAGGATAATGAGATCATTCGCACCGCGGAATGCAAAGCCCTGCAAGACGATTGTTGTCGCTCCCGGTGGACTCTGCCCACACTGCCTGTATTTCTGTCGCTCATCCCAAACACAGCAGCGTGCCCCGGGCAGTACCGGATGGGATCGGGCCGGGGTACGGCTCCCTGCCAACATGAAAGGCCGACAATTGCCACTGGAACCGCTCAGAAATAACCTTTAAGGCTTATTAAGATTCTACCGACGTAGACATTGATCCCGCTTCCACGTTCATGAATCCCACTCCCAGTTCAGGACCCGCCAGCCCTCCGCCTGCCCCGGGTTATGGCTGAGCTGCGGCGGGAGCACCGGGCACCCCTGCTCCGGGCAGCCCCCGGACCGCTCTCCCAGCACCTGACGCCCGGCACGGGCACCCCCACCTCCGGGCACCTCCGCTCTGGCAACTTCGGTTGGGCACCACCGGCCCGGGCAGCGGTCCCCGCCCGCCGCCCAGCTCCGGCAGGGACCGCGGCAGAACAAAGGTGCTGGGGGGCGCTCGGGGCGTGCCCGGAGGTGCTCGGCGGATGCCCAGGCGGTGCCCGGGGATACTCGAGAGGCGCCCGGGAGAGGCTGCCCGGGGGATGCTCGGGGTTGCTCGGGGACTGGCCGGGGGAGTGCGTGGCGATGCCCGAGGGGTGTCCGGGTGCGTGCCCGGGGGGGCTCGGGGCGGAGCCGCCCTCACGGGCAGCGCCGCGCAGGTCGAGAGCGACCCCTGCCGGGCGGGAGCGAGGCGGAGCTAAGACTGTCAGCGCGCACGCGCGAAGAGGCCGCCCGCAGCCCGTCCGGAACTGCCGACCGCCGGCGGCCCTGAGCCCCGCTCCGTTCACCTCAGCTCCCCCGCAGCACCCTCGGGGGCCCTGAGCCCCGCTCCGTTCACCTCAGCTCCCCCGCAGCACCCTCGGGGGCCCTGAGCCCCGCTCCGTTCACCTCAGCTCCCTCTCAGCGCCCGCCCATCACTGGCACAGGGTGCCCAGAGACGCTGTGGCTGCCCCTGGATCCCTGGCAGTGCCCAAGGCCAGGCTGGACGGGGCTTGCAGCAACATGGGATAGTGGAAGGTGTCCCTGCCCATGGCAGGGGGTGGAACGACATGAGCAGATGGGGAATCCTGGCTCAGAGCACCAGCAGAGCAGTGAAGACATTACTGTCTCTCACCACAGGACCAGCATCAGTGTCTGCTCTGGCATCACGGACTGGTAGGCAGGTCTGGAAATGAGCCATCCAGACTTGGTTCCAAGTGGCCATGGATGGCCCATCCACAGTGTTGAACTTGCTCAGCCAAGAGGTAACCATTCCTCCATGTGCTGAACTTGAGTTTCAGTTTGGTTTGTGCCATCTCAGAGACATCAGACCTGGGTGCACTTCTGACTGCTGATCCAAGAGCCTTCTGCTCTGTACCCACTTGCCTCTTGCATTCTGATGTGTGACCAAATTACCCCTTGCTTTGCACTAAACCCCTCACGCAGCACTTGAGTTATGCAGGCTGACACACAGTGCCCATGGCTCCTTCTGGAGCCTTTCCCAGAGCTCCAAGGTCCCCCTGCACCATGAGCACTGGTAGCACACAGGTTCCCACTGCTATGAAGGGCCATGCTACCTCTGCAGCTGGATGTTTGGCTGCATGAGCACCCACCAGCGTGTCCCACACACTACTGGAATGTGCCAGTGCAGTGGCTGCTGCACAAGATGCTTGTGCATTCATGTAGGTACAAGCAAGACTTTAAGTCATCTCTTTGGCTCCTCTGTGTGAAACAGGGATCACAGCACTTGTTTTGCAGAGGGGCCCTGCAGTTTGGTTCATGAATATAAAGTGGCTTGAGCTCCTGTGATGGAAGGTACTGGAGATGGACAAAGGGGGACCAACAGCCTAAAGCTGACGGAGGCCCAAGCAGTGATCTCACCCAGTTGCACTGTGTTTGCTAATCCAAGTGTGTAATCAGCACACGCGGGAGACATGTTGGCTTGGGCTGTGTCACACACAGCAGCTCAGAACGCTCTCACTGTGAGCTCATGCTCCCCAAGAGGGGTGATTGGCGTCTGCGCAGCCACCGAGGATGGGTGATGTGCAGGGGAGGACGGAGCTGGTGGTGGCAGGATCACGAGATGGGTGTCATCGCCACACAGCCATGGCACAGAGAATGTGCAAACCTCCTTCCTCCCCACCCCCTCTGCCCGCCAGCTCTCCTGAATGAAGTCCCAGCTTTGTTTTTCTGATTTCCATTTTGTATCCTAAAATATTCACTCCAAGTTCCGCTTGACAGACATGCCTAATCTAATCTCCATGTCTGCTTTCTAATTTTCGCAGCCAGGATAAAACAAATTGGCTGGCGTTAATTGCCTGTGCAGCGGCCTGGAGCTCTGAGCCGTGATTTACGAGCTCGGAGCAGGCGCTCTGCAACACATTTTTCTTAATTTATTTTTAATGAGTCTCTCAATTAATTTTCTTGGAAACATCTTAATGATGTTGGAGGCGGGTGTTAATGAGGTTTGTAGCAGCACCTCATTTTGCATATTTTAAAGTACTGAATGGCATGAAGCAAACTCCTGGTCCTAAAACAGGAAAAAACCCTCCTGGGCTGACGGTGCTGCCCTGGCTGAGGGTGAGGTGCTGCATGGGCTAGTTGGTGACTGGGAACATTGTGAGGCTGAAGCTGGTTGAGCCCACAGGGATGGCAGGACCATGGCAGCATGGGGGGGCCGAGGGGCCATGCTGGGTCATGGTTGGTGGCCAGACACTTCTTAGTAGATGGAATGAAAGCCTGGACACAGCACCCAGGCACTGAAACCCCTGTGCTGGCATACCCCATGTTGTGGACACCCCATTCCCTGCACACCCCCAGCCAGACCTTTTGGGCTGGAGCTTTCCAAGACACAGGACTGTGCTGCCTGGGGCTGATGGCTGCGGGGTGCTCTGAGGTGTCTCTGCCCGCCCACAGGGTCACCGGTAATTGCTGATGCATGTGCCAGCAAGAGGCAGCAGCTGGATCGCCTTTGTTTTCTCCCAGCACGTCAGTCTTCATTAAACTGGAAGGGGATGAAAAAGGATTCACTTTTGTCCCAGCCTGAACACGGCAGCTGTTTAATTTCAATTAAGGTGGCACTGAAAAGAGTAACATTACGGCAGTAATTAAAGTGAGACAACTCCCTCCCTCGTGCTCACACAGCAGAGGGGCCAGACCCCCCCAGTCTCCCAGCACCAGCTGAGTACAGGCAGGCGGCTGTGGGTCAGGGCTGTGGGGCTGCCCCACACGCTCACGTGGAGCTGGAGCAGTGTTGAGCCCTTCAAGGCGGGCGCTGCCTGCAGCTCAGCACGCTGTGGCACATGTGTGGTACAGAGCGGCACTGCCCGTGGCGCCGTGCAGCACGGCACGGCACAGCACACATGGCACGAGGCTTTGTCCCATAAAGGCTCTGTGCTGTATATGCTCTGTGCCCTGGCCGTCGCTGCCTGAACAAGACTGAAAGCTATCACTGGCAGAAATTGTGGCCCAATTCAGTTGTGTTCTGGACAGTGGGGGTTCAGCTGCCCTGCTCACAGGACTGTTGGTGCTGTGCCTGCTCCCACTGCCTATGACCGTGACCTGCTGATGGAGCAGGTCACCATGGCAACTGATGATTTCTATTATGATACATCTGTGTTCACCTTCTGGGTCCAGTTTGGCCTTGGAAATTTCCAGTTAAAACACTTACCTGTGAAAATGCACTGAGTGTTGGCAAGGGACCACACAGAGCCCAGGGAGTCCCATGTCGCCAGCCAAGGCCAGCAGCAGGCTCGCACCATCACTGTGCATCCATGGTCAAGGCACCACTGGCACCCAGAGACCCTCTTCAGTGATCTGAGCACATGGGCACTGCAGGGTGCCCCAGGCAGGGCGGCACAACTGGACACATGCACTCTTGGCCTCCCCTGTCCGCAGCCTCCCTTGGACACTCAGCCTCCCCAGGGGCCTGTGGCCCTGTCAGGATGTGCCCCTGCAGCAGGACCCCCCCAGCCCTGCCCCTTGTGTGGGTTGCAGACCACAGGGCACAGCACCGCTGCCATTCCCAATGTTACCTGGCCCTGGCCACAGGCCAGTGGTGTGTCCTGTGGCTGGCCACAGACTGTGTATGGTCTGAGGACAGTGCAGGGGCAGCATGAGGGTGGCGAGGCCCTGCCCTGACACAAAGGTGCTGTGAGGACAATGCGCAGGACCTGGTGACCTCACAGTGGCATATAGGGTAGTGTCACAGAGGATGCCAGGGACACAAGATGGTGAGGAGCAGGGCGCTGGAAGGCTGTGGTGAGGAGTGTGGGCAGCAGTAGGACCAGGTGTTGCTGAGGAGAGGGCCACAGCTCTGCTCAGCTCTGCCCTGCTTTTCCAGGAGCCCCAGGCTAGGCCTCTCCTGCTGGCACCAGGTGCTCCTCAGATGGGGAGTGGCAGTGCAAAAACCATGGGATGGTGGGGCTGCCCCAGGCAGGGCTGAGTGACACCCATGGGACTGAGGATTGTCTGGGGCCATTGGAATGGTTATGCTCCTTCCAACAGCCAGAGAGTGGCCAAAATGCAGCACATCTGGGGAAGTTCCTGCACCTCAGGACCAGCATGAATGTTCCTGTAGACATTTTTTTGCTAGGGGCAAAGGAGACAACACCAGAGCTGAGCAGCTCCATCCAGCAGCTTCAGCAGGAGACAGAGGCCTTGCAGCCCAAGGTGAGCAGTGCCAACCCTGTCTTCAACCCAGGTGCTGGTTGTGTAGCCACAGACTGGTGGCCAGGTGGCACAGGAGGCCTTGGCCAGCCCTTGCCTGCACCACCAGAGACCTCTTCCCCAGGGCTGGGGAGGGCACAAGGGCTCAGGGGTGTCCAGTCCTGCTGTGGCTGCACTGGTCCCACTGCCACCACTTCCCACAGTGGCCATGGTTCACGGCAGTGCTGTGGGGGCAGTGGTGATGGGCTTGGCTATTTGTGAGCCCAAAGGAACTGTCAGAACATGCACACACATGGGGTAGTGCTGCCTGGTAGGGAAGGGCTGCACCCAGCCGTTGGCAACACAGTCCATTGCTGCTCAGCACAAAACTAGAGCTACCAGCATTGTCTAGCCCCAGTGCCTGCTCAGACAGGAGCTGCAAGATGGGCTGGCCAGTGGTGAGCTGGACAGATGCCATGTCCTAGGGCCAAAGGCAAGCATTGATGCTGGAGCCACAGCACGAGGAGCCCAGATGCCAGGACACACAGCAGCAAGATCTGGACCGAGCTCAGATGCTGGCCACAACACAGGCATTGCAGCTGGACATGGACTTCTTCAAGGGCACAAACCACAAACTACTGGTCCACCTGCAGGAGGAGGAGTGTGCAGCGGACCAGAAGCACCAGGACTCAGCCACTGTGGTGCAGCAGTTCCAGGCACTGATGAGCAAGGTATGAGTGCTGGGCACAACAGCCACAGACCAAGTTGCATGTGTCCCCTACTGTCACTCCACCACAGGCTAGGCACCATGCCTGCCCCACGGCCTGTGCAAACACCTGGTGACCCTCCAGGGGAGGGTAGAGGACATCCTGCCAGCCACATATGGCTCTAACACCATCTGTACAGAGCAGTCTAGCCACAAGGCAAGCCTGGCTGGTGCAGCCCAGTCCACCTAGCTGACCAGAACTGGAAGAATGCAGACCCCAACAGCCCCACTGACACCCTGGGCACCATCCCAGGGCTGGTGGCACTGATGCAGCCCACAAGCTCGCCAATGAGCTGGGATCACCACTCTCCCTGTGCTCGTGCTCTGTCACTGCTCAGGGACAACAGGGATGGCTTCCCAGGGCTGCTGGGTGGCCAACAGATACTGCCACTACAGGGAGGGCACTGTGAGGACTGCACAGAGATTAGAGGGCCAGGAGCCAGCAGCCTTCCTGCCTCCTACCTGGTGCAGGCCACATTCCTCTGTCACAGGCCCTCCCCAACAGCCCATTGTCCATGGGTTGTCCCAAAAAGGCTCATTCTGTAGCCTCGGCTCTACACAGGGGCACAGGGTGATCCCAGACCCTGCTGTGTACTCACAGGTCAGTGATGCACCTCTCCGCCTGAAGGATCAGGCGGTACAGACAGAGATCACCTCCTACTTGGCTGCCCACAGCCATTGTGACACCAGCCACGCTGTCTCAGAGAAGCACAGAGAGCTGCTCGAGCAGGTCAGTGCCAGCAGCCCCCCAACCACTATGCCAAGCCTAGGGGCAAGCAGCTGGGGAACATCAGGAGCCATGACAACCATGCTGCAGGGCTTACCCTTCTCCACTTCCCCCAGAAGCCCTGGGACAGGGTGAGAGGCAGCAATGCTAGCAACCACCTCACACAGCCGGGCTCTGGCCAGCCCTGAGCATCCTGCATCACACAGAGGGTACAGGGAAGGGCACACAGCACAAGGCCAACCCACCAGCCCACTGATTTCTCTGCAGCTGGGGACACAGGAGCAGAGTCAGGGCCTGCAGCACAGCCCAACCTGGCTGCAGGAGCAGCTGGGAGCCACCCAGGCCCAGGAGCAGCAGCATCTGCAGCAGCTGAGCAGAGCCGAAGAGGTCATCCAAGGCCTACACCAAAAACTGGCAGAGCTGCAGCAACAGGTGAGGACAAGGCAGGACAGGACAGGGATGCAGCCTCAGTGCCAGACACCTCTCCAGGAGAGGCTCAGCCATGGCTACCCACCCTCCTTGTCCCACAGCTTTGCTGGCAGGTGCAGGACATGGACAACCTCCAGGTGGACCTGGCCCAAGCCCAGCAAGAGAGCATCAGGCAGGCAGAAAAGATTGCAGCCTACAAGAGACACATGCAGCAGCTTCATCGAGAACTGAGGAAGATGCAGAGCTTCAAGGATCAGAGCAAACAGGAGGTAAGGATGTCTCTTCCTGTGAAAAATCAGGAGTCTGTGCTCAGCCTGTCTCTCACTGTGCCACGGGCAGACCTACTCCCTCCAGAAGAGGCTGCAGGAGCTGAGCAGTCGAGCCCAACACTGGCAGCAGCTATACCTGGACAGTGAGCGAACTCTGGCTCTGCAAAAAGAGGAGCTGGTTGTCTGCAAGGTGGAGCTGGCTTTCCTTAGGGAAGAGCTCAGCAAGGTGACAGCGCAGATGCAGGATACAAATAAGGCATTCAAGACACACTGGATGCAGGGTGCTCATACCTAATGTTCAGAACACTTGAGCAGCCCCACAAGTGTGAGTACCTGAAAAAGTGAGCAGAATTCCTGGCACAGCCTGGCCTGAAACAGGGCTGGGCCAATGGTCCCAGGTGTGCAGGGACAGCTGGGTACCAGCTGCCTGTCCAGGGCATGGACTGTGGGAGAACTGCCTTTGCACGAGTATGGGCCAGGCTTGAAACAGGGACAGGCTGTATTTCTCCTCCAGGTCACTTCCATTTTCTGCCCTGTTCCAGGCTCTACAAGGCAACAACCTGACAGCACCAGCCCTGCATGATTCTGCAGAGCTACCTCCACCCAACACCCACCTCCAGGACAAGAAGCAGTGCAAAACAAAGCAAGGATTAGACTGACAACCTTTAAACAAATAAAATTCTTTCTGTTCTGTAGCAAAATTAGTGCCAAGCACCAAAGCCTTCCAGGGCCACAAGCTGTAGAGACCTCAGAATACATCGATCAGGGTAGCTGGGCACTACCTTAAGCCTCAAAGCAACAGGTCATGCCTTCTTAGAGACCAAAGCGGGCTGGGGTGCGTCGTGGCGTCGGGGGCTCCCCCTGCTCCTTTCGCCCAGGGGTATAGATTTTAGTAGATCTGTCAAAGAGGACAAGAGTGATTAATGGCAAATGCAACCTTTTCCTGCACCAGAACTCCCACAGGGAAGCTGGGATCCTCCAGACAGGCAAGCCATGGGCAGGAAGGGCTATCACCCACCTTGCACTGCCCAATGGGTTCCGACGCTCCTGCTCCTCCCGACGGGCACGCAACTGCTCCTCTGCCAAAGCCATTTCCTCCTCCATGGCAGAGACTTCCTCCTTGGCACGGCGGCGGTTCTCCTGGAGCAAGGCAGCAGCAGGTCAGGGACAGGAGAGGGATGGCAGCAGCAGACTCCCTGCAGGCCCACAGCTTGCTCCGTCCACGTCAAAACACACACATACAGCAGCAGAATGGACATGCGGAGGGCCTGCTGTTTGCCAGCTCATCCAGGACAGAATACTTACCTGGCGTGACTTGCCAGCATGTTTGATACTGTAGAACATGGGGCCCAACTCTGCCAGCCACTCTCCATCCACAGCAGTGACACACTGCATGTATTCCTGCAGAGACAGAAAGATCAGCATAGCAGGATGGCACCCTTGGAGCCTGGGCACCTTTCCCAGAGCCATAGCAGCTCCCTTCCTCCTCCACTTGCTGATGGCACTTCTCAGGCTGGAACCATACCCCTGCCAGACAATTCCCCCTGACCTAAGAAGCTGCTACAGGTTGAATTTGGTGAGACCACAAGGAGGATCAAACATATCCCACAGAAGCCAGAGAAAGAAAAATAAGGGGGAAGGGACAAACAGATGTCACAGACATGCCTAGTTGGTATAGATGGGAAAGGCTGAGATCTGCCACTCAGACAGATCTCAGTCCCACAGCAAAGTCCTCCCATCTCCCTTGGAGCACTCACCACCCTTCCTGCTAGCCCTCAGCTCAAGCTTACCTTGGTAGTCATAACCAATTCGTGGTACACAATGTAGTCTGGTGTGTAGCCCATGCCAAACAGAGAGCTCGTGGGGTGCAGGTGGCAGGGCATGCCTGTGCGGATGTTCACATACTCCCCGATGCCCTGCAAAGGCAAGTGTGCTTAGTTCACCTGTCCCCAGGCAGAGCCTTGCAGCCCCCAGGCAGCTCAGACACCTCTCACCTTCAGCTTTGCAGCCTGATGGAAATAGGCAGCACAGATGCACTTCCTGACAACATCCCAGTCTGTACCACAGGATGCCAAGCTCATTCGCTGCTGCACCATAATGTCCTTGAGCTGGGCACGCACCTCCCGCACCTGCAAAGGTGTGTGCTGGTCAGATCCCTCTTCTGCATAAGGCTCTCTCCCCCAGCTTCATGGCCACAGCCTCACCTTCCGCATGGCCTTGGCATGAATGAAGTGCTGATTGCACCACAGGGTAGAATAGCTGTTGTTCTTCCACTGAAGGTAAACATTCAGGTAAGTCAAGTGATCGCTCTCTGGAACAGCAAATTTCTCCCTCACTTGGTCACTCTCCTCCTCTCGGCCCTGAAGGGTAAGCAAAGGACACGAGTTAGTCAAAGGGCAGGGAAGGGCCCTGAGCTGCTGGAACAGAAGCATCTTGTACCTTAGGCCGGTAAAAGATGGCAGGAACAGACAACATGGAGACAACGAGCAAGATCTCAGAGCTGCAACCCATGTCACAGGAGACTATGAGCATTTTGGAGAGCGCAGGGTCCAGTGGGAATTCCACCATGAGACGTCCTGTAGAGGTCAGACCACCTGCAGGAACAGAACAGCGATCACATGTAGAAAGGAGCCAGCCCTGGTGTCCCAGGGCCTTTCCACAAATCACACATGTCCATGTTTTTCTCAGAAGGCTTATTTATTAATATCAAGAAACAGAACAAATCTTTCTCCCTCCATCAGGTTCAGCTGGAGGGAACGTCTGTGTCCCTCTGTCTGTGTCTCTCCCCAGCTGCGTCTCAGCCAGGAATTCACAACAAGACAGAGGAAGACATTTCATTGGTCAAGGCAACCACCTTCCCATAAACAATTCTCTTATTTACATTTTTCATCAAAGCTCACTCCTGGGAAACTACAAAAGATTCCCTTAGAAAATGTTTTTTAGGACAGCTTAACAAAAGCTTGCATTTGTCCAGCCTTTCTCTAAGATTTCTTAAAAAACCCACTACAAGTCATCACCACAATCACCGATCAGCAGCTGGGCAGGCCGTGGTTCCACGGGCTGGCAGCTTACCCCAGCAGCCAATACCTGTGTTATCCAGGGCCCCCAGGATCCACAGCTGGTACATGGAGTTCAGCATATTGTCCTCGGGGGGCGGATCCATGAAGTGGAACTGCAAGAGGTCCTGCACACCCAGGGACTTGAGCAAGAGCACCACATTGGCGAGGTTGGTGCGCTGGATCTCGGGCACCGTGGTCGTCAGCAGCTCATTCTTGTAGGCACTCTGGGTGTAGAGCCTGGGAAGAGATGACAAGAACATGCTCCTCCTGTTCCGGCCACTGTGTTCCTTACAGACTTGCCAGCCCCTGCCCAGCCCAGCACGGCACAGGACAGCACACAGCATCAGGACCCTGGGGAGGCACTTCCACCCCAGCCAAAGTGTGGTGTCCCCAGCACATTGGAGTGTCTGGGCTGCAGCACAGCACATGACCAAGCACAGCACAGCCTGGGAAAAGCCTTTGGCTTGGTTCTTATCCTGATGGCATCCAGGGCAGACCAGGTGCAAGTGAGGATGGGCACAGGAAGAAAGTGGAGGACATCCTTTTCTCTGCAGAAGCACTGGGTCCAAAGGCAGCCTTCAGGCCTGCCTATTGCCCACTTCCCCCCAGAGTTCAGGATAATGAACAGCTTCAGTGAGAAAAAAAATATACACATAACCTGAAGCCAAGCTGAGGCTACAACAGGAATAGGAACACCAGTGATGTGCCTACCTGAAGCAGTGGCCTGGGCCTGTCCGGCCAGCTCGGCCAGCCCTCTGATTGGCATTGGCCTGACTGATGGGGTAGATCTGCAGCGCATCCATGCCTATACGGGGGTTGAAAACCTTCAGGGCACAAGAAGGTCAGAAGTAAGAAGAAGGCTGAATCGTGACCTCAGAACTCCCTCAACCCGCCCCAGAAATCAGAGACAGACACTACAGGAAACCCTGGCTCACCTTCAACTTGCAGTAGCCAGAGTCAATCACAAACATGATACCATCCACTGTCAGTGAGGTCTCTGCAATGTTAGTGGCAACGATGCACTTCCTGACCCCATCAGGAGCCTGCAAGCACACTACACATCAGACACACCCCTGGCCATGGCTCTGCTCCACTGAGGAGGAGTGCAGAGCAGCAGAGGCACAGGGGTGACTCTTGGGAAGCGGGGTGGGGTACATGCTTTCTCTCACCCTCCACATGCAATACAGAGGTATATCTGCACCTCTCACTCCTGCTCTGTACTGTCTCCTGCTCCAGTTTTCCCTGTCCCCCCTAATCACAAAGCACACATTAGCACCTTCTGGAAGATTTTGGCCTGCAAGTCCGAGGGCAGCTGAGAGTAGATTGGCAGTACAGCAAGAGCAGGTGCCTTCTCCAGCTCCTCAAGGTGCTCCACAATTTGCTCTGAGGTCACCTAGAAACAAAGCGGGGTGAAAACATCAGACTGAAACAACAAGGGATTAGGACAGTGCCTTCCTTTCCAACTCACCTCGATATCCTCCTGGCCAGGCATGAAGACAAGGATGTCTCCAGGAGCACCAGACAAGTGGACCTGCAAGGCTTGTTTCACTGCAGCCTCCACGTAATCCTCCTGCGGGGTCTGAACAGCACAGCCCAGGTTAATCTGGACCGATATCCTTACCTGCACTGTGTGCAAGACTACAGTAGACCACAGCCACTCCTGCCCTGTCCTGTGTGTCCCCCTCAGAGTACAGCACACCTAGGTCACAACCCCATCCTGGCAAGTGAATTTCAATCCACAAGCTTGACTATACCTTGCTGAAAAGAATATCCACAGGGAAAGTGCGCCCAGGAATGTGGAAAATGGGAACGTTCCCAAAGAAGGAGGCAAACTTATCTGCATCCATGGTGGCTGAAGTGACAACAAGCTTCAGATCCGAGCGTCGGGCAACAACCTAGAAAGCAGATGAAAGGAACAATAGGGAAGGGGCATTCATGCATGCCTGTGGTCTGTTTTCATTCTTACTGAGACAATGGCACAGGACAGAACTTCTGTTGTACTCCAGAGACACGGGCTGTGCATGCCAGGGAACACTGATGCTGTATGGTTGGTGCAGCTAAAAAGACCTGCCAATCTTGGTGCAGGAAACCTTAAGCCAGCAAAGACCTCTGTATCAGCAGTTCTGACATTCAGCCAGCAAGACTCTGGTAGCACTAAAGGAGACAACTCCCCAGAACGAGGGACTGGGATGCTGGAGCAGTCAAGTGCAGACAGAGATGTGGCAGCTCTGTTTCCCTCTCCTAGTCCTGGCAGAGAAGGGCTGTCCCAGCTCATGTGCCCCATGCTGCTGTCCTCTAGCCCAGCATCACACACACCTCCCGAAGCAGCCCAAACAGCACATCAGTGTTGAGTGAGCGCTCATGTGCCTCGTCCATGATGATGGCACTGTAGTTGTCCAGGTCAGCCTCCCGCAGTGACTCACGGAGCAGAATCCCATCTGTCATGTACTTGATCACTGTGTTCTCAGATGTGCAGTCCTCAAAGCGGATGGCATAGCCTACCTGGAGGGCAGAGATGCCAGGAAGTCTTCCAATAGTCCCATGCACTCACTGTCGCTGGGTGGCACCCCTGCCCTCCCTACCAGACTCACCTCCTCCCCCAGACGCACCCCCATCTCCTCACTGACTCGCTTGGCCACCGACATGGCGGCCACTCTGCGGGGCTGTGTGCAGCCGATCATGCCGTAATCAGTGTAGCCATCCTCATGGAGATACTGCGTCAGCTGAGTTGTCTTCCCGCTCCCCGTCTCCCCCACCACAATCACAATGCTGTTGTCTCTAAGGAAGAGGAAAAAGTATTTCTTCATACACCTTCAAAGAAGGGCTTTTGTGTTCTCTGGCCAAGCATCATTCTACTCAGGTGGGAGAGCCGAGCAAACACAAAGCAGTGGGTTTATTTCCTGAGAGTACAGCTTCCCAACGGCCATGATTCTACAACTCCTCAAAGGAGTTCCCAAACATAGGGCAATGCCCTGGGGATGCCCTGGCAGCCATACCTGAGGATGGAGAGCAGTTCCTGCTGTACAGCAAAGATGGGCAGGTATTGTCTCTGCTCCAGGATTGATTTCTTCTTGGCAAACTCACTGCTGGCTTCACTTTTTTCTTTCATGTGTTCAGCAAACTTCTGTTCAGTTCTAAGTAAACACCAGAAGTCCTGAAACTGCCTCTCCACACACTTTGCTATGCCCATAGCCCCCACTACCAGCTGAGCAGATTAATTCAGAGCAAGCCCCTACTTGTAATCCACTTTGCCATCTTCTGTCACCATCTCGTCCTTCTCATCCTCCTTCTTGATCCCCATAATGTCTCCCAGTTTGGTGCCTGCCAGCTCCCAGTGCTTGTGCTGAGCCTGGAAGAAGAGAGAACAGCATAATTTCGATACAGCAAGTACAGACAAAATTCTTCCCCAATTCTACTCATAAGACTCGGAAAATTATATCCCACAATTCTCCAATACAGAATGTACACGCCACTCTTACATCAGGTTCCCCTCTTCCAAATGAACTGGAACAGAGCTTTAAGACACCAGGATGAATAGAGAGACTTCAGGCACAGGATTACAAACTCCTAAGAAAATAGTTCCAGCTGCTGACCCTTCTATTAAATTTGAAATTAAGCCTACACAGATGTGAACCAGAGATTATCTTCCTGCCCTTGCCAGGCACTCACAGGCTTCCCTCCCACCTCTGCTATCAGTTTAGCTACGACCACCATTCCCCTCATAGTACAAGTAGGTCAAATCCAGCCCAGTTTCAATCTGTACTTTTCCCAGAGCTATTATGTGAACTTTAGAGAAAGTCCCTAGAAAATACCCCCAAAACTAATCTGCTGCCTTACCCCATACTCCTCCTCCTCACAACTCTTCTGCTGAGACATGCCAAGGTACATCCTGCTGCCATAATGCCTGCTGACTGTCCCTAAGGTACCTGGCATTCTTCCATCCATCTGCTTCCTTCTCCCATAATCCAAATGTCCAAGTGCACAGTGATTCATATCCCAGAGAAATGTGCCCAAGAAAATCACATCACAGCAGCTGCTATGAGACAATGCAGTAAGCTGGGCTGCCAGGGTGTCCCAGGTCACAAAAATAGGAACTCCTTATCATCACTGCTGCCAAAGCCTGAATGCTGCAGAGTCCAAACAAGGCTGTGAGGAACTACATAATGTGTATGGTGGGCAGTAGGTCAAAGGGCTGCAGCATACCCTCTTACGCTCCTTTTGCTCCCTGTGCTTGCGCACCAGCTGGCTGCCTTTCCGAGCTATGATGGCCAAATCCGAGGTGGCGTCCTTCACGGGGATGACTGGCTCTGGCTGGAGGGATAAGGTGTTGCTTTACTAAAAAGATCTCATGTGTATGGGACTCCCTGCCATCAGTGACTTCAGCCACAGTCTCTACCTGCTTGGTGAAGACAATCCTTCCATCTAGGAAGGGGGGCACTAGATTGTGCACCAACAAATGCACTTTAGCAGAATTATCCTCCTCAAAATCTTCATCCACTTCAATCCGATGGACCACACCACTGGTCAGCATGCGATTTGTCTCCCAGCGCTCATTATCCTGCAAGAAACAATGTGTCAGAAACACAATGAAGCCCCAGAGATCACACCAGAACACCAAGCTCGGGCATGGGCTCCACACTGGCAACAGGATGGTTCAAATCCAGTGAGCCTGAAAGTAAGCACAAGGGAAGGAACAGTAATTGGAAGCAGGAGAGTACAGGAAACGTGAAGCACATGGTCAGCAGGGCTGTCTACAAGAAAATGCAGGTTAGACGTTGTCTGCAAGGCACTCAGAATACATCAGGAAGGCTGGACACAATCCTGCTCAAGTAAAGAGAGCAGCTGCCCCCAGCATCCACTGGGCCAACAGTGGACAACCCCAGTAATGTACCTTGCACTCAGAACAGCAGGAGTATGGTCCTCTGCACTCCTGCTGCCCTGGACACTGCAATCCACTAGCCACTCCAACTGGGAATTTTGCCCATGCAGGAGTTGCAGGGCTGGATTTTTCAGGGGAACTCAACCATAATTTCCCTGTGAGCACTCCTTCAGCCTGGCCCAAGAGTGTCCTTCTCCCCCTGAGAGCAAGGCCTGAACAAGTGGATCTTTTAAGGAACAGAAAACCCCACATGTTCAGAGCAGCCAACCCTGCGTCTTGGCCCTACCTCATTGATCTGCCGCCGCTGTGCTGAGATCCGCTTCTGCCTCTGCTTGTGCAAGTGCTGCTCACGCTTCTTCACATACTCCTCAGAGGAGTAAGCCAAAGGGTTGTGAAACTCATCGTAGCCCTCATCCATCATGTACCAGTCCCGGTCAGCTTGCTGGGAAGGGAGAGGTGCAGCACTGAGCTCTGTCCATTCCCCACATCCTGGTGGGCCCAAGCCTCTGGCCCGCACCAGACTCTCACCCGCTGGTCATCCTCCCACTGCTGCCGCTCCTCCTCCGTCTCAAAGGCGATGCCCTCTTCCCCTTCCGTGCGTCGCCCTGGGGTGACCAATGTCCAGAATGTTCCCGAGGAAACCCCAACTCTGTGCCACAGAAAAGGGGATTCCACACTGCCCACCCCAGGCAGCTCAGCCCAGATTCCTCACCTCTCCCTCGGGACAAGCGTGGCGTGGCCCCCAGGTGCCTCCGGTCATCAGCCCATTCATTGTACTTGTATGATGGGGTGGGCAATGGCGTCTTATCAGAGTACCGGCTCCTCACAGACCTGAAAACAAAGCAGATGGGAGGAACTGGTGCCCACAGCCAGGCACTTCTCATACACCCAGAGTTCCCTTTCTGCAGCTCCACAGCTCCCAGGCTCGGGCACTGGTACCTGTCCCGTTCCCGCCGGTCCGTGTCCCGCAGTGATGACGGTCGGTGGCTACGCTCTGAGTCTCGATAGGAAGGTGTGGGAGATGGAGATTCCCACTGCGAGCGACGGGCACTGCTGTAGCCACCATCATCTTCCTCCCAGCTGGAGCGAGATGGTGTGGCTGCATCTGGTAGAAGAGATGGGGTTTCATTCCTCTTGTTCCAAGACTGGCCCTGGAGCCACCTAACACCTTCTAAGAAAGGAGCACGGAGAGAGGGTACCCACTGGCCCTCCCTCGAAGAGAAGGGGCTGACCCTATGATTCCACAGAATTTCCAAAGGATCACATTTCCATCACACAGACCCAGACAGACCCCAGTGTGCAGACATCTGCCAGATTTTAAACACGCAGAGCTGGCACACTGCTCCCAGCCCCAAGTCGAGCTGGGAGTTTTATGCCTGCCTTAACCACAAACATTAAAAGGTACAAGCTTTCCTACCATCGCTGTCCTGCAAAAACAGCAGGAAGCATAAAAAATCTCCAAGCCCCTCCCTGTTAGATCTCACACAAGAGCTCTGCCAGATCCCACTCCCACCTTTGGGCCGGTGTCGGGGGCTCTCAGGTTCACTCCTCCTGCCACTCCGCTCTGACGAGCCATCCCTCTCTGATCTGCTGTGATGACTCCTGGCCCTCTCCTCTGCAAAAAGAAAACACGATCAGGTGCCTATTGCACAAACAGGCTTCCCAAGCCTGCTATAAAAATCACCACAAACATTAGTAAAGACTACAGAGAGGCCAAAGGACAAGCCCAGACCCAAACCAAGAAGCACCACGACAATCTCTGAACAATTACCACGGTCTCGTTTACGATCGTGGTCCCGATCCCTACTGCGTTCCTTCTTTCGTTCTTTCTCCTCCTTGGAGGAGGCAAAGACTCCATGTTCCCGACGTTCCCTCTCCCGCTGCCGGCTGCGTTCCCAGAACTCCTCGCTGACACCCCCTGTGTAGGAAGGTGTCTCCACGTGGACAGAGCGGTAATGTCTGGGCAGGCAGAGGAAAGAGAAGAAATGCTCAGAAGTGCTGAGCAACGGCTGCCTTTCGGCTGGTCTCGTATAACTCCAGCTCCAGCCTCTGCCATAGAGCCCCGCGCACACCGGAGGCTGCGGCCCCGCCTGCCACCGACTGTGCTCACCCTGCGCTCCCTCACCGGCCGGACGCAGGCACCGCCGGCACGAGGAACCGCCCCGCAAGCCCCACCTGTTCCTGCGAGCTCTGCGGTTGCTCCGGTCGGCCTCGTCCTCGTCCTCTTCCTCCTCCTCGGCACTGCCCGCCTCGTCACGGCCCTCTTCCCAGTCCTTATACGATGCGACGCGGGATCGTTTCCCCCCGACCGCCTCCTCCTGGCGCTCCCGCCGCTTCTGCGCCGCCAGCACGTCCAGCCCCAGCAGGGAGACGCGCGGGGCTGGCGCCTTAAAGACGTGCTGCTCGGCGCCCCGCGTCCGCAGTACCAGCCCGCCCGCCTCGCCGCTCGGGCTCGTCCCCGACAGCCGATGCAGCGACTCCTCGCTCGCCGCAGTCATCGTGGC
>VZTN01020381.1:516631-536439 GCA_013400515.1 Erpornis zantholeuca
TGTCCGCTGCCCTTTGTCTGTCCGCGGCCTGCGGCGGGACCGGGTAAGCCGGGCCGGGCCGGGCTAGGATTGCCGCCCGCGACGGGCGAAACGGGCCCCGTGGCGGGACCTGCGCTGCCGGGGCCGGTCTGTCTGTCAGGGCTGCCCGGCCAGGACCTCGAGGTCCAGTCAGGGTTCCCGCGTCCGTCCTGATGCCACAGAAGCCGCATCCCTTTGTCTGTATGTCCGGCTGCTGGCGGGCCTGGTCCTTCCTGCCGTCTCCCGTGTGCTGGGACTGCCGGCTGAATCCCGCTATCTGGGGAGGTTGTTGAGATCTTCGTGTGCGTCCATCTGAAAAGGCTGATGGGATCCCTGTGTCTGTCTGTCAGTGTGAGGCTGGCAGGATCCTTTTGTCAGTCTGTCTCAGAAAGCTGATGGGACGTCTCTGTCAGCGAGAGGTTGATGAGATCCGTGCGCTTGTCCATCTGAGGAGGCTGATGGGATCTCCGTGTCCATGTGTCTTGTGGGAAATGGGTTCAGCTCCTCCTTTTGCTTTTCTCTGAGAGGACTGTTGGACATGCCACCTTCCTCTGTCCGTTCAACAAGAAGGATGCAGGGATGGACAGAAGGAAGAAGGGTGTTTGGGACTGAGATTGAAGTAATTTCTGAAGGGGACACTCATCTTTTGGGGGGGCAGGATTGCTTAAACCTTTGCCTGAGAACTGGGTAGGACTGCCCGTGCATGGTGCTTTGTGATATGCTTGTGGATTGTGTTGGATGCTGGCCTGGAATCCAGCTGTGGTGATGCGGAACAAGCCCCATAGGCAGAACGGTTGGGAATGACCCTGGGACAGCCAGCTGAGCTTAGCCAGAGACTCAGAAGGTTTCAGTGAGGTGTGTGACAGACTTCTCTCTTCTCAGATGAGCCCTCTGCAGAGGGGAGGAACACTCTGTGCTCCCAGGTCAGGGAAACATGTCCCGTCGGAAACAGACCACTCCTAACAAAGTTCACTGTGAGTATGATGTTGCGCAGCACTGTGGGACCCTTGCTCTCCTGGATTGCGGAGTGAGGTGGGGAGGAGTGGAATGATGGGAAGGGACAGTTTGTGGGGAATGGTGGTTACTCATGTTTTGTCTTAGGGTGTTTAGGAAGATAAACTGAGCTCTATGCATCAGGGAAACTGGTTGTGTCCTGGCATAGCAGGACAGGGATAGGCTTGAACAAACAGCTAATGTTGTAAAGGTAGGTGTGCATGTGCAGGGCCTGTAGCTGGGCTTTGCATTCGCACTATCAAAAGTACAAGTCAGAATACTAGAAAAGGTGGCTTGGGGCTCTGGCCTGTCTTGGGTAGCAAAGGAAGTTCTAGACAAGGTGGTTGGAGCATGCTGGCTGAAAGCAAGCAAGTCCTGGGTTTTGATCTTCATCCTACCACAGACTCAGCTGGCTGGCCTTGGGCATGTTACTTCAGCTCACTGTACCTCAGTTTCCTACCAGATAATAAAATAAAGCCGTTTACTCTTTCCTATCAAGGAATGGGTGGTGGCCAAGTAATTTACAGGACAAACAAATGGTGTCTGCCAGATCATTCTTGAGCTGAGGTGGTAAGATGGATCTCTGTTTCTCCAGCATTGCCAAGGCTTTAGCATTTGTTTGACAATGGAAAGGCTGAAGATGCTGTACGTCAGCACTTCTTGTGAGCAGGCTACAGCCAGGCACCAGTGGAGCTGGGAGACACAGATGGCTGCAGAGGGGAAACTGCACGTGAATAGCTTTTGTTTGGCAGCAGAGGGAAGTTGATGCCCTTGTTCATACCCAGGTTTGTGGCTAGAGACGTGCTGGGAATTTGGGCTGGAATTAGGAAAACAAGTTTCTACTTCTGTAGATTTGTGAGAGCAAGGCTGCTGAGAGGGCCCTGTGGTTTTTTGGCTGCAGTAGCTGTCAAGAGTATGAGAGAGAGCTGAGTGCTGCAGCCCTAACACTGCCTCGCTGCTGGTGCTGCTGGCTGGCATGTCTGTGTGTTTGTGTGCTGCCTCTGTGCACAGGTACGCAACAGGCATCTGTGCATGCTCTTTGTGCTAGGGAGCACTGTGCTGGAGCTGACACCTTGCGCACTCGGTGAGCGCACCGGGAAGAGCTGCGTCTGTCTGGGACTTGCAGCCCCACTGGCTGGGCAGCTTGGGAGAGCCAACTGGCCTGTCCTTGTTGGCCAGAGTGAGGATCTCAAGGAGTGTGGCTTGTGGCACCTGCATTGCCTTGTGCTCTCCAATTCCTGCTTCTGGTTGCTGGGTTCCAGAGTGGGCAGAGCATAGGTGTAATTTTCCTGATAGTACATTAATGACTTCAGAGTTGTTGTTCTTAGAGAAATTTGGTATGTCTGGTATTTAGTCCTGTGATGCCAATAACGTGCCTTGTGTCCGCACACTTCTGCTTCTGAGAGTGCCCAGGTATTACTGCTGCCATTGAGCTCAGGTTTATGTCAGGTATGCACTTAAGCTGTCTCCCTTGGGCCGGAGTCAGAGTCTCTTGAGTATGGAAGCCAAGGGCTACAGCAGCTCTAATGGTGCAGGTAGAGTTTCCATGGTGTTTAGCTGGGTGCTTTTCTGCACTTCACTGCATAAGGGTTATGTTCTTCTGAAGCTTGTACTATCATATACAAAACTCTACATACCACAAAATTCAGCTGTTCACTGTTTTCACAGTGAACATTGCTTTTTTATCTGCAATACAAATGATTGTATTTCCAGTCTTGGTTTTGGGGGAAGCCGTCTGACAAACATGCTACCAGTGGGCATGAGGTTATAGCATCAGGTGTGCCGTGTAGAAGAATTCTGGGACCTGTTCCCCTCCTTTACATGCAGTATGTTGCTACAGAGCAACTATTCAGCAGGAGCCATCAAGAGCAGCAAGTAGGACCACAAGAAAATAAAGGGACCAGAAGCTTGTCAGTGGTGATGTCTTCACCTTGGGATGGAAAATCTTGTCTGTCTTATGATGAACACCACGAAATCGTTGGGACTTCTCTGTCTACCTAGCCTGCTGTGTGTCTGGAGGGCCCAGAAATGCCGTGCAGTGCCCTGACGAGGATAATCGGAGAGAGCATCGGCTCCAAGAACGGGGTGAGCCAGCAGAATGAGTCAGGCTGAGACATAGCAGACACGTTACTGGGACTTCTTCACAGGGGCTGCAGTGGTTGGGAGGAGAGGAATGAAAGGGACAGCAGGTATGCAGCTTTTTACGCAGTTGCCTGCAGCTGGGGTCTGATTTGGCAGGCTATTGGGCTGGGGAAGTGCCTTTTGGATTTCCATAAATACGACTGTGCATATATGACTGGACAAATTTGATGGGAGGATGGTGCCTACTTCTTCCTTGCATGGCCACTCCATCTTCTCTTCCTTCTTGGACTCACTAGGGCAAGTGACAGCTGCCGATCTCCTCTCCCTGGCTTGCTTGGTGTCTCCTCTTTCCAGGATTACTTTCCAGGCTTGGCATGGCCCTCATTTCACCTTGCTCTCACAAACAACAACATGGTTTGCTGTTCTCACTTAGGACAGAATCACTTTGCTTGTCAAGCAGAGCAACAAGCTAGGAGATTGTACGGTTACAAGTTAAAACAGTTTTAAATAGAAGTTGATGTGTAAGGAAATTCAAAATAATACTGAAACGATTTAAAAATGATAAAAATTGTGGTAAAATTTATCACAAAAGTCTTACTGTGCATGGTGCCTAGTCCCACATTTTAATTGTAGTCATTTCCCCTACAGCACATAAATGGCTCTTAAAGATAAAATTTTGTTTTGCCATGTGTTGCATGAAAAACACACCTGACCAAAGTGCTAACAAACAGAACAGTAATAGTGGAATATACTTGTTGAAAAATAAAATGCAGTTAGATTGTTTGTGTGGAGATAACTTAATTGATTCAATTTGGTCTTTATTTTCTCCCAGAGTATGCAGGATAAAAGTATAAAAACTCTCTAAGCAATTCATCTATTCTTGCATTCATCCGTTACTGCACTGCCACCGCATTAGTCATGGACCACTTGCTGTTTTGTGCTTGCCAAAATTTGTTGCAGGTATTAGCATGCACTTCTCTCTCCCTGCTGTCCACAAGCTGCTTTGCTTTCTATTGCTTGTGTCCTCTGCAACTGATGCTTATTTTAGAACTCTGGAGAAGAGCTTTTGTTAGTCAGATTAATTCCTGCTTCCGAGCTCTATTTATCATGGTTCCAATATCCCATTAATCCTCTATTTCCTTCCTTCCCTCTCTAACACACACGTGTTCTGTGCTCTTTGGTGTTCATTGGATTCTGCTGTCTATAATATTCCCATTTTGAAGGGAAAGTATCTTGCAAGAAATAGCACCCAGCATTCACAACCGAGCAGAAATGTTACTTGCATCAAATCCCTTGGTTCTGAAGGGCTCCGTGGACTGCCATTGTTAACCCTTTCAATTGTGTTGTTTTTCATTTCAGTAACCACTACAGCAGTGTGGACAACCCAGAATAGCCATGGGGCAGGTGGAATAGATCCACAGTGGTGGAAAGACTTGCAAATTTCAGGTCCAGGAACACAGAGAAGACCTACATGAACAGGGACTTTTAATTGATGTACAAGGAGGGAATAAACTGACTCATCTCTGAGAGACCTTTCTGTTTAGGAAGGAAGGCAGGGGAATGATGCAGTTCCTTTGGATTTTGTTTTGTGGATTTTGGGGTGGGAGTTGTTTGTTTCTGTGTTTATTTTCCAGAACACCCGAGAGTTATTCTGCATTCATACAGTTCAACAGGGGAAGGGCTCAGGGCTGATACCTCAGCAGACCCTAGCAGTCATGCCTCTTTGTGTTACACAGTACCACAGGGCTGTCCCCTACCACCACCATTGCTCACTTGGCATCCCACTCATTCACAGCAGTATGGAGAGGAGAATGGAATACAAAGCAGAGGCATTTGTGTGATCTCTCTTGTCCTACATCTCTAGCTGTTTGTAAACAACTACAGTAACTTGTTTTGGTGTTGTGGTCAGCCTACAGCCCTTTTTGTATTTAATAAAAAAACTTCTGGAGAAGAGTCTGTGAATTCACTATTGAGCATAATATCTTTTACTTATGGCAGTGATCCTAAAGCTGTTGTCTAACTCCCCTTCAAAATGGAAGGAATGAATGGAAGCATACTCAAAGTGGGGTGGAGGTGGGGGTGTGTCTGTGAGCATGTGTGTGCAGAAACATCAAAAGTATGGACCTAACATTAAAGCTCTAAAGCTTTGTCAAAGTAGGACTTAGTCCATCAGCAGATGAACAGGACACTCTTTCCTAAGTTCTTTTGTACACTATTGTTATAATACGTAAGAAATTTTGTACAAGTAGGAGACAGTATTTTTACATGTTTGCCTTTCCCAGTCCCATGATGCTTTTAGATACAGGCTGTGGAGGATGCACAGGACATCGCCTGCTAACAGCACGGGTTTGGTTAACAGCTTGCATTGCTGCCTGTAAGCTGGTTGTTCTCTGCACTGTGCTGAGTCAATGCTCACTGGGCTCTGGGGGTGTTATACAGAGGCTACAGGCACACACAATTGCTCTCAGTTACTGTGACTGATGCCAGTGTTCCTTATGTGAGGAGTTCCTTCCTCTGTCAGCTCAGATAAAGATCCCAGCTTCTAAATCCTGCAGATTCTAAAGTCCTGCCTTTGGACTCCAGGCTGCTCTCAGTGGGAGTGTAATCTGTCCGAAAGGGAAAAGGGAAAAGAAAACAAGCATGCAATTGCTTCCACAAGCAGCCTTGGTGGCATTTGGGAATTCTGATTTGGAACTCTGTCAAAGGTAGCAGCACATCTCCCACCGTAGTTTTACATCTGTCCTTTGTTCTGCAGGTTTCTTCATTTCACCATGCTTTCTCTTTCTCTCGCAATGCCTTTTTGGTCTATGACCTTTTATCCTGGTGGGTTTCTGCTTCTTGGAGAGGGCACTGGAATTCTGTGGTGTCTGCTGCTCAGTGTGAGGCTGTTGTCCAGACATAAAAACAGCACTCCAGGTCACGAAAAGCATTCAGTGCTGGAATGGCTTCTGAAGGGGTGTCACAGCGATCATGATGGTCCCTGCTTCTTTCCATGACAAATAGACTTGGTGCTCCTCAGCACCTCTCCTCGGGCACATGGACTGTGTTCTCAAATCTTCTCTAGAGAGCCCTTTCTCACATTTCTGAAACAGAATAGTAAAAGCCTTCAAATGCTTTTGGAAACCTCCATAGGGACATTGGGAACTAAAATTCTTCTCCCACAGTCTCTGTGAAACTTCTGAAGGTCTTTGAAATCTTCCATAAATTACATCTTTTTAAAGCCCTGCTAAAATTGCAAGGTGAGCCCCAGGAAGGCAGTGTGAGTGAGAGCATGGAGCAACACTGGCTGGAACCGTTCAGCACGTGGGAATGTGCCTGTCCTTGTAACAGGACTGGTGCTGTCTCTTGGGAATTCAGTTTCCTGGTTTTACTGGTGCCAGCTGTGGCCCTATACTAAAAGATAACATTATCTTCTGAAAGCTATGTCTTGATTTTATGTGAAAAATGCACTGCATTTTCCCTGGCATTTTCACATTTGTGCTTTGAATGGTTCTTGATCATTTACAAACCAGTTGATAAATGCAACCCAAAAGCCAGCCTGCTGGGAACTTCAGCACCTTTCCCAGGCCTCCCAGCTCAACCACTGGAAAAGGTAAATTGCAACTACACCTGGAACAATGTCATTTGTTTGCTACAATATGAAAATGAATGGTTGCCTTTTATTGTTATTCTCTGGAACCAAAACTTCTTTGAGCAGGGATTGCTGTAAGAAGTTTTCATTCAGAGCACAAATGACTCTTTCAAGGTGTTTGCCATCTCCTAATGAACTTAGGTACTAGTGGTCACCACTTTCAACAAAACAAATTGTTTTGTCCTAAACATGCATCTCAGCTCTGTGGGTTCATTTCCCTACGTTTCTGTTTTGAGCACATGAAGTGCCAATGAGATTTATTTTAGCAAGAGCCATTCCTGGGCAAGGCAAGGTAGTTTTCTATCCATCATATACACAGGAGAACACCAGCTCTGAGCATAGATGCTTTCTGTAAGGGCAGCTTGTCCTCATCCCTCCTAGGATGGAAGAAGGTGACAGAGCAGGCCAAGGGCAACCCCTAGTTTTGATATCGCTGTGAAGGGCAAGTGAGATACCACGCACTTATGGAGAGTGCTATTTTTGTGCAAAATGCCTGCTGTAGCTGGGAATAAGATTTAATAATTTAGAAGAGCTATACAGTACTATCCCTGGTCTGGGATACTGTTATAGTCCCCAGGGGCTTCCCCCCATCCTGAACTGTGCTGTAGGATATTGGTGGATAGCTTGGCAGCAGCAAAAGCCACCTGACTATTTATGGCAGATATATGGGGTCACGGGTATTCTGTGGCTGGTGTGGCATATACGTAGTATGCAGAGGGCAGCCCAGTGCTGCACATTGCCACTAGTGAGACTCTTCTACACCCAGGCATTGGACTCACATCAGCAGGTGCCAGAGGCTGGTGTGGCAGGGTAGGCAAGCAGAGAAGTGACCTAAGTGCTTTCCAAGAGGTGACTCCAGAGGTTCTGCACAGTGCAGGTGAGCAGCCCCATGCCTGTTGTATTTTTGGCAAGCCTTGGTGGTGGAAGCAATGGAACAGCACTAGTCTGACTCTTTGTCCTTGTGGCCGCCAGGGGAGCAAGTCTTTGCAGGGCTGGAGGAGCAAGCCCGCCAAGCCATGATGAAAAACAACTTCCCTGGTGCTCTTGGGGACCAAAGGCCAACAATTCGTCCGCTGCAAGACCCTGACTCCAGCAGCAGTGAGTTCTGCCCCTTCCAATAACAGCAAGGTAGTAGACTGGGGAGATTCTGGAAGGGGGTGAGGCTGAGGGCTGCACAGTGTCTGTGGGTCCTCTGAGGACTGTCTTGCCCAGCTCCTCCTCCAAGTTAGCCCTTTGCTCCAGTGCAGGACTTTGTCCTAAGGACCAGACCAGCACAGCACAGATTGGACAATGCCATGGGACCCAGTCCCACTTGACCAGAGCAGGGTGGGAACAGCAGCAGGTCTGGCTGAAGGTCTGGCAGTTTCAAGCAAGGCAGTGTAAGAGGCCATGCACTCAGGTGCCCTAGACTGAGTTTAAATAGAACCTCTGGTTGGAGGGGGTGGGTAGAGGCCCCTTGTAATGCTGGTCAGGACAGTTATGGCCTGTGAGTGCTGTCAGGACCCTGACACTTGATATAACCGTTCCGCACATTTCAGGTGGCAGTGATGATGAGGAAACCACTCAGGATGAAGTTTCTTCCCATACATCCGAGGAAGATGGCTCAATGGTGAAAGTGAAGAAGGAATTAGAAAATGCAGAACGACCTGTGGCCAGAACTCCACTGATGAGAGAAAATGAGGCAAGTGTGTGCTGGCTCTACACTCACCAGGGAGAGAAAAGGGTACTGTCTAAACACTTCCTCTCCCCATCATGTTGCTTTATCTTTCTCTCCCTCCCACCTCCTCCAAACAATGGAAAGGGTATGAAGAGCGTTTTGGCTGCCTGGAACAGGAGACCGCAGGCACAAACTGGCCAAGATGTTTGCAGAGTGTGTCTCCTTCCCTTGGTTCTGGTGCCATTCTGGTGCCAGTTGGCTTCCCCTTGCCACAGAACAGGCCCTGCCTTCTGGAGCCACTGTGCTGGCAAGAACCTGCCTCCTCTCCATGAGATGCAGGAGTTTTGCTCAGAGGCTACAGAAGGAGGTTTCTTTCAGATGTCAAGAACGCAAGCCAGCCCTGGCAGAACTGGGCACACAGCACTCGATCTGCCGGCAGCACTGGGAGAAGCTAAGGAAGGGCGGTGTGGCTGCGGGGGGTCCGTGTGCCTTACGCCAAAGTGGTTGTTCCTACCTGTAGGTGCCTGGGAGTTTGAACACTGAGCCCATGCTGGGACTGTCACAATGCCCTCTCTGCCAGCTGGAGTGTGGAAGCAGAGATCAACTCATTGCACACGTGTACCAGGTAGGGATAGTTCCAAACTGCAGAGTGTCTCTGGCCTGAAGCCTCAACTCCAGAAACAACTCAAAGCACGGGGTAATTTGTTTTGGTCTTTGCAACCACAGAACTGAGCTTCTAGCTAGGATGTGACTGAAATTTACAGCTGTAAACTGTGTGCAGAGGGTGGCTGGGGGAAAGAATTAGCAAGGCCCTGGTCTACGGATCTGGAAAACACAACTCTATGCCAAGGCTGTCTCTGCAGGTATTCCAGGCTAAAACCAGGTAGTTCCTTCAAATTAAACATGGAAGCAATTTTTACATCATTCAGTGAGATAAGAAACCTTCCTTCTGGTCACTTATTTTATATTTCATTACAGTTCTTGTAATTATCCATGAGAATAGCTGTTTTTCCTCAAAATTATTCCAGTTTTGCAAGAAATCTGTGGTGAAATCTTAAGTTTTGTTGTCAGTGCTCTCTTCATAGCGCATCAAAGTCTGTAGCAGAAGGAATGAAGCAGAACTGAATTGGCCACTTGCCTGTACCAGTTGTCTCCATATATGTGTTTCTTCACCAGCATCCTGCCTTGCTGTTAATTGAGTCATGCTTTGTCCTGCACCAGCAGCTCCTCAAATGCATTTCTGAAAACAAGGGCCAGGTCTTACAATCCAAGTGTTTTGGCCTTAATTTTTTCTCCTGCACTGGAGTTGAGCCATAAAGGAATTTTCTCCTTGTTTGACCTGTGACACACCAAATTTCTTGTCTTGAGCTTGGTCTAAAAGCTGGCAGACAGAGGTTTAGCTGTAAAAGTTTCCCATTCCAAGAGGCTGAACAGAATGGTTTGAGCATGCCTCGGACTGGGCAGGGAGCTGGGCAATGTGTAACTACCACCTGAGTGCTTGTTTTGCAGCACACTGGAGCAGTGGTGAGTGCCAAGAGCTACCTGTGTCCTGTGTGTGGCAGAGCCCTCAGCTCCCCAGGATCCCTTGGGAGACATCTCCTGATCCACTCAGAGGACCAGCTGTCCAACTGTGCAGTTTGTGGAGCACGCTTCACCAGCCACGCCACCTTCAACAGGTCAGGGTCACCCCGGCCAGTGAGTGGGTAGGGCACCACATTAAAGATTAGGTGGGTTGCCTCGAATGCCTCAGAAGTTGTGGCTCTGGACCCACTGAGGCCTGTAGGACATTGCTAAACACCCCCCGTGAGTGAGATTCTCTTGATCCCTTCTTGTCTGCAGCTCCGCATCTCCTGCTCAGACATCTGCAGGCTGTGCTGGTAAAAGGGTCATTCTTAGCAGTGTGCAGAGCTAGAGAAGTGCAGAAAGCACTGTGGGCTCCAGTCACTGGAGAAGAATCCACCCCTTCCCTTGCCCAGCAATCCACTGGAGCATGGCTGCACTATCCAGATGTGTTCATCATGTCCAGAGCAGGACTACAGGCAGAGACCAAAATGTTCTTTCTTTGTGTCCTGCCTAGTGGGAGATTATCCACTGACCGGTGGAATGAGGCTAAAAGGAGAAATTCAGAGATGAGGGGGAGGAGCAGCCTGCTGGTTTATTACCATTCCTGCACTCTTCCAACTCAGATACTGCTCTGGGCTAATCCACTTTCCTGGCTAATCCACTGGAAAGGATAGTGCTTTATTTGAAATACTCAGACGTATCTGTGGGCAAATGATTTACCAGAGGCCTCTGCCATGGGCTGTAGTGGGGGCGTTGTTCATAGCGGCCCATGGGCACTCGGAGATGGGGACTCTGTCCACAGCACCAAGCCTCTGACTCTGTTCCTCCTGCTTTGCAGTGAGAAGCTGCCAGAGGTGCTCAGTGCAGATCGGCTGCCGGCACCACAGAGCCAGGGCCCGTCCAGCGCTGAGGGCAAGGATGTTGCCTTTTGCACCCCTGTGTATCCCGCGGGCATCCTCCTGGTGTGCAACAACTGCGCCGCGTACCGTAAGCTGCTCGAGGCACAGACCCCCGGCATGCGCAAGTGGGCCCTGCGGCGCCAGAACGAGCCCCTGGAGGTGCGGCTGCAGCGCCTGGAGCGGGAGCGCACAGCCAAGAAGAGCCGGCGGGACAACGAGACGCCTGAGGAGCGGGAAGTGAGGCGCATGCGGGATCGGGAAGCCAAGCGGCTGCAGCGCATGCAGGAGACAGAGGAGCAGCGGGCACGGCGGCTGCAGAGGGACCGGGAAGCCATGCGCCTGAAGCGCGCCAACGAGACCCCCGAGAAGCGACAGGCCCGGCTCATCCGGGAGCGCGAGGCCAAGAGGCTCAAGCGGCGCCTGGAGAAAATGGATATGATGCTCCGGGCACAGTTTGGCCAGGATCCCTCTGCCATGGCTGCTTTGGCAGCTGAGATGAACTTTTTTCAGCTGCCAGTGAGCAATGTGGAGCTCGAGAGCCAGCTGCTAGGCAAAATGACTTTTGAGGAGCAGAGCAACAGTGCGTTGCACTAAATCACAGCCAAGAACTGCGCTGCCACACGGGCACTAGCAGGCTGCCGCACTCAAGAAGCTGCTGTGGGTCCCTGCCTGACCCTCCCTGACAGGTGGTTTTGGTTTTCCTCTGAACCCAGGAGGAGAACAGGGCTGAGAGATGCCTGCCAAAGCAGCTCTGGTGGGAGCAGATTCGGAGGATACAGTCTGCTCTGGGGGCCAAGTCACAGCCTGTGACAGAAGGAAAATAAATTAATGTTCACATGTATTAGTCCCCTTCTTTACCTTTTGTGCTTTGTCCTGTTTTTGGGCCCTTGCCCCGTAAATAGGTCTAGGCTGCTGCAGTTCTGCTATAGGTTCCCATTCCGAGAGGCTGAACAGAATGGTTTGAACATGCCTCGGACTGGGCAGGAAGCTGTGGAGACCCACCTCAGTAGAAAGGATCTTGTCTACTGCAGCATGAATTACAGAGCTGAAGACTGATAGCCCACAAGTCCTCCGGGAGTAAATTCTTTGCAGTTTGTGCCCGTTAAAAAGAAACAAAGGAGGATGTCTTTCTGGAAAAGCCTGTGCACACCCTTTTTAAAAACATTGTTATTATATACTTAGTTGCAGTAGCATCCATGGAAAAATTAAGGAACCTGAGGTCCTGTTTTAAGATACCACATAAAAACAGTGAAAGAAAGGCTGGCCAAGGTAAGCAAATAGCAAACAAATTTGCTGCTTTACTCACAAATTAATTTTCACTTAAACAGAATTTCAGGTTTGCAAGTGAAAGAGTTGATTGAGTGGTAAATAATAGAGTAGGTCAGTTTCTAGGACTCTGTGGGTTTGCTTTTCCCTTTACTCGGCACTGGTGAGGCCACATCTGGAGACCTGTGTCCAGTGCTGGAGTCCCTGGTGCAAGAGCAACACAGACGTACTGGAGGCAAAATGTGATCGTAGCCTGTGCCGGCGGAAGGTTCCTGTTGCTAACAGAAATCACTATTAGAGCTGTGCAACTATGGAAATTATACTTAGGCGTCTTTAAACTGCAGAAGGCAAAGCAGTGGCACAGAAGGGCTCATGGCAGGGCAAAGAAGTGGTACACTTTCCATTATGTGGTTTCTTTAAGAATGAGCACCTGAAAATGCATGGTGTAGCTTTGTGGCTTTCAGACAACAGCCCACCAAAAGCCAGCGTGCCACACTTCTGTGTTTTGTAGCCTGAAAACCCCTAGTACCTCCGTAGCATTTCCAGTTAATGGTTTAGAGTCATAGGGTGGTTCAAACACCTTGGAAAGTACTGTCTTCTCTCAGATGGCTGTTTCTCTTCTTTAAGTCAGAAATGGTGACCACAAGACTGCTACTTGAGATCAGAAGAGTGAAGTTAAAACAAGAAGCAAAACCTTTTGACTACTTAGAACCCTCATTTCCTCCTCATTTTTCAGTTTGAAAAATTTTTGATCGCAGCCCCTTAAAGCCCTAGTTAAAATAGTTTAAATGTATATTGTTGTTTTTTTCTGGCAATAATAAACCACACTCACAGCCAGCCCAGGGAATGCTGCTAGGAAACAGCACTGAACCTTTTCAGTTTTCTCACCTGCCATTGCAACATCTAGTTTCCTCCCCGGACAGAAGCTGTTTTAACATGACATTCTTTCATCTTGTAGAACTGACACCCAGGAGCCATCCCTGCTTCTCTCTCTTTGGCAAAAGGCACTGTAAAGGAGGTGTTCAGTTCCATGTTCCTTTGTTCATATCCTCTTTGTTCTCTGATCTCTCACTTTTATCCTTCCCTCTGTTCATTTTCATACTCAAACCCACAGTTTGCTTCTGGCAATATTTGCTTTTGCTCTACCTTGTGTTTTTCTTGCCCAGCAGAGATGTACCTTTACTCTGCAACCCACAGCTGGAACTTTCCCTGTAGCATCACTGACACCTTATCTTTATTTCAAGGGGTTCAGGAGAGACGACAATGCAAAAGTATCTGAAAACACAGAATTATGACTTATAATCCATCTGTCACCATGTATCTTGCCCCTGACATGAGTCTCCCCATCACTGTGTACATCCAGAGAAGCCACATGCTGCTGACCACTGATACTGCAGACAAGCAAAAAGTCTCAAACACCAAAGGAAAAGCTATTGGTTTATATATAGATATATATATGTATATAGATATATACTGTGTTTACAGAGTCAACAAGTTAAATGCAATATTCATAAAAGCATTAACAATAAAAATACAATCTGTTTGTAGGCAAGTACAGACTTAAAATGGTAAAACAGGAAAAAGGATCTCACCAAAGTACAAATATACAGTACAAATTGATTTATTTAAAACAGTTACAAAAAAAGCACAACAAAATAGAGATTATCCTTAGAATTATTAATGCTTTGTTAAAGATCAGGTAGGAGGAAAGGGGCAGGGACAAAATTGGATGGGAGCACCTGACTAGTTCTAAGGCTTTAGATACACTGCATCGGTTACATGTTAATACAGCCATATACTGGGGGTTATAGTGAGGGGTCAGCACTTATCTACAAACATGTCTCTGCCTCAGGGCAGCCCAGCCAGCTCCCCTGTGTCTCTCTCTCTCTCTAAGCAGACCCTCCCCGGCGCTAAGGTGCCACGAAAGCCAAAAACAACTTGAGTGTGCAGGGGTGTGTTGGCAGCGTGGGCAGCAGCAGCCTGGAAGGACCTTAGGGGCAATTCTGTCCTTGATGGACAGGTGTGAAGACCGTGGAAGGGCCTGGACCATCAGCATTTTAAACTATATGTGGAACACCCTGGGCCAAACTGTACAGAATGTGTATTTGTAGCCATCTTAGCAACTTCTGCAGAGTGTCAGGCTCTAGCACAGCTTGAAAGGAGCAGTTGTGACACTGGGGAAAGGCACGTGTGCTGCTGCGGGCAGGAACTAGCATTTGGGCTACTCCAGCTGCTGTAGTTTCTTTTACAATATTTTCTGAGTAACAAGGATTGTTAGTTCTCTATGGGACAAAGTGACTTCAAGTGTGGGGTGGGGATGGGGACACTTAATGTGAAAAGTGCAATATAAAAAGCTGCTCAGCAGCTGGAAGGGGAAGGCAGAGGGGCCTCTGCAGCTTCCTTCCCTTCCAGACAGAGCTTCCTCTGCATAGTCTGGTAGTGATGAGCTCTCATTGCTGTGAATGCACAGAGACAGGCTTGGCTCTGCTGCACAAGCATGCTCCATGGGATGGGACAGATGGCTACAGACAGCCATTATTGCATCCCACAGACTCCTGCTACAGAGTGTGAGCTGGATAAGATTAGGGCCAGGAGACCTCCTCCTCCTCCAGGCAGACCACAGCTCTCCTACCCTTCACAACCGCAGCAGGAACAGGGTATGTTTCTCTGAGGAGTCTGTCACATCTCTGCCAGTGGAAAAGCCCAGGTAACCATCGCACACTCTGCAATGTCTTCCTGGCTTTATTTCCTTTCCCTGTAAACCCAAGAATTAAGACTCCTCCATGGGCTCATTCACAGCCTTTCTCCCAGCAGCAGAGCCTGTCTCAGACCCTGCTGTCCCAGGAGAGCCTCAGTGCTCAGCACAACCACTACTATGGTGCCAAGCCCTGCAGCCCTGCCCTGTAAGACAGGCTCCAGTAATACCTGTACTGCTGAGCTGGGATGGAGAGTTGCCAGCGGCCCCCTCCTGACCACCCTTTGGGGCAAGCAGCCAAACACAGAGATTCTTCATCTCAGTCCACCGTCATGAGCTGTGCTTCAAACCACTGCTTCCAGGGAAGAGCTGGCAGCTGAAACATGCACAGCAGTGGGACTGACAGGAGTCTGGGTAAAAGCACCAAGGTCCAGTTCACACCGGCCTGTTCCACAGAGCTCAGGACTGCACTCAACAGAGGTGCGACAAGCCAAAGTCCAGGTCAGCAGCCAGGTAAACAACAGGGCGAGCACCTTCACAGCCCTTCAGCTGCCTACAGTACAAAGCTATTTAAGCCACACGGCAGCTTGCCTCATTTGTCAGTACTGCCCATTCAGACCACTGCACAGTGCAGCTGAGATCAAGGAGTTACAGTAACACACCTGGTATAAGGCAAGCTCTCCCAGCCCTCACTCTAAGACAGACTCCTGTGTTCAGAGACACACGAGGCGCTCTGCACCCTCAGCTGCTCAGACATTGTCTCTATGGTGTAACCAGCCCCTCTACAATCACATGCCATAGGTATGCGAGATCCCTTTCTCAAGTGCCTGTCGCAGCCCTGAATTCCTCTGCTTGCACCGTGCAAAGAACAGGCATAAGAACCTGGGCTCCTCTGCTTCCTGCCTTTGGCCACAGACACCTCACATATCCTGAGCATTAAGTACTAATTACCAACATTAATCAAGAGTTTTACATAGGAGAGTCCAGTCAGCAGGAGCTGTGACACCCCCAGGTGACAAAGGGGCCCTTCAACTTCACTTCACTGACAAATGGGGCACTGAAAACAGCATCTGTTCCCACAGCTGCTGCACCTGAAGAGGCAGAATCTTCACACAACAGCATCACTGTGACTTCACACATCCCAAATGCAGCTGATGAAACCAGAAGTAGTGTGTCATTTGGGAGAAGCTACTACACGTGATACAGGCAGCATCCTCTTTCTGGAGAACCCTGTGAGGCACAAACACTGAAGGCATAATTAGCACATGTCTCACCTAAGGCCTGCCCTGGTGCAGGCATTTTGAAGGCAACAGAAATGGTTAGCAATGTGCTAGTAAAACAGGACTGAGGCCAGGATGGAAGGGACATTCTGGAGACTAACTTGCTTAATATACAGGCAGAACATGCGTCCGTTGCACAGTCAGCAAAAGCCAACCAGTTACAGGACACACTCCTGGGGAGTGCAGAACAGCCCTGAGACAGCACCACTGCAAGGAGGGGTGCTGACACACACCATTCTGGGACAGGGAGGAGTGGTGCCCCAAGAGTCAGGCACACCTGGCAAATTTCAGGAAGATGAGAGCAGGGAGACAGAAACAGCATGCTGAACATAAGGACTCTGCACACTAAGAAAGGCCCTCTCCAAAGCCTGGTCCTAGGCACAGAGATGGGCACCTGAACACAAGGAATACTTAACCCAGGTTAAGTCAGTGAAAACTTTTCTCACTAGGACAGTAACTGTTCTTTATCCTAGCTGAGCAATTAGAGATGGTGTCATAACACACCATCAAAGAGGGCAAATTAGTGTAACTACAGGAGCCTTCACTCAGTAGAGTGTTATCACCACAATGAGGTATTCATACACAATTGTATTAAATCACACCATGAAAAAGACTACTCTTGATTTTACCACATTGTTTTACAGAGGAACTCCAAAGAGAAGCGTCAGAAAAACTAATACAAAACCACCCCAAAATGCCCTGTGACACTGTGATATTTTTAGGGTCCCTACGTTAATCATAGAATTGTACTTAGCACAAACTTTGTACCTTGCCTGCACATGCACAAACACTTGTCTCTTGTCTAGAGCTTATTCAGGAAACTGCTTGCAGGGAAGGATTAGCCATCTGGAATATTTTTCTGACTTAATAACAAAATTCTCAGAGAAGGATGTTTTCATCCTTCCCTACAGAATGATGAATGTATTTTGCTCCAGATTAAAAAAAAACCAACCCAAATCAATAAAATACCCAAAATCAAAATTCAATCAAAGAAAAAAATCCAAAGCCATTCATCCTTAGGTTAAGCCTCTGCAAAAGCTATAAGCCCAGGAGGGGTTTTCTTGAAAGTTATTAACATGGAAAGAAAGATCTGATTTGGTGGTAAACAACTAAATAGACTTTAGAGCAGGAAACAGATATCTCCCATCCCAACTTGTGTCCCATCCCAAGTGCTCAAGTTCCCTATTCACCTACACCCAAACCCATCCTTTTGGTCCTTCCTCTTGAATTTCTGTGATTCATTCAAATCTGTACATTCTTTGCAAGAAGAAAGAGCAGTTGGATTCAGTGGAAGAGACATTAATCAGAACCACCAGAGAAGCACCTCCATGCTGCCCTTGAGAGCTCCATCGGTGAACGGTCCTTTTAAAGTGCATGTGTGAAGAAAGGGGATACTGGGAGTAGAGCCCCCAAACTCCAGTGGGGACCCACCTCTCCTCATCATGAGAAAGGAGGAATAAAATCTTCAGCAATTTTATCTGCTACCTTAAGCCAAGTCTGCCCTCCTCATCTCCCTACCTGCCCCAAATGTTTGGCCCCTGCCCTGCAGGGAGTCAGTTATCCCAGGAAGTGGGAGAAAGCCCCAGCCTCCAGCCTCTGGAATGCTCTCATCGCATACTCATGAGCACATCCCTGCTCCCCACCCCAGCTAGCCTGTCGCTGCTCCCTGAGGCACTGGAGCCCTCCTGATTCCCCAAGAGGAACTGGTCAGCCGTGGAACTGGAATGGAGCCATTCCTGCAAGGCAGAGAGCAGCCTTTGCTGGTGAGCCTACGATAGTCTGTGCAATTCCTCCACCCAATGGTGAGGCTCACCTGCTGTGGTTGCCCTAGCTCACACCTCCAAGGGATCATTTCCCTGCGTTCGAACGCCCTTCAATAGACAGCTTGACCTCTTGGGGAATGAAAGAGGGACGGAGCAGAGAGGGCCGAGGCTCCTCTGCCTGCACGCTGTATCTTTGGAAGCCTGGGGCCAAACTGTACAGACTGCCAGCCTCAGGCTGAGAGGATTCTGCACGAGAGCTCTGGGCCGTGTTGGCTCTATCTGCGTGGCTCTTCCTTTCAGCAGCTCTGTCAGATGGCTCTCTGGGCCCCTGAGCTGTTCGTTCCAATCTCTCCCTAGCAGATACCAGCTGATCTGTGAGAGGGGAGTTGGCCTGAGAAGCAGAGTTGCCATTCATGCTCTGTAAACTGATTGATATGCAGACATCCCCCACTTGCAGCCTGTGACAGGGCAAAGCAAAGAGCTGAGCAGTCCTCCCTGGGCTGCAGGAGGACCAGCCCTGGCCATACACAAAGAAGGGATGCTCCGGGGGTACATCGATGCTCACTTTACTTTGTTGCTCCCCAACTACAAAATGCAGTGTGACAAGCCCAGGCCACTGGCTTTCCTGAATATCCACCACAGTACTGGAGTCGATCTTCAGGCCTCCACTCACCTCCGCACTGCGAACAAAGTCTTGAGTCTGCAGGTCCTCCACCCGCTTCAGCTCTCCTGTTGCCAGCTGGATAATGGCTCCTTTCATGAAGTGAGAGGGCAGTTGTGAGGAGCTGGGTGGCTGCAAGTGGGCCAGCTCCTTTTCAAGCACATTTCCTCGAGCTTGTGCATCTGGGCTCTCCCTCACCAGGGCTTCTGAAGTGGAAGACCTGACAGGCTCAGATCCAACGGGAACAAGGACTGGCTTGCCGTTGGCTATGACCATTCCTTTGGTTAACTGTCTCTGTGTAACAGTCTCTTCAGGGGACATTCCACATGGGCTCTGGGACTGGCTGTTCCCAGCTGCAGCCCTCTCTGTGGTGTTCCTTGGCATGTCTCCCTGCCCATCAGGGACACTATGGCAAAGGTTCAAAGGGCTTGGGTCATCTTTCCTCTGGGCTGCCAGAACGTGATAATCCTGAGATGCCAACACCCCCACTACCCTCTGAACCTCCAGATCAGCATCTGGGGTGCTCCTGTGAGTAGGCACAGAGACCTCTCTTCCCAGCATCTGGTAACCTGGAAGGAACTGTCTGTCGCCGGTACATGCTGCTGCAGCCCCTGGGGGCAGACACTCCTCAGCTGCACTGCTGGCAGAGTCCACGGTCTCGCTGGGCCTCCTGGCCACACTGTGCTCCAGAGGCCTCTGCCCACCATTGGCCGGAGCCACTTCTGAGCTCAGCTGACTGTCTTGCTGAGGAGACTCTGGGCTCCCACCTGCTGCAGGTGCCTCATAGGCTGAATACCCTGGTGGGAGGCGGGACATCTGATAATAAACAGGAATTCTTCCCGGTGCCATGTCCGGTGGCTGGGGTGCAGCGTGGTGCTGCATCTGCCCAGGAGAGGCTGCAGAGGTGGACTTGTTGAAGCTGTGGGTGGGAGAGGTAGTCTGGGGGGAAGGAGCAGCTTCTTCCGTGAACAGGGAGGCATATGGCACAAAGTGGGGGACATGGGGGCCGGTGAGGTTGGTGGAGGGAGACAGGAGAGGACTAGGCAGGAAGGCAGGAGGGACGGCATAGGGCACTGTGTAGTGGGAACCGATGAGCTGCAGGGAGGCCGAAGGGATCTGTGCATAGTGGATGGAGGGGAAGGACACCCCCGGGTGCTGGATGATGGGCGAGGTCACGTTGAAGGCGGGAGGCAGGGGGCTCACGTTCACCACGGGGTGCAGGCCCGTGGGGGAGAAGGTGGCAGGCGGTGCTGCCACTTTGTAGAGCATCCCGTACTGGTCCACCGTCAGCCCCGCCGCC
>VZTN01020381.1:537766-557381 GCA_013400515.1 Erpornis zantholeuca
GCCTCTGCTCGGCGGTCCAGCCCGCTTGGAACTCTGCCCTGCGCCCCGCGGGGGCGCCGGGAGCGCTGCGTGCCCGCCCTGGCCGTTCCCTGCCGGGAAGACGGCGGTGCGGGTTCTGCGTCGGGCCCCCCGTTCCCGGAGCTCGGGGGCAGCACGCGGCTGAAGCGGGAGCGCACACCTCAGGCGCTGGTTCGTGCTGTGGCCCGGTGCCGTCTTGGGAGCAGCCGGGACTTGTGCTCGTTCTTNGCCCTGCGCCCCGCGGGGGCGCCGGGAGCGCTGCGTGCCCGCCCTGGCCGTTCCCTGCCGGGAAGACGGCGGTGCGGGTTCTGCGTCGGGCCCCCCGTTCCCGGAGCTCGGGGGCAGCACGCGGCTGAAGCGGGAGCGCACACCTCAGGCGCTGGTTCGTGCTGTGGCCCGGTGCCGTCTTGGGAGCAGCCGGGACTTGTGCTCGTTCTTCCCTCGGTATATAATTGCCTGGGCTGCACAAGCACTCCGAGTGCTACACCGTTCATGGGTTTTAGTGGAAGCAGGCGATGTTTGGTCTGACTAAAGGCATTTGCAGTGAGCTGCTGTCTGACGGCCGGTCTGGAAGGGCGCCTTCAAGTCTCTTCTTCAAGGCTGGTTGAGTTCTCTTCTCGCACGAACTATAAGATAAATTGTAATTTATTTTCTAGTGGACGTTGTTTTTAAAGTTCTTGGGTGGAACAGGTGTGCGTTTTGTTATGTTGTAAGTAATGTGTAAAAATGCTGAGCGACAGATTTCAGTTTCTGATGCTTGAAATGTTAATGGGGGAGCACAGAATCCCGGTGGAACATCTTCAGAAGGATGACATGTCACATGTGTGGCCAAAAGGTGTTTGGTCCAGAGTGGCTTAAACAGAGTAAAATATTCGTGTGTTTTCCCCTGTAAATGCTGGGGAATCCTTAGGGATGCTCATAGCATCCTACATTTAAAATGGTAGAGAAATTTGTGCTGTTTCATTTCCCACCGTTTTTTTGTTTTTCACTTCTGTGTGATAGAGCACAGCAGCTTTTTGTACCCGTTTCCCTGCCACCACTCCTCTAAACTACACTTGGTATTTTTTCCTTTGTTTGTTTGCATATTGCATTCTGTTGCCAAATTCTTTCTTTTGTTTACTCGTGTGCACTCTGGCACAGGATGTGAAAACTTATTGGATACTCGAGAGCTGAATGAAGGCAGGAGATTTTGTGGGTTTTTTTCTGAGGAATTTGATGTGAACCCTTCTGTTCTTCTGTGCTAGGAGAAGGATAGGAAAGGTATTTAAATTCCTGTTTCTTGAGAAGGGAAAAGTAAGTCTTGGGTATTTGTTTTGTGAAGAGATCCAGCTTCTTTTGTGTTTCCTGTGTGTAAGATAACGTTCAGATTTCTTTTTTTTATGATAAAAAAGCTTCTTTTCTTTTCTTTTCTTTTCTTTTCTTTTCTTTTCTTTTCTTTTCTTTTCTTTTCTTTTCTTTTCTTCCTGAAGGTGGCATGGTAGAGATGGAGAGATCCTGTAAGACCTTTGTAGTGTCCTGTGAGAGATTAAGGGATAAAAAAATGTTCTGATTCTTGGTAGCTCCTTTGTGTACAATGTTTTGCAGTGGCTTCACTGTGCAATGAGATTAGTGAGTGTGTCAGGCCATAGTGTGAGAAGGTTGTGGATCGTGGCACAGGCTGGCTGCTCTCAGGCACACAGAGCCCACCCTGGTTAGTGCAGTTCAGGTTTGGAACTTCAGCTTTCCAAGTGCAAGGGCTCATGCAAATCTTTACTGCTGCTAAAAGTGATGGCACTCAGTAAAGCTGCTTGTGCCGCTTCAGTGTGAATATTTGTATTTGTGAGCTGGCAGTGTGTAACTTCAGGGTTGTTCGATCTCATTGTATTTTTTAATGGCAGAGCAAACTCTTTTGAATGCAGGTGATGCTAATTTTTTCTGGATGATACTCAGCTGTTCTCTGGGGAAAAGCATCTGTTCTGCCTTAGTAGGAGCATTACTTCGCTGGAGGAGACTCTTGGAGTTAATAAGTAAATATATGATGAGGCCGTAACTCAAAAAACAGAGCTACAGTAATGTGAGTACAAATGAATCAGCTGATATCACAGGTATTAGTGCAGCCTGTACATGTTGTTTGGCAAAAATGCTACAAGTAAAATCAAAGATTAGAACTTCCTAGGGCATACCTGAAGTTACATGGCCTGTTGGAAAGTTTATATTAATGAATGTAAAAATGTGGCATCTTGTCTTTCATCTGGCATTAGGTAGGACGAAGAAGGGTGTGGAGGTTTTTCGTGACAAAGTGGCTTTTTTTTTTTATTTAAAGTTTAACTCTGCATTAACTCTGCAGGAAAGTGAGCAGGAAGTAAAATAGCCAGATTACCTCATAGATTAAAGTAAGGAAGAAATTAGAAGCAGGTAATAAATACAAAGGTAGTGTAGGTCAGTGGTGATTGAAATACTGAAACAGAAGCCAGAAAATCTGGAATCCTGCTTGGATCTGTCATGATGATCATGATATAGCTGTGCTAATTCTTCTTCCTACATTTTTTAGCTTCCAAAAAAAGGGAAATATTTATTTTCGTTTTTGGCAGTTGTCGAGGTTCATGTTTGTACTGGTTGGGAGCTCAGTGTGTATTTTTAAGGCAGTTCAGGAGTTGCTAGGCTTGGTGTATGTGCACAGTCGTGCAGGAATGGCATACTTCATTTGAAGTGCTGAGTTGTGCTCTGGGACTGTGCCTCAGTCAGCAGAGAGTGGGAAGGGGTCTGCAGTTGTTTGGCGGTGGGATTGGGTGGGATCCCTGCAACGTCCTCAGTCTCTGTCCTGCCTCTCCTCTTCCTCTCAGCCACTGAGCAGCACTGTGCCTTGCTTCTTGAATACTGTTGTGCATTTCTTGTTGGTGGGGTTTTTTTCAATGTAACTGAAAGTGGGACCATCTCTTCTTCCGAGACTTTTTTAGCTCTTGTTTTGGGTGCTTTTTTCTTATTTGCCCTTCCCCGCTCTCTTCCAGCTGTCTCTGCATAAAGCAGAGTGTAACTCTGATGCCTTTTCTTAGGAGATTGCGTTTTGAAGCCCCCTGCTGACTTAATTGGTTTCTGATTTTCTGATGTTGCTTTCTAGTTCTCTATGGTATTCAACAGCCTTTTCTCACAAGAGATTGTTCCACTTAGCTTGTTACATGGTTGATTGCTCTTTCTCTCAACTCTTTTGTGTTGCCTTTGCCCTTCTTGATGATGATGGTGCTCCTTGCTTTGGTGTTTATTGTATAAATAGCTGTAATAATTAAATATTTACTGTTTTCTGTATAAATATTGATAATACTAGACCATATACCAACATTTCTTCTTTTGTTCACACATTCATCTCAACTTGGAGAGTATGTTTCTGGTTTTACTGCTAACATATTTTTATTTTTAAGTGTCTAATAGAAGTGGGAAGCCTACTGATAGCAATGTAGAGTTCAGGCCATCAATCAGTGTTGGGTGTCAATATTTGCAGTTACTGCTTTCAGGAAGTCTGGACAGATCCTCTGCTCTTGTGTGTACTAGGCTGGATTGAGTTGTACTGAAGCAAGTAAGGAAGTTCCGCTATTAGTTTCAGTTGGGAGTTGGGTATGGCTTCAGTTGTGTCACTTCCCAAAAGCTGTGGTTGCTTGAGGAGTGTGATTGCTTACACGTGTGTTGGGGTGGAGCAACTGGAGTTGTGTATTTTAGATGTGTTTGAAATGTATGCTGCTTCAGGCTCGGGGTGTTTTCTAGACAGAACCAAGTTCAGAAATGATATTTCCAGGAGAAGCCTTAACTTGGTGTGTATATCACTATGACTGAAAATTCAGACCATTTGCCCAAACAGTAGACCTCTTTCGTGAATAATTTCATTAACTTTGATGGCCTTTGTGTCTTAATGTTTCCAGAGTTCAAGGCTAAATAATAACAGAATGTTAAAATGTTAAACATCTGATAATTTGTCCTAAAGAAGTTTTAAAGGAACTGTTAATTTTTAAAATTTTATTGTCTTAGAGACACTTTAAATATTTTAGTCATAAGCTAACATTTCTGGATAGTTTCCAGAGGACATGTTCTCAATTCAACATTTAAGGAGTATCCTTTGTCTTTACTCTGCAATTTCTGATAGAGGAATATAGCTTGACTGAAGCACTTGAGCATTTTCAAGGTGGGTTTTGGTAATACTAGGTGCATGTTGTAAATGTAAAAGCTGACCCATCATATATTTGAATGTGACTGTATTCTAAGAGAGACTTCTGGTAAGTTCTATACTCAAATATTTTTGGTACAATGGCCTGTTGAATAAAATCTTAAACTTTCCAGTGAGACAAGCTTCACTAGTAACAGATCATAAAAGAGGAGAAAATAGAGATTTATCAGCACACTTTAAGTGAAAACTAAGTGTTTTAATACATTAAGATTTTTTTGTTTTGTTTTTTTTTTTCACTTTTGGATAGTAGGAATGAGTTACATAAAGAGAGAGATAATGCCCTTTTACTGGTGTAGGGGAAGGATTCCTGAATAGCAGAGGGAGAAGAATCACTGAGGCGGCACCTTTCGTAGTCTCTGGACTGCAGGAAAAAAGCTGGAATTCTGTTTTCTAAGGAACTTAAACATAGCCACCTATACAACTTGAACTAATCTGAGTTAGGTGTCTGTCTCTCAGAAGTTTTGATCTTCATAGTAGTTCTTCTAAGGAGCAAGGCTTTTGAAATGAGAAGGGGGAATGGATCTGATAAGGTGGAAGAAGTCTGTGTGCAACCCTACAAGATACTGTAAATATTAACTAGTAGGCTCTTTTCAAGTTTTCAGAGATCATCCCTGATTTCTGGAGCTTGTAGTTAACAAAGAAATGGCTGAAGGAATCTCCTGCTGTACACCCAAGGAGGAAATGGGTTACTACTTCTAAAAACTGCCTTGTCATTTATGTTAATGTGCAAAGAATAAAAGGCTGGGTCTGTACTGGTGAAAAATGTTAACTAATCCTGAAGAACAAGATTTGCTACTTTGGAGGAAGTTCTAAGGAGCACTTAGGCACTAGCTAAAGTGACACTCCACTGTCTGCTGTTGCTAGATGATATGGTTATCCTCCCATTGTTGCATTAAAGGCCTGTTGGCATTATAATAGGCTTGGGAATTGCTGAGACTAGGTAAATGGTAATCTCTTCTGTAATGTTTCTGAGTTTAAGTGTTCATGTCCAAAGTTTCTTCTCATCTGTGGTAACTACTGGTTATGCTTACTTGAAATTGTCTGAATCTTAAAACTGTGATGAGATTTCCAATGTATTAGCATGCAGAAGAATCTTAAAGTCACTGAAGGCAAAAAACAGGTACCCGATGCAAGAATTTTTGGTATTAAGAGAACACTTTTTTGTGGAGGGGAAGAAAACACAACGTGCTGTGTTACATGGGACTTACATTGTATGGAAATACTGGAAGAGTGTACACAAGAAGAGCTCAAGCTTCAAGGATAAACATATAAGGTGATTTGTGAGGGGAAGACACTATTTTACATAGACGGGTGCAAAATCTTTTGTATGGGAAGGATTCAAAGGTATATTAAAAAAAGCTGAATGATTTGATATTGACAAAAAAAAGTATGTCGCTGCAGCACAAGGATAGAAGTTGTGAATATTGGAAAATAAATCTCAGCTTTGTCTTTTGTCCTTGATGTTGTCCTGCATCAGAGCAGTTCTGAATTGTTCTGTTCTCATCAGGCAGGAAGTGTGTGTGAGATACAGTTGCTCTTAGTCAGTCCTTCAGGTTAGACTCTGTGTAACTGTTTTAGTTGTTACGCAAGTGAGAACAGCAGGTAGCCTCAGAAATTGGTTCTTGAGTCTTATTCATCGACCTTTGCTTTCTAAAGTGCTGGTTTCTGCTTGCTTTCCTATGGTTGTGAAGTTGCAAAGATTTTTTTTTCCTCCTCAGTGTGCCTTGCTAATCCTTTATTTATGCAAGGGCATTTGTAAATACTGACTATTCACTTTGTTCAGTATCTGAATGATGTTCAGGTGAAGTCCAACTAGATTTTTGGTTTGTCGTTATTGTAACTGCCTTCTTGGTGAGACAGGAAGTCCTGCCTAAACACCGGAGAAGGATGCAAAAAAAGTATTCATTAAAAGAAGTACTTTGTCTATATAGTAACATTGTTGAATTTTGTTTTTCCGTTGACTAGAACTGTTTCGGCAGTGTGTCCTTTTATTTTCTGTTCTCCAGGGCCAAACTTAAGATGCTGAAGCCTTTCATGGGCATACCTACAGAAAAACCTACAGAAAGTTTTTGGTCCACTGGCAGGGAAAGGAGTGGGCTTGTACAAGTCACAGGCTGCAGATATCAGTGTTCAGTAGTTTATAAACCTTCAGATATAGAGCGGGACCAAAACAATTTGTTGGCAAACCTCAGTTTGTTCGCAGATTATGTATTAGTGTTTCAAAAACTTTGTAAAGCATGGTTTCTTTAAAATAAAGGGGTCAGTCATGGTTGTAATAACCAGACTTGTAGTAGCCACTTCTTATCTTCTCAGGAACATCGATGTTGTAGATAAGCTTAACTAGGGTGCAGAGCCATAGCATAAATGTGGATTCATGCTGGAGTGAACCTTTCACCTCTTTTCTACTCCATCTGAGGTCTCCCAAAGCTGCATGTTCTCACTGCTGCCTGTCTTTGCACAAGCCAGACTGATGTGTCTGAGGACCGCTTTTGGGAGGAAAGGAGCAAGCTGGTTTTTGCATGTGTAGGTTGGTGCACAGTCCCTAGAATGCCAGTGTGAGCACTGTGGAAGGACTGGACTCACCTTTTTCAGCATGAGCCTGCACATGAGTGATCTTAGTGATTATGAAATTATTGCCTATAGACTGCAGAGGAATATTTCTGCAGTAGCACTTTATCTTTATAACTTCTTACCAATTTTCCAACAAGAATGTGGCTTATCAAAATCAGTTTTGATTTAGAACCATGCGATATGTGTGTGTAGTAGGTGAGTCCAGGCGTAAAAACACAGCAGTTAGTGCAGATAGTTGCCACCCAGGAAAGAGATTTTTGAGTTTATGATACTGTTGTGAAAAACACAAGCTAGGCACTTTGCAGCATTCCACAGAGTGTTACCAATTATCAGGAAAATAATAGTGAGCAAGATAGAAAGTGTTTTATATAACTACATCAATATCACATCTACCCCTTAACTACTGTGTGCAGCATTTTGCTTTTTTTTCCCTCCAGAAAGGATGCAGAGCTGTATTGTATGCAGGCATAGTAGCAAAGGTAGTGGTCATGGAAGGGCTTGTTCTGGAGATGGATTTCTTACTTCCCTATGACTATTTCTGTTATGCTTGTTAGTGCAGCATGAGTGCATAGCATTAATTTATTCATATCACAGTAATATGAGGAAGTGTTGTGAATTCACATGGAGAGACAAGGCAAGAGTAAGGATTAATGTGTCCAGTAGTCTTGATCCTGCACGTGTCAGCATCTTGGGACAGAGTTTCCTTATGCAGGAAGAATATCTCTACTCTTCGGTTTTCAAAACTGAATGCTTTGTGTCTCTGTAAATTCAATCTTTTTAAAGTATGAAGATGGGGAACTTAAATATGAGGAGTCTACATGGTGTGGCTGAAGAGGCCTAGTGCATATATGAGTTTATAATAGGTACTCAGAGCTGCTTTCAGCTGGCTGACTGTAAGGCCACCTTTACTTGTACATGCATCTCTCTCTGCTTTTCTGCTAGCAAAGAAGTCCCCTGTTAGCTCAGTGTCCCGGCCTCACTGTTATGTGGTATCATATAAGCCAGTTAGTGCAGCACCTGAATGCACATCTTTTTCTGATATGGCAATGCTTAAAATGTATGACACAGTGTTCAGAGGGAATGGTGACCCAGACAAGATCTGTAGCAGACTGGTGTGGCAACTTTTTACAAGTTGGTTTGATACCTGTTATCAGACGGGCTCAGTTCTGTTTGCAGGCTGGCATGGATGAAAGAAGGCCGAAAAGATGTGTGTGCAGTCTGAGCTCCCTGAAAGTCAGAAGTGAGCTTTGGTGAGCATGAACTAAAAAGTTCAACTGTTGAACATAAATCCTAAAGCTTGGATTCTGTTTGGCAGCCACTTTCCTCTTAACAGGTACTTGGCAGACTAAATTGTTCTCTGGGTCAGATGGCTCCATCAGTATTCCATCTGATGAGGTGAAACTACTCAGAGTGTTCTTGTATCCACCTTTCATACCAGTACTGCCAGACAGTAATGTCACAGGCTTGTTTGTTTCAGAAAGGGTTGTTCTATTTGGGGTGTAATAAAAGGATGATGTGAACTTGATTTACTTATTTTTGAAACAGGATTCTCTGAAGTATCTACACACTTCAGAGAATTGCTCTTCCATTTGCTTTTCTGCTGACTTCCACACCTCCAAGAAGGAAGTGTGTATGCACAAGTTAGCAGGATTTTTGAAGCATGCCCATCTGAAGTACTTATATGAAATCTTGTTATGACACAGAGTTGTATTTTGTAGAGTATTTGTACTCTACAAAATCGGAGAGTTGTCATGATTCTGGGATCAGTTTTCTTTGGAGCCTGGCTTTTCTGGAGAGAGGCAGATGATGTGACTATGAGAGTACCTTGCGGAGTGCTGTTTCTGCCTGTTTCAAGTGGAGAGTCATGTCCACTTGACAGCTGGCTCAAATTGGAGCAATTCCCATTCCTAATGTTCTGGAAGAGCAGATGTGAGGTACAGTGAAGTCCTCAGGTACTCAAGTTTACTCTTAACCATGCTACTGAAGTAGCCTACATTTTCTTCATTCTTCTACTTACATAATTGTAGAGTAAGAAAGAAAAAAGAATATGCAGAAGTGTGAGACCATTATGAAGCCTGTAGAGACAGTAGGAGTTTTACAGACCTCTTTCTTCTCTCAGAGAATGCCAGCCCCCATCAGACTGCGGGAGTTGATCCGGACCATCCGGACAGCACGAACCCAGGCAGAAGAGCGTGAGATGATCCAAAAGGAATGCGCTGCTATCCGGTCATCCTTCCGAGAGGAAGATAACACATACCGATGCAGAAATGTGGCAAAGCTGCTGTATATGCACATGCTGGGATATCCTGCACATTTTGGACAGGTAGGTTAAAATTTAGTGCCTTCTGTGCTCTATGCATAAGCCAGTCTGTCTTCTGTATTTTGGGCACATTGAGTTGTTCGGAGCATTGCTAGGTGCAGTTCTGCTGTCCTTTCGGCTGATTTGGGATCTGTTTTCATGGACGTTCCAAGAACCTATGTTGGTTAGTTTTGACTTTGTTAGTGAGATTTGCTGTTTGGGGCTTACATATTTTGTTTTGAAACTTGGGGTTAGTCTGCTTTTGCCATACTGTCTCCTTCTTGCCATCCATGTTTCTGCTTAGCGGTAGTGCTTAAACCACAGTCCAAGACATAGGGATATTTTTAGATTGGTTCGAAACAGCACTTTGGAGTTCTGGCTCTGAAAAATACCACATACTTCAAAAGAGGTTCTATACCCTTTTCCTTTTAAAGGAATGTATTTGAGGCAGAAAAGAGCTGGTCTGTTCCTGGCAATCAGAAGTTGGTTATTTCCTTATCCCTGTCTTACTGAGGTGACATGGAGAATGCAGGTATGAGTTTTCCATCTCTTGGCTTATTTTTGATGTGCTACTTTTGACAGAAATTTTAGAAAAGGGAGACAGGAATATGGAAGCTCTTGATCTACCGACTGTTCCTCACGTTAGCTTTGCTTAGTCTTTGTGGCATAGTCAGTTTTGCTTAAAAGTCAGTAGAGCATCCTGTTAATAGTAATCTAACTTAGGTCTTCAGTAAAGCTAAAGTCAGTCAAGTCATTGTATTCAAATAGGTTCATGTCTTGTATATCTATCTGTTTGCAGTTGGATTTACCAGTTCTCATGCATCTCACTGAAACAGTAAGCTCAAATCAGTGAAATCAAATTGCAGATAGAGTTGGGGCTAGTGAGTCTGGGCTCTGCTACAGCATATGAAGTGCATCATCTTACTTCTGTATTATTGGATTCTTCTCCCAGGGTAATGAGTTTTTCAAAAAGGACAAGTGAGTTTGTGTGTTATTCTGTTCTTAACACTTTTCATAGCCAGGCTCCCTGGTCCAAGAGAGAAACTTCCTGGCACAAAAATTAAGGCTAAGTATCTTGGAGCCTTAAGAATATTGAAAAGTGTTACAGATAAGTGTCATCTAGAATTTCGACATTTGGTCTATGTTAAGAACGTTATTTAAATTTCATTATTCTATCTCGTTACTCAAGTATTTAATACCATATAAGGAAGATTAGGTCAGATATCTAATAATTTGCAGTTTCCGCTTTAGTTAATAATGGTAAATTCACTCTCAGTGAATAGATCATGTATATGGCAGATTGTTCAGTATGTGTTATTGCTAGGCTTGCTGCATCCCAAAAAGAAGCATCTGCTCTGGCTATTTGGGGATCAGGGTACTTCATTCAGTGCCCTTGATTCTCTTTTAGTATATCAGCTGCATTTTCAGGAGGGCATAGGGCTCAATGCTGAAAATGGATTTTAACAAGTATTCTCTGAGTGAGTGTGTTAGAGACCTTTGCATGTCCTCAACACTTGACCACTGGAATGAACCTTGCAAGGTGGTGCTGTTGTAAAGGAGAGTATAGTTTGTGTGAGCTGGGGACCTGTTGAGGACACATGCTGTTCCAGCAGTGGAGTCTTGCAGATAGACAGTAAGCGTCTGAGAGTGACAGGATAAATACGCAGGAAAGATGTTTTGCTGAAAAACGGGAGAGGCACAAGTGGTGTTATAGCCTCTCTTAAGCCTGTAAGCAGACTGCAGCTAATAGGATGGGTAACCAGGAGTGAATGGTCCATCTACTTCTGTCCAAGCCAGGACTCCTCAACTTTAACCTGGGATATCTTGTACACAAGTATGAGAATGAGCACCATATTTAGCCAGTGTCTGCTGATAGGCACTGGATGGCACGCTGTCTCCTGAGCATATGCAAAGGCCATTTGTGCAAATTTTGAAGTCATTAGACAGCCTGGATGAATGGTCAAATAATTTTATTATTGTCATTGTTTCTATTTGCAAAAAAATTCCAGTTGAAAGAGTGGCTATGTCAGTAAAAGTTGGGTAAGTTGTGGTCTGGTTACATGCTAGTAGTATCTGTTACAATAGTGATGTAGCAGATTTGAATTGTTCCTTTGAGTGAAATGGATATAACAATGCCAAGATTTTTTTCCACTAATTACACCTAGTAAGAGCTTCAGCTGATCACGTTTCTTAGTATTGCTGTGCATGAATCTAGTTTCCATGTATTTATATGCAAGGTAAACAAGAACTCATCAGTCTTTCAGGGGGTAAATTTTACTAATACCTTTTAAATTCAAAAGTACTAGAAATGTATCTTAGAGTATCTGTTGCAGTCATCAGTTTCCTTATGACCTTCTTCAGTCAGTTCATCTTCTCCCTTTGTTGGCTCTTACCCTGTAGCTTAGATGGCATCAATTTTAGGTTGCGTTTTTGCAGAGAATTGTGTAAGGATCTTGTAAACCCAGGAAAGAAGGTTGTTTCAGAGGTGCATTATTCTCTTACAGAAAGCACTGGGAAGATGAGAGTTTGATATCTAGTGTTCTGCATGTTATCTCTGGTTGATCTTTGCCATTTGTGCAAATTCATTTATCTTTGCAGAGGACTGGTCTTACTGTTCAGAGGTGTTTATTTGAGCTTTTCGTCCCCTTTTAACCTTACAAACTGAACTAGATTTCTTTCAAGCCTTTTCTTACCAATTTCTCACCCTTGCACTAGTTGGGCATTCACATGTTTGAACAGTTGTGTGTGTGTTCTAATGCCATGTGGTTGTGAGAACTTGCCAGGACTAGGAGTAGGCCACAGCACCTTCTTTCTCCAGCACTTCAACTTCAATTTTCTTACTAATATACTGCGCAACTTTACTCTTGTGTGTGTTTCTTGCATCTCACCTGTGTCTGTTGCCCTGTTCAAGCCTCTGTCTAGCTGGGGCCATTAATTCCTTTTCCTGACACTCTGTATCTTTGCCTGTGCATGCCCCCTTTGCTATGGATCTGTTGTCAGCTCTGTCTGACCCCTCCTCAAACCTATCATGTTTGCTTACTTGCTGCCCCGGCTAGTTTGTAAAGCAGACTTACAGGAAGTTTTTGTGAGGGACAGATCTCCACTTTCCTGTCAGGAAAGTAGACATAGATTATAGTTAATTAGTTTTCTGTTACAGAAAAATATTTTAGTGCATAGGAATGTCAGAATATCTCTGTGGTTGATGGTTTTTGTTTGTTTTTTATTTAAAAAGTGTCAGATTTAAAAATGAGCTAGCAATTAAATTTTAAATTAGCAGAGTGCAGGTGGAAACTATGTATGTTGTCTTGGGAATCTCTTCTATGCTATTGATCACAGCTGCCATTTCTACAGGTTGAAAGGGAAACTTGTAGTGGCTGGAATGCACATGATTTTAGTAAACTTCAGGTGTTCCACTAGAGACTACAGAGAGGTGCAAAAATTTAACTATCTCTGACAATCTATGCTTTACCTAGCTAGCAAGTTGGTTACAGATCATAATAAACAAAACCTGCTTTTAGAGTCATAGAATCCTAGAATGGTTTGGGTTGAAAGGCCAACTAGCTCCAACTGCCATGGGCAAGGACACTTGCTAGTCCAGGTTGCTCCAAGCCCAGTCCAGCCTGGCCTTAAACACTTCCAGGGATGGAGCAGCCACAGCTTCTCTGAGCCACTGTGCCAGGGCCTCGCCACATTTACAGCCAAGTATTTCTTCCCAATATCTAACCTAAGCCTGCTCCTTTTCCATTTGAAGTCATTACTCTGTGTCCTATCACTACATGTGTTTATTTTGGCAACTTACAGAGCATTGATCCTCACCCTAGTAGATAAATGGAACCTTTTAAGTCTAGTTCAAAAGTTTCATGTGCATATCAAACATGACACATGATATAGATTTCCAGATCATCACTATTTTGTTTTTAATGATGTATCTTTCATCTCTATCAATATGTTATTATTTACTTTTGCAATCTGACATGACATATACATATCTGGTATATCTGAGGTCATGGAAGACCAACAGTGTTTGGCCACTTCAAGACACAGGAGCTGCTAGTTACCGTCCTGCTGCCTTTGTTGGAGCTTCAAGCAGGTCATTTAACCTTTCTAGGTTTTCCACATCACCAAAACAGGAACCAAATACGCCTTTAAAAGCGCATTCTGAGAGACGTAAATTACTACGCATCAAAATTCAAACTGGTTCTCCTCTAGCTAAGAAGTTGTTTCAAGCTAATTATGTCTTTTTTTTTCCTTTTTTTTTCCAGTTGGAGTGCCTCAAGCTTATTGCATCTCAGAAATTCACAGACAAACGCATTGGGTATTTAGGTGCCATGTTGCTGTTGGATGAGAGACAGGATGTTCATCTTCTTATGACGAATTGCATCAAAAAGTAAGGGTACCACCTCTCCATCAAACCATACTTTTAAATTTCAACATCAGAAAGTATACTTCTGACAGTGATACTTAGAGTACTTTAGGTTTTTTCCCCTTGTGTTAGAAAACTGGTATCTTGGAATTGTTGTGTGCTGTTGACCATAATAAGGCTGTTATAGTAGTACACTGTATTGGGCCATCCTGTCTAACTTCTTTAGTGGGAAGATAATATAAAATTGCATTGGTTTGGAAGAGGCATATGTACAATTAACACATCCTGTGTGTGTTTGTCTGCTTCTGCTGATGAGCTCTGAAGAGTGGTCAAGGAACAAGGCTGTGTATCTTGCTTTCTTTTTAAGATTGCTCTGATGGTCCTGGCAAATGGTTTCCATTGGAAGCGAGGTAGCAGCTTAGGATGTGCTGTCATTTTGCTAAAATCAGACAAGAGGGGATGGAAATTACTATTTTTTAAAATATTTACTTCATCTCTCAGCAAAGCTATGTTAAACTGGGACTTTTCTACATCATGGTTTAGTAGATGGTGATGAGTGTGTTTTCTTTTCAAGATGGATTGGAGCAGGTATGGAACAGCTGGGTTCTGGTTGACTTACCCAAAGGTTGTGTGTAGTGTACCTGTTTCTATTATTATTTACTTTTAGCACATAAGCCTCTGGAATACTAGCAAGTAAAGTATTGATCTTCAATACGACTGTGGCCTCAAAGTGCTTTGAAAGAAACTTGACAAAACTGTGGACCTGAGGATCTGCTAACTTGGGACCTAGTGTCCAGGAGATGAGATTTTTGTCTAAAGATCTTTCATTGAAATGCCATACCTGTGAGGCGCATCCATTAGAACCAGGCTGCAGGGTAACACCTCTTTTGATTGTTTATGCTACAATGAATTTGGTAAGGGTGTAGTGAGTTTGAACTGGAAATGGGTCAGATGGTAGCTGAGCAAAAATGGTGGACAGCTTCCCACCAATTCCCTGGGTTGTATATTGCTTTTTCCTTTGGCTTTTCTATCTGCCATTGTGTCTTGCTTTTATCTAGACGTTAAGGGATTTGAGTTATGGCATTGGTTTTCACTATTTCATAGCAAGACCCAGATATTTGAGATGAAAAGGAAAGCAGCCTCTTGAAGCGTGTACTTGTGATAAACACAGCTTTATATAGCTGCCAAAATTTGTTAAAGGAAACAAAAAACCAACCCATTTAGTAGCATGTGCTGCCTTTTCCTTCATCTGCATGTTGCTTGATGTTACAACCAGGATACTGTCTTTCCATTCTGTACCTCCTGCGTGTTTGGTTAGGAACTGCTCCTTTCCCCAGCTCTTCCATCCTGCAGTCCCCAGCTCCCCTTGCCTCCTAAACCAGGAGCCGTATTTTTTACCCTCTTCAGCATTGAGTCCTGGGTGCTGTGGTGACCTTAGTACCAGACACATATGGAAAAGTGGTGTAGAAGTCAATTTCAAAGGCTGTTGGGATTGCCATGTAGAAGCTATGTTGTCTTGTGCTTAGTGTGACATTGGTAGCTAGCCTCATGAATAGCAGCTCCTGTTAGTTGGTTTAGCTTCTTACTGACCACTTTTTGCAATTTCATTAGGCATATGAATAGGAAAAATTGCTAAACATACTTCTTATATGGATCATTTTCAAGGTGTGTGAGTGGCGGGGTTTGTGGTTTTTGGTCAGGATAGAGGATACTTTTACACGGATTTTTCTATACTGTTTGGTTTGTAAATGCAGAAGCTAAAGCCTGTTGTAGAACATCTTTAAAGTGGGATGGCCCACAGTGTCACTGCAGGTCTGTACTTTGCCTGCAAGTTCCAAAACTAAAACCATTTTTAATTGAATTTTGTACAGTCTTCCCTCTTCTCAGCTCAATCCCTGGATACTCTGGCAGGTCAACCTGATAGTTGAACCAAGTATTTTATCTCTTTAATTGAGGATTCTAAGTAGAATTAGTAGCAATCCCTGTCGTACATGCACTCAAAGCTTCTATTGCTCCCAAGCTGTGCTCCCACACAGCTGTGAGTCCAGGAAGTTCTTTTGGGCTGTGTGTAGCTGGTTAGATGACTCCAGCTATAGGTGCCCTCTTTTGTGTGTTCAGTTTCTCTGTGTGCATGCTGATTGACTTTTTGTTTTTATTCTTCTTTACAGTGACCTTAATCACAGCACGCAGTATGTGCAGGGGCTGGCACTTTGTACTCTTGGCTGCATGGGCTCCTCAGAAATGTGCAGAGACCTTGCAGGAGAGGTGGAAAAGCTCCTCAAAACTTCCAATTCCTATCTTAGGAAGAAGGTACTTCAGGATACTTTTGACCACTTTGTTATGGATTAAAAGGCATGGTTGATTGAATACCTTGCTAATATCTGGAATATGCGATGACTCAGATCACACTGGGTGAATATTTTCCCAGCATGTAAAACCGAGCTCAAAACTCCCTGTCTGTTGACAGCGGGAATGTATGTAAGCCTCTAAAAGACAAGCCTCCAATTGGCAAGGCAGTTGCTTCTATTTTTACTCTCTCCCGTAAGGTTATTGGTGGTAACTTGCCCCGTCATGGACATTTGGGTCCTCAAAATTCTGGTCACCAGTTTTATTTATCTCCTCAGATAAGTCCAGAGAAACTTTGATTATTAACAATGCAGGCTGGTATCTGAAGATTTTAACCTATTGGATGTTTATGATGGTGACAGTAGTATGAGAGCTAGAAGGGTTAAGGTCTGGAAACGGACAAACACAAATTGTCTCATTTGTGCAGCAAATGTGCCATAGCATCACAAATCGTGATCAGCCCCATTCTTTTAGATTTATTTATTGATAAGTCTTGGTGAGACTGTGAGAGTGTGAAGCAGTAAGATTGAGGAAGGCATGCATTGTTACTTCTTTGTTTAATGCTGCATCTAGAGATAAGACTGGAGAGAAAGCAATGCTAAGAGGCCTTGTTGTGTTCTGGAAAGAGGTACTTTATTCTCTTAGGCAAGCGCAAGGAATATTGTCTCCTGTTGCTTTTCCATTCTAGAAGAAATAGGCATGTGTTTTTTTCAAAAAACCCTGGAAGTATAGTTTTGTTTCTCATAGCACCCATCACCTGCAGCAAGAAGTTGTTTTGTGGGGAAGGAGATGCTGTTCAAGGGAAAGTAAATAACCCATAGTTGGACCCTAAGTTTAATTATTTGCTTCCAATGCATTATCCCCTTCCTAGCAACAGGAAGACAGGCTGAAATAGCCCTAATAAAGGCAGAGTTGCTTTGCAGATAATAGCACTCTTATGTGAATAATGTAAAAGCGAACCATTGCTAGGGGGAGTATTAGTTTGTAGTTCAGTGCTTCCCTGGTTTTATTGAGCTGTCTTCTGGAATGCTGTTTAGTAACACTTGTAATAGAGAGATGAAAAAATGGGCCATAAACTTTGCAGGCCGTTGTTTATAATGCAGATTGTTTTAGTTCCCACTGTGCTAGATATTCCCAAAACAGGTATTGCTGTCATTGCAGTGTGTACTAACAGAAAGGTTTTTCCTATCCAGGCAGCACTGTGCGCTGTTCATGTCATCAGAAAGGTGCCTGAACTTATGGAGATGTTCCTGCCCGCCACCAAAAACTTGCTGAATGAGAAGAACCACGGTAATAGCCAAGACTGTACTTAGCAAGGCTAGGCCATTCCCTAGAGGATGGTGCACTTGCTATCCAAGCCCTTCGTTTGGAGGGAATTTCAGAGGTGTATTTGTATGATTTGTTTCCTTCCATTTCTATGCAGTGAAAGCAAATGTCATTTAGAAGGAGGCGGGGATATGTATGACTGCTAGTCAACAGGACTTTAACATGGCGTAGGTGACAAAAGGAACTCATTCAATGTGTTTGGATACACTTCAGAGTGGGTGAAGTGGGAAAGCTTGATTTTTTTATCCAATACACTGCCTAAAGTGACTCTAAGGCAGTGACTTTTAAAGTTTGGAGGTTTTTTTTTGGTGTAGTCTTTCTTTAGATGGAGTTCTGAGGCCTTCTGGGGAACGTGATGTAAGGTCAGCTAGGCTACCCCAGTCAGAAGAGAAAATCAGGAAGTGCGAGGAGCTCAACACCCACAATGCAATGAGCACATACTGTCCTTCTGGAGTCTTGCGTTTGTATAGCATCGTAGAATGGTTGGATTTAGAAGAGACCTTAAAGGTCAGTAGCCCAGCTATGACCGTTACTGTATTTTTAGTGTGTGAGTTTCTGCAGACCAAATCCAATTTCTCTCCTCCTTTGGCCTTTAGTTGCAGCTTTGACATGAACACATTGCTATCTGCTTTCCCTTGGATGCAGCTGCAAGCACAAATATCTGTAGTGGTAGATAGGATACGTTGAATTCAAGATTTTTTTTTTTAAATTATTTCCTCTTGTTTTCTTGTGATCTTTATCAAATGTCTGGAGCCAGTGGAATGGTGTTAAAAATAGAGATATATTTTTCTTTCCCCCCCTGTCCCTCACCTTTAGGTGTTCTTCACACATCAGTTGTCCTCCTCACCGAGATGTGTGAGAGAAGCCCAGACATGCTTGCACACTTTAGAAAGGTAAGTGCAAACTGGTAATATTGCAGAGTTAATATTCATGGCCTTCTAGTAAAATCCTTACAGTTGTTTGGGTGAAAAATTTGATGATATTGTCTGTTTGCTCATTTTTTTAAAAAAAATCATTAAATGTGGGAATTTCATATCTGTCTAGGCCTAATCCCCTTCAGTAAGTGGTTAAGTTACAAAACCTCAGTCTTAGGATTGTGGAGTATAAAACTCATCCTAGAGTTAGATTTAAAGTTGTCTTTGATGGTCCCTTAGGTTTTTCCCCATTCTGTGTATCTAATTGCACAGTGACTGGAATCACAAATGAAATAAACATAGAGACAAAGATGACAAACTGAAGCTTTTACCAACACCTGAATGCCTTAACCACAGCCACACGGTTATATACACTCAGTTCAAAAACACCCATCTAAGTTCTAGTTGTATAGATACCTCATGCCTGGTGCATGCTGTGCTACACAATTTTCCATTTTAACTTAAGGGTTTGAGAGCCAATGTCACTCTTCCTCCTCTGGTTGGGAATGTTTGCTTCCCATTACCCTCCTGACTTCCCTATGCTGTTGGCTATAATTTGCTGAAAGTATTATTGCTGTGTGAAACACTACTGATAGAAGGGCATCTGAAAATTGCCTCGATTGTCATTTTAAATTCTTGGTCAAAGAAGGAGAAATTGAACAAAGCTGGTAGAACAGAACAGGCCATTTGCTCCTCTGAAAAGCCTTAAAGGTGTTTTTTCATTTGCATACCCAGTTTACTTTCTTCCTTGACTTGTCTATATCATTAGGCATTTAAAACTGTACATCCTTTGGTGCATTTTAGCATTTTGGCATGCATCCTCCCTTGCCTTGATTGTAAATGTCAAAGCAGGAAAAAAAGTAGGATGAGGTTCATTTTGCAGGTGCCATTGCTGCTAATAATTGCTCAGTTAACGTGATAGTTGTGGAAAAGGAGAGGAGAGCTGAGTCCACAAAATTTGATTACTAGATGCATTCTTTCTAGCTATTTCTTTTAGTTGTTATGCTGTGAATGGTATAACATTGACCTGTCCCTAATGCTTGCTTCGTCTGTTTTGTCCCTTTTGTCTGTTTGGAATCCTGCTGAGTTAGAATGAAAAGGTAAGAGTTAATTCTTCTAGATGATGCATGTTTGCCTTGAATCCGTAGATGTTTGTTCCTTTTGAGGCAGTGCCTCTTAATGACACAGTCGTGATTGATGCCACATGCTTAGATCATCTGTACTTGTCTAATGCTCTTTGTGTGCTGGTCTTGTCATTAAACCTCTACGTCCATGGCAGCCCTGAATCTCAGTTGAGGCCTTCTGTGAACATCAGCCTGCTTTCCTCAAGCTTTCCCTCATTTGAGGAACACTTTACGGATTTTCTTGTTTGGTTGGTTTGGGGTTTTNCAGTCCAGCTGTGGTGCTGATATTCTTCATGGGTGTAATTAGTGCTCCTGAAGATGGGGGGTGGCCCTCAACCAATCTCCCTGGCTGTAATGTTTCCCTTTGTTCTGTCCTCAGTCCTAGTAACTCTTGCATGTTGGAAGGCAAAGAAAATGTGAATAAGGGTTCCAGGAATGCTCCACTTGTCTGTTACTGTGTCT
>VZTN01020383.1:1029-71495 GCA_013400515.1 Erpornis zantholeuca
AGGGTCCGTTCTGGAGGAAAAAAGCCAAATTATAAGGCATTTTAAAGAAACCACCAAATATAAACTACATAGCTATTTAAAAATATATATATAAATTGTAAATTAAAATGTATGACAGATGCTTCCAGAGTTAGAAAGAATGGAGAAGAAGAGGAGGGATATATTGGGAAAACAGAGAATGTATCCAAGGTAGGTAGGTAGGTAGGGTCTAGGTTACTCTTCACTTTATATAGGAATCATAATGTTTCTGAGTACAAAAAGATGACAAACAACCTTAATGAGAGGGACCACATGAAGGTCAATAAACACATGGGTCTTAGAGACCCATTTACTGATGTAATCTAGCATCTTGAATCCACTAAAGCTTGAAAACAGAGGTGCTGGAAGTCATTAAAGAAGAATGCTGTGAAAACCAATGTATGAAGCAATTTGAGATGTTCACTGGTGACAGCATATGAGCAACACAGACCTCCACCCAAATAATATGTTCCATTTTTACATCTTGAGTCTAAATGGAATAAGGAGGTGGTTAAGAGCTGAGCAGTGGTCTGTAGGCAGAAAGATCCTTAATTCTGACAAACTCTGGGAAATAATAAAGAAAGTGGTAATTAGATTATGGCATCCTAGAGAACACACGGAATTTGGGGCTAAGTAGTGTTGAAAATGGAAGGAGAGAAGAAAGAAGTTAAGGTCTGAATAAGATGACAGAACTTTGTGCCTAAAGATACCTGGTTTCACAGCATCGCAGGAATGCAACAAGGTTGTGAGAAAATCCTATTGAAAACTTGGTCATTGCTTTTGTCACTGAGATCATTCTGCTTGAATCAGACTCTAATGTGGGACATTTTAATTGTGATTGCTGGCCCAGCAGAAAATGGTGAGCCTAATGGGCTGGTTATATTTAACATTGCAAAGAGAGAACATGCAGAGCAGGGTGGAACATCAAAAAGGAGAAGTGACAAAGTAATGAGTTACCTGGAGTCAAAGAGGAAGGAAGTAGATGGTAGAAGTAGGGCAAACATGCCTTGGAGAAAGGAGGGTGACTTCCTACTCTTGGATTGCTGCATTTCTTTACATATATTTCCCCCAGTCTGTAGGTGGTGTTGTGACCTTGGCTATCTCAGTTTAAGTTCAGACTAATTTTTTTGTTGTTGTTGTTTCAGTTTCGTCTCCCTATAAATTGTGCTTCTACCAGAGCCTACAATCAAATTTACCTTAAGCAGACAACAGTGCAAAAATGATGGATTCATAGAACTGCTGAGGAGTGAAGGGACCTCTGGAGATTGTCTAATACAACATCTGTGCTCAAAGTAGGGAAAACTAGAGAGGCTGATCCAGCACGGTTTTGAGTAACTCAAAGGATGGAGGCTCCTTAATCTCTCTAGGCAGCTTGTTCCAGTATTCAACCGGTTTTATACTACAAAAGTTGTCTTTTATGTTTACACAGAGTCTCCTGTGTTTCAGTTTGTGCCCATTACCCCTTGTTCTTATACTGAGCATTATCGAGAAGAGTTTGGTTCTGTCTTCTTTACCACTGCCTCATCAAGTATTTTTACACATCGGAAAGACCTGCCCCAAGTTCTCTCTTGTCTGGGGTGAATAGTCCCAGCTCTCTTATCCTCTCCCAATGTTAGATAGTCCAGTACTTTAATCATCTTCATGACCCTTTGCTGGACACTAGGGAGCCCAGAACTGGATCCAGAAATCCAGGTGGCTGTCACCAGGACTGAGGGAAGGGAAGGATCATCTCCTTTTACCCATCTGTTCTGCAGTCTGGCAAATAAGACAGAACTACTGCAGGAGATTAGCAAAGGAAGACTCATTATATTTGCAGAGAAGGCTATGAGAAAAGCAGGGAGACTGCTTGCTTCAACAGTCCAACCTGGTTACACCAAAATATGTCACAGGGTTTCTCCAGTATAGACCTTTCGCCTTGTATCTTTCACTTGGACTATGGAAAAACTCAACACCAAAAAGACAACATCTCAAGTAAATTTCAAAAAATCCTTCATATTTTTCAGGATTGTTTATCAGAGTTGCTCACAACCTGTTACAAGACCTAGATCTGCACAGAAACAGTAGAAGAGCAGCCAGCATTATATAATGCAACTACAACAAAGAAACCTTTTTCCACATTAATTATCCCAGTTGATGAGAAGTAAATGCACTACTTGTCAGAAGCTAGAAGAAATCACCACCAACATATTAAATTTTATTGTAAATTCTAGAAAAATCTTCACATTTTTCCAGGGGCAAGCTTAATAACATGCATAAGCTGAGATGAACATTTATAGCCCTTTTCCTCTCTCATTACAGTGCACACTCTTCTGCCTGCGAGCAAAAAATCTCTGTAAGGTAGGAGTCACAACAGGTGGTAAACACTCCAACATTTAAGGGCTTGTTTAGATGGTAAATGAAACCAACCCAATTAAATCAGTTGTAAATCATACCCTTAACATTTCATCAGTAGTTAGCATGAGACAGAGATTTTAGAGCCATCTCAGTACAGCTAAATGTGATTTCTTTTATCACCTTAAATTACATCAAAACTATGGTTTACAAATAGAGCTTAATCAAAATATTATTAATTAGAATGCAGTTATTTCCTTTGCTTCTAGTTACCACATAGATGAATCCTAAGACTGTGTAAACATATGCATACACACACAGAACACTCACTGGTTCAGTGGGAAGACAGATTACAAATTACTCAGCGCTGCCAATTAGTGAACAAGTAGGGGAAAAAAAAATCTGCAAATAGAGGCAAAGCAGAATCCTTCACAAAATGTATGCTGTTTCTTGAATTTGAAAAATATCATAACTGGTACTGGGAAACATCTTACCAAGAGAACCAGGGAATTTCCTGTAACACCAGATATCGGAAAATGTATGAGAATATGTAACACATAGGAAAAAAATTCTCATTACAGCCCTGGGTTAAATATTTACAAATATTCTCAAGAGAGACGTGTGTCAGCTTGAAGTACATATCAGCAAATGGCAAGGGGAGTTTTTATATACTGACACGATTGTTCAGGAATACTGCAAGTAATTTTCTGTGAGATGCCCTAAAACAAATTAGTGCTACTATATACACAGCCCCCATAAAGCTTTCTACCAGCATTTCTGTGGTCATGTTATACCAGTGCAAATGTGCGAGAGCCAGCAAATCTTTAACTCTGCATATTCTGCAGAAAGTTTTCAAATAACTTCCTGTGAGGATTCAACAGAAAATTTTGACCTGCTAAGCTCATTCAGTCAGGGAAGAAAAACTGTGCCACATGACCAATAACAAACAGGCAGTACAGCTTAAATTACCAATATTGAACACCTCCACAAACCACAGAGTAATTTACAACATGTCAGTCAGCTGCAAAGGCTTCTGAGGAAACGGCAGCCAACTGGGAGATGTTGCATAAAGAGGCGAGATTCAAAAAGGCAAATGAGGCAGCTTTAATTCTTACATAAGCTAATGCAGCATCTACATTACTTTCCCTCTCTTGTCAGCGAGAGGGACTGGTTTCCATGGAACATGTAGAGCCTATGCTCTCACGTGGAGCTGCTTTCCGTATCAGGGAATCCCATGCAATGCTCTTCGGGATGGGTATGGCCAACAAATAAATAGAACTTTGCAAAATTAGCATCACTGGCCTCCAGTCGGAATCCAGTCCCTGAGGGACTGCAGTCAGAGCCAGGATGACTCCAGGCAGATGCCATATCCACTGTGTGGATTAAACATGAATGTCTGGTTTAAACATGAATGTCTGGGTGAGTTTTTGCCACTCCATAATGACCTTATATTTTCAGATGCTGGCTCAGGCTCAGAAAAGATGGAAAGGGATGTGATTATTCTCTCCAAATATACCGAGGAGGAAGTATATGATAGGAGAAAAGAAGAATGCAAAAACAATGCTGGCGCAGCCATAGGGAGAAGTCAGCCAGAAATATGTTTAGATATTAGAAAAAAGGTCATAAGCTTCAGGGGAAAAAAGTGACCTTGGGGCAGGTATTGCATAAATATAGTAAGGGAAGAAATCCTTTCCTCATTTTTAACATGGTTGATGCTCAGCATAATAAAATGCAGCTACTTGTTGCAGGAAGGGACAGGCTTGGGAAGGTCCCTCTACTCCTGTCAAAATTTATATACATAGATGGAGAGACAGACATAGAAAAAGGTTGGTTATACATAGAAAGGTGAGCCTCAAAAGAGTATGAACAAAAGCAAATTTATTTCCTCGAGGGAAAGAAAAAAAGCAAACAAAAACCCAGCAGTGAGTAGCTAACATAAGCAACTGCGTTATAACTTAGGACGTTGTTTTTTCAAAATATTGGCATACTGTTGTCATGCAGCTATTATGAAGAAATCACACTGTGAAGCAAGAAGCCTTCCTGCAAACCAGGATGGGAAGCACAGAATCGGCTGCAGTTTTTTCACTGCAGGGGTTTCTCTAAAGGAAAAAAATAATAATCTGATCATTGGTTTTGCACACACACTAAGAAGAATTCAGTTTGCAAACAATGAACATCCTTTGTGTTCAGCGTTGGCAAAGCAATTGATTCTAGTTTGAGATTGGACTTGTGCCACTGCAAAAGCAGTTCTTCTTTTCTGTTCTGAAAAGTACTGTAATGAAGAGCTTCAACAGAGAGGATTTTTATCATTAGACTCCAGCTATATTTTCATTCAATTTCTCTCACTTCACAAAAAAAAAAGTATGGAATTCATCATTCCAGCATATTGAGAAATAAAGTAACTCTGAAATACTGCAAAAAATGTCAGAATTTATTATATAACAAAAAACCCCCCGACAAAACGCAAACACAACAAAACAAACAAACCCCCCCCAACACTAAACTTTCAATATACTTTTATCTTCCTCCTTCACAGATTTTTCTCTGCTCTCTCCGCCAATATTCAGGAGCACACGAGGATGTGACTTCCCTTAGGTCCATCAGGTCTCAGTATGCATGCTATGCACACAGTGGAATACCAGAGAAGACCCCACGTAATTATCGGGTGAGAAACAGGGTCACATGAGTAGAAAAGATTCCTAGAGTGACAGAGGGCTTTTCTTTCATACTCTTATATGTTTAAGAACTCACATTTCCTCTCAAAGCAGATACCTTTGTATATCCAAGCAGCAGAATGAGTCCACTTGAAAAAAATCTGTCCTTCCAATGGCACTTTTATGATAAAATATGAGTAATCCGCTATAAAAATTGGGATCTTACTACTGCTTTCTGAGCCCAAAATCTTCTTTATTCCTCACTGTGTCAGTGTCTAATAAAAGATTTCACTTCCCCCTGTGAGCACTGTACCTCTCATAGCCTCAGACCATCTTGGCTAGAAGAACCCTGCTGCATTAAAAAAGACTCACAGCCTTAAAACTTGACAGACGTTTCTTTTTAACACCTTTTTATACAAAAGCAATAACAGCAGGTAGTAAACTAACACTGCTGCACAGCGTGGTATAGGAAGGAAGTGCTATAAACCCTATCACAATTATTTCAGTGAAAGACAAGGCCATCATTAGTGCCGTATTGATCAACCTCGCCCTCCCATCTCCACTGTTTGAAAATTCATTCAACATTATAATGGCTGCCTGAGACAGTATTATTATAACAGACCTGCATTATACAATAAGAGGCTTTGGTATAATTGACATCTGAAGCACCAGGGAGCTTGGATGTTTGCTACTGGTTAGAATGTGGTCTCCAGAGGGACACTTTCTTCCTGACAAAAGGGGCTATCACATAGTCATTGCAGTGTGTAAATCAAATCCTCAGTGACTGCTGTTTTTTCATTACTTGTCTGTGACCTGGAACCAGATCCTTACAACACTGTGCTGCTGATTATCCACCTCTGGAACCCACAACAATACACCGAAATGATGAACCAATACTTGGAAATTGGGTAAAGCAAATAGGTTAAAACAACAGGAACTTGTTTATTTTTTAGCCTAGTTAAGTAGGAAATTGGAAGTATAATCACACTGTTTGGTGCTGTGGAAAATCTCCGGCCCCCATGCATAGCTGGGCACAGGCCAGACACAGGAAGCACAGGTAGATTTAAAGCATCCATTCCTCCCACCCCCAACCAAATTAAGCTTTTGCCAGAGGTGGTCATTAAAAGACGCACATGCTGCACATTAAAGGCCATGTGGAAATCAAAGCCAGCAATTTACATAGGGTTTTTGCCAGTGCGAAAGCCCAGGCACGCCTGGGACCTCCATCTGGCAGGAGGCTGAACACGGGAGCTGATGCAGGCAAGCACGCCTTGAGTCCTACTGAGCCCCGTCCCCCACTGGCAGCTGCGCCAGGAACAAAGCACACGAGCAGAATCGGCCCCCAGACATCACATTAGAAAGGCTGATTTCTAATGTCTAACCAGAGCCAGCTCCAGCTAGTGGTGATGATTTAGGAGGGGGGTTTGAGCCCACAGAAAGTACTCTACCTTTGCCACAGCATGGGGAAATTCTCCTGCATACCCCAAAGTCAATATAATTCACAAAGTTCGTACCCCGTGTGAGCTGGCCTCAGGAGGAATTCCACCCACACACCATTTGCATGCATTCACAAGCCCAAAGGCCTCTAGATTGCTCTTTTAAATTGTGACTCCCTGGGTAATTGTCAGCTCCCCACTCTGCCCATACCAGCTATGTGGGGCACAGCCAAAGAGCAATACTTCGTAGTATCTTCGTTTCCTGTTGCTTCATGGCTTCAAGGAAATGCCACAAGTTGGCACAGGTCACAACCACTTCTTAAGCCAGGACCTGAAACAGCTCTGCTAATACCAGAACCAAGGAGGAAGTGGGCAATGGGGAAGGCTGACAACACAACTGCAGTTTTCTTAGGCTAGTGAACCCTCAAATCTGATAGGATTGCTCAGGACACATGAGGCAGTGTCAGGCTTGCCACCCTCACCCGAGCCACTTCCAGCAAGGTGGCATTCATGAGTTCACGTGGTAGGAGAAAGATAACACTGCTGTGTCCACAGCCTGTTCCCCTCCCCAAAAAGACTACTTCCACCCTTTCCTCAGTTAGGCAGAAATTAAACAATTTTGCCATATGGACCAGTGCCTGTTCCTCATGCCAAACTTGATTCAAAGCCTGACACCATGCTAGTGGCTGGTTGCTATTTGGCTTTGATTTACTGGGCTGGTGTTGGTGGGGAAGCAGGAGGAGAAACTGCTTGACTTGATAGAGAATATGCATCCTTACAGCCAAAGGAAACCCTGGTGCTCTGTGAGTACTGAGTCAGGGAAAGGAAGGAGGAGGCTGCTTGCCATCCTCTTAGGGATGGATACCTCTGGTTAAACAAGCAGAGAACCAAGAGGTGCTGGAATAGACGCCAAATTCTGGAGAAAAAGGACAAGTTTGCTGCCTGCATGGAAGAGCACATGGATCTAATTCTACCCAGAATCCAGCAGTGGTGTTGATAATCCTGCATTTAAGGAACAGAGGAAAGGTGACTAATGGAGTTTGCTTAGGGGGAGGTGAGGCCCAAAGCCCTGTCTGCCACAAGGAAGGTGCTGGGCTCTTTTGCCAGTCACTGCTAATCCCCTTGGCTCCCTCTGGCAACAGTAGAGGACACAGGCATATGCTGAACTGAGTAGATGATCCTGCAGCCCCCCCACACTAAGGCAACAGGGCCAACATTTGTTTTCAATATTCAGGAAAGCCAAGCAAATAAGTCTTAGCAGTTAGTACTGAGAGAAAACAACAGAAGTCATGGCCCTGAAACCTCAGTGGTGCTCTCCTGCAATTATTTCAAAAAAGACCCATCTTATTCTCCTGTATTTCTACTCAGCAGGGGGAGGTGAACTTATCGGCTGCCTGTGATGTTCACTTAAGGGCTCTGCTTAGGACACCATCATAATTCTTGTCTTTCTTTTTTGCTAATGGTTGCATACCTTTGATTAAAACCTGCATGGTGCATTAAAGGCTAAAACAGATGATGAATGCCATGTAGTACTTTGCGTTAGATCAGAGTTGATTAGAATTTTTGATGATCCAGCAGCTAGAAGAGGAAACTGCATAAGCAGTGAAAATATTCAGCTGTTACTGTTGTAGGAGGCAGTGTCTTTTGTTTGACACAAGATACAAAACAGTAACTAAATGGGCAATGTACTCTCTTGATCAATGAATGGCTTTATAGCACAATAGAGCTCTGTAAAGAAAAGCTGGTGAATTAATCAGTCCAAATATTTGTAAGACTTCTTGCTTGTTTTCAAGTGGATAGCCCTCCCCCCACCACTGTTTTGAGCCAGATGCTAGTTAGCTTATTTTTCATCACTGCAAACATAACAGTCGAGTATTTTAAAGAAACAAGCTAACAACGAAGCCATCTAGTAAAAGTTAAAGATGCTGACCCAAGTGCATATCACATCAGCATCCAGACAGATATCTTTAGTAATCTCTGCCAAGACATCAGTTAAGCAAAACACTATTGCTGCTCTGGGTGAAAAGATTTAGTTAAACAGGACAGACCAGTTGCAGAGGAGGAAGCTGCCTGATTAAACATAATGCTGGCAGAAAACTGGCAGTATGAGCAAACCCAGTGTGCCATGGAGAGAGGTTCACTTTCTAAGGTCATCCAAAATGTGAAAGAGGAGTGCATAGAGCAAGTGTATTGAATAGGAACAGAAGGAAAGAGCCAGAGATGAGTAAGGAGAGATGGAAGAGAGAAAAGAAATTATTAAAAAAGGCCAAACAGTTTTCATGGTACTGACTCCAAACAAGAAAACAGTTTTTATATTCTCTTTGGTGATCTTAACTTAATATCAGGATTTTTTTTCTTTTATATGTAGCTTTTAAAGATCTCTTCCTTCATAAAACAACTTTTAAGAAAAGACACTTGATGCAGCATCTTGCAAGACAGGGCACAAGTTATTATCTCACTATTTGTAAACATACTGCTAAATACCATCAATTACCTTTCCAGTCAAACTGAGTTTCAGTAACTGTCTTAACCTTTCCAGGTTGGTACATTGATGTTGCAATGGTTTCTTTGTCTGCTAAGGCCCCACAAGTGCACTTATAAACTAGATCATGGCACTCTGATCAATGGATGGCTAAGGTTACAGAGCTGAAGGGAATTTAAATCCAAGACCTCCCCACTTCTAAAACTACAGTTTTAGAGCTGAGTCAGAAGTAGGAACACATATTTTGAACAAGTATCGATATCTTCAGGTTCACAGGCCATTCTACAGTTCAAGTTAGAGCTGCTTTTCAAATCAGTGATATATATACACAAATCTGGAATAAACTACCAAATTGCCTCTTAGATTTAAGAAGGAAGAACTGGGTAGAAGACATACTTTGAGTAGCCCAGAAGTAGTAAAGGAAAGCCACAAAGGCCACAGAAATGAAAACACTTCTATTGGTATCGCATACAAAACCACTTCCATAACTGCGAGGAAGCTATAACTTGCTCTTGGTCTAGGCTTCCCAAGGATGTGGGGTTCAGAGATATGGATCCTGGATCTTCCAGGACAAATTCCCTGTTTATCATGCAGACAGTTACAAGTTCTTTCTCAAAGAACTCTCATTCAAGCTCTTGCTTGAATCCCATACAGAGGATACTGAGCAGCTCTTCTCTCCTACATGTACTTTGCCATGCTTGCTTGGATGATTCTCTCTGAGAAACTTTCCTTGTACTTTCTGTCCATGAAGATGTGAGTGCCCAAGGTAGAAGGAAGCCATCACAAGGCCTACTTAACTTAATAATTCAGCAGATTACAGAATATCCTACCCTGTCTAGGCCAGTGCGAGCTTTTGTACCATCAAAGTGCACCATTACTGTTATCCAGACACGCTTTTCCTAAAGTAGGCTGCTGTCATTAGAGGAAAAAAGAAAAACAAACCTCAACAAACCAGAGCAGCATTTCTAGCTGCAAAGCATACCTAGTGCCTTTTTCCAATTTTTGCTACCCACAACTCTGTTGCAGCAGATTATGTGTTTAAAATGCATAAATGAAAAAGAATCATTCTGGAAAGAGGGTGAGACAAAAGCAAAGTACTTTACAGGCAGCTTCAAACAAAGCTAGCACAACAAGTCAAAGAAGTAACCAAATAATCTCTTTTCATATGGAGATAACGAGTTTTTATCCAAAAACTGTGTCAAATTTTGTGTGTATTTGCACTCTGCTATGGTTACGTGCTCTTTCTCCTTAATGTTTGAAAGGGAACATTCTCCAAAGGCACACCAGCTAGATTACATGGACACATTATAAGTTTCACAATCTTGAGAGCATCCTACTTTGATCTCAGAAGTTGATTGTTGGAATCCCACAGAGCAAAGAGATAGCACAGGAGTGTCTTTTCACTGATAGACACATAAGGAAAAATTTACGAGATTTCTGTGAAATTGCTTTGGTTTAGAATTTTCTGAAGTGTTTCATTTCAACTATAAATAGAAAACAGAATCTCATGACAAAGATGTAGTTGACATAGTGTGCAATTTATCATCTGTGAGAGCATTTCAGTGTGCTTGTCCCAAAGCTGACATGCTGTGTGGACTCTGCAATATGACTACTTTAACATATTCCATGACAAATGCAAGTAAAAGTAGCTGAGATACAAACAATCCACAAAGAAAATTCTTTGTTGTCTCTCCTGATCTGGATTTCTTTTGATAACAGATAACCTTGGGGAGACAAAAAACTTCCAGCATAAATGGAAAAAGCATTGTTTCTCTGGATTACTTCCTACCATGCTTTTGCCATGGGTTGTAAAGACCCATTCCTGGGAGCACACTTAGAAGATTTGACTTCTTCCCCACCTATAAAAATACCACAGACATGCAAATGATCCATAATATGTATGTAGACAGCCACTGAAGTCAACAAACAAACAAACAAAAACTACAGTATCTGATTCCTGGACTGTCACTCCCTTTCAGAGTATTTTTCTCCTCTGAACCACTTCTGGCAAGAATAAAAAAGTAATGTTTTCCAGTATAATGCTATTATTCTCCTGCATCTTAGACAGCAGATCCATAGGTGTAAATATAGGCTGACTGTGCTAGTACCAGCACAACTGAAAGAAGCAGATGACCTCTTCTGCTAAAATCCAGTGTAAGGTGTCAAGGGCTGTAAGTGTTTTGAGGCTGCAGCACCTCGGAGGTGAGGTGCCCAGCCTCAGAGTGCAGATGGTGACTATTACACAAGAGGTTCTAGATTCAGCCAACTTGAACACTGGCTTCAGGGGCCATAGAGTACTGAGTGCACTTGGATTATCACTGAGAATTTTCTTTTCTTCCTTGTGCTCTGAGAGGCTACCTATGTGCTTCAAGGACAAAGTCACAACTTTGCTATAGTAATAATCAAGCAGTTTAAAGATCTCCCTGTCTTTTAAAGCCACTTTTCGACTTTTTTGCACAGGTATAAATCCAGACTGCTGAGTCTGGCTCCAGCAAAAGTCTGGATTTGCACAGGGATAACTGGACTTTAACCCACTGTTTTCCTTTTAAAACCCTTGCAATAAACTAAAGCAACAGCAGACAACAATTCCTAAAAAATAAGGCCCTGGCCGATACTTGCTGGATTTTTCTTCACTTCCTGTAGCACCTGTTCTCTTACACAAGCAGCACAGACTCCTGCAACTGGGAGCAGCAGTAGCCTCCTGCTCTGGTGAACACGCCACCAGAGGGCAATGAAACACGTAGACTGTGACAGCATCTTGCAGATGGAGCTTTTTGGCCCCAAGTCTGGCAGGTGAAAGCTCCTGTGACAGCCATAAACACACTTAGCAGCTGCCATGAAGAGACTTGGATCCATTTAAAAACCACATCCAGTCTGTGCTTCTACCCAACATGACACACGGATCAGGCTGCAACTTCTCTGCTTGTACTGGTCAAACCTTGGAAAGCCAACAACTTCCATAGTCTTAACAGAAAAAAATTTACTGGTGACCTTGGTGTCTGAGGGAAATACTTCCACGGGACAAACCTGACCCAAAGCTGTCAACATGCCATTGGCTTTGTGCTCATTCACACCCCTGCACTTCCATGCAGCTCAGGAGAGTGGGAAATACAAATTCTGAGTAATGGCTCATTCAGATGAATTTGATGTTTCTTGGGCAGAAGTCACAATGTTCTTTGGCACATGGTAAGGTGCCATGGAGTAGCTTCCACTCTTTCTGGGGTGGTTTTCACTCTTTCAGGTCTATTATTTGCAAATACTGGTTTTGTAATCCAGAGTCTAAAAATTGACTATGCATTTTTTAGTGCTAGATTATGTATAGAAATATGTGTAATATACCTCTGGTTTCAAGTCACTTTCAAACACCTCATTATTTTGCAGAGAAATACAGGCCATTGATTAAGTACAGAATCAAAATTGAATCTTGCATTTGGTGGGCCACTAATTTTCTAATGTCACAACTCAAATCATCTTTCTTTGGCACCAAAAACTACTACCTGCTGTTTTAAGCACCAGATATGGGATTTGGGTGTCCCAGGCAGATTTAAATTGGCCCTAATAGAGAAGGTGGTTACTACCACATAAATGATGAGAGCCCTCTGAATCAGCTGGCTATTTTGACAATCTATGTATTCAGAAGGTGCTTGGGTAGAATAGCTGGCTGATATCTTTCGAGCTGTGCTGGTCTTCAGATATTGATGGGTACTCAAAGCAGGGTTCCTATATCCAGGTATTGACAAAGTCTTCCCTGTTTTCCTTTGCCATAATCAGGGGTATTCCTTTGCCATGGTCAGGGAAGCTGTTGAAGTCCATGGGAGCCAAAATGATTTCACAGCTTTGGAGAATCAGCATCTTAAACACATTGAAAATATTTTAATTAATACAAAGCCAAGGAATGAAGGCAAACCTTTACCATAAGTAGTTAGAGGTTTGAAAGACATGTATGCTCTCTGAGACAGCATCAACCAGAGTAACTTTTGTCTTCCAGGCATGAGTCAGAAGGTTAGATTAACTTTCCACACAATACTGGCATTAGTTATTGATATCTCAAAGACTGATACCATTGTGGGATTTGCATACTCACCAGCGAAGGAACTCAACTCCAACAGGTGCAAAAATAGAGTTCAAAAAGTCTAAGAAAATAAAGAGTTCAAGAAGTCTGAGACTGATTTGCTCTTAAAAGAGGAGCTAGGATAAGTCTTCTGTAAAAAGAAGAAAAGTGGTCGGTGCATGTAAAAGATGAAGAGATTTAAAATGTAGGGCAGGAGGGGAAGGAAAGAAGAAATGAGACTGGGATTTGGAACAAGATTCTGTAAGTGTTGCTTTAACTATTAATTGAAGAGTAAACATCCTATTAAATTCTTATGGAATGTGTGGATGAAAAGTGGTAGCACAAGTCAGATCTGCCCCATGTGGGTGTTGTTTATGAAGCATCCTCCTTGGAAGCGTTCTTCAGACTTTTGACAAATGAACTTTCTGTAGGTTGTACGTTTGAACACGGAATGCCTATTGTTTCCATCTGCCTGTGGCTTGTACGGTTCCTTGGGGGCTTAATAGAGAGACAGACATTTAGTAGAAAGAAGGCTTTATGGAGTGGCAAAAGCACATTCTGGGAGAATGCACTAGGAAGAAAAAAAGAAAACACAACAAAAACAACTCACAGCCAACCACTGGTTTCTACAGAAATTAAACCATTGCAGAAGAAAAATGCTTTTAAAAAAGCACATACATTTTTCATGGAGTGGGCCTAAAGCACTTATTTATATTTCATCTCTGTATGACATGGTTTTGCTCATCTAATTCCATTTAGAACATTACAATTTTTGTTTCAAATGTCTCTGTGCTGAAACTTATTCTCTAAAGTGCCCTGGAGCTGCTGGTATTGTGAATGTTATCTAAATGACTCATGCGAATTTTTAAGGACAACTCAGCTTAGAAATACAGTATTCTCTTTTTCCGTTATTTTTATGTGAAAGTTTTTCGTTTGGGGTGCAAAGAATAACGATGCAGAACAACAGATAGCACGTGAATGGAGTTGCACAACTGCTGCTGTTTTCTACCTAACAGGATGAAGCTAGACACGAAAAATGGCACAGTGATATGCACAGAGTGAATCTCGATTACTTCTGGTGTTCCTCCACAGCCCCTCCACAAAAAAACCCCACCAAAATATCTCTCTTTTTGATCAGAAAGTGAAAGACAACAATCAAACACTGCTGCTTATACAATGCCTGACTCTGTGCTGCTGCTGTATATTTCACAAATCTTCACTTATTTCACCAAACTTCAACTTTACATTTCATGCACACATTGTTTTTGCACACCTGTATATATCTGTATTGTGAAATTCTAGCTCCAGAAGCAGAATTTTTCTTAAAATACACATCATACTATAATCTTATGCATGTAAACATTCACAAATACTTCCTTGCATCTAGAGCTGGTCAGGTTCTGTGTCACATATATCATGGGGCCCCTGAGGCTGCAAAGTCTATATTTTTTGAAGGCAGGATTTGTTATTTTGCTGAAGTAGACAGCCTTAAGGGCTAAATTGTATGTTTTCTGAAAAAATAATTCAGACTCAGGAATACCTCACTGACTTCACTGACATGGAAAAAGTCACTGTAGAAACGATTCTCCTTTGGTATTAGGACACAGCAAGACAGGAATCCATTGGCTGATGAGCTACTTTAACTATCAGAACACCACTTAAGGTGAGTTGCCTGTACTTTTGCACTGGTAGTTTCCATACAGAACAGAAAGCTCACTGGAGAGGATATTCTTTCAGGCAGTACAGATATCCAGTTGGGATCAGTCTATAGAATTCATGGTTTTTCCACATGGAAATACACAATTTAAATGGTGTATGTTGACTCTCTGAAACTGAATTATAGCAAGCTGGACTTCTACTCCATAGAAAGTAAGATTTTCTCAGGCTGTCAGAACAAGACCTCTAAGGGAGTCAGGCCATTTTTCAGAACAGAAAAGAGTGCTTTCCTAAATAACCACCCCAGCCTTTACCAAGGAGACAGCATATATAGATATAATTTCCTGAAAGTTAAGGCCAAAAAAGGATGCACCTACTGTGTATTCACAGACCATTAATTTTAACCAAAACATCTAGTTGTTACTCAAAGACTTTAATGAAGGAAAATTATTTCTCTGCTTAGAAAACTATCTGCTACAAGCACAGGATTGTCAAAACCTGAGGAAGCCATGCAATGGCAATGAATTAATCATCTGAGATGTACACAAATGATCCTAGCAGACCAACCACACCTCATGCTATATGAGGTGAAAGATCCAGAGAGCCTGCCAACCTGACCCAGGGAAAATTCCCTACCAAACCAGCCAAGGCAATCTGTAATCACTCTCTGTGCCACCTACAAAGGCACCTCCTGCTCTGGCCAATCTCTTGTGCTGCAGGGGAAAGCAGTTAATAACAATGAAGAGAAGCTGCATACAGAAACCTCCGTTCCTTGCGCAATGGAGGAGATGAAAACAAATCTGCCCTGATCATCTTCAGACAAATTCAGCTCTGTTGATTTTCTTAATGTGAAGTTGCTGGCTATAAGCTTTTGAGTTGAAAGCTTTCCCATAAAAGAAAGGGATGAGAAAGGCAAGTTGTCCAGACCAGGCTTGTTGCTCTCATGATCAACAGACCTTGCAGCCAGAAAGCAGCTTCTTATTTCTGAATTAGCTGAACTTCAGCTTCTGTCAGCCAGGTGGAAAAGCCTCTGCTGTCAGGTGTCTTCTTCAGACTGACCTCTCACCCTGCTCTGAAATTATATGAATACTCTGAATTCTTGACTCCCCTCATCCTGATGTTTGTTTTCCAGTCTTTAACTCACATTGTAGCCCAGCTTAGACAGAACAGGACACATCACCTGATGAGGAAGCCTACAAACAGCACTAAATATTTCTGTTTCTCATGGATCATAGTATCCCTTTTTTGCCACAACACAACAGGAAAAATTAAAATTAAAGAAATCATCAGTGATGCCACATAAGTCCATCCATAAACCACTGTTTTCCAAAATGTGATTTACTGCATTCTCCACGCCAATATATACAAGCTCGGGCTTGACTGTATTAAAAAAACCTCTTCTGTTGCAACAGAAATTTTAAACTAGTTGTTTACTCCTTACTTGGCCTTATTGTTTATTTTCTTGCTAACCTTTTCATCAAACTTGATGGTAAACATCAGCAGATGCTATACATTATTGACTATCACTGATTAAGGTTTTCCCAATCCCTCAGTGTATGGAGTAAAACTACCATAAAACTACCTGAACAAGCTGAATGACTTATGAGGAGAGGATGCTTCCTATAGAGACTGTCACAACTGGAAGCAGAGAAAGATTATTGAATACTTTAGGCAGTGGGTAAGCTATAAAGCTGAAGAATATTTCTTTGCTTGTACAGAAAAAAAAAAAAAGTAGAGGAGAGATTTTGCTCAGGGGACAGAAACTGCATTGCTGATTGAGGTGGAAAATCTGTGAAGCAGCCCCTTGTTAGAACTGTTGGCAGTGTATCATCCAGAGCAGTACGTGCTTTCTCTTCACCAGATAGGGATTTTTCATTTCATCTATCATTCAGAACTTGTTGTAACGCTTCCAAAAGTCACATTACATGGTCATACACTCCCATTAACACAAAGACTTTCACTTCATGAAGAAATTGGCTGCTGTGGAAGATGGGTGTAGGGAGCAGGTGCTACAGATGGCCTTTTCACATTGAGATGCTCCACCAACACATTCAGCCAGAGAAGCTGTGTTTCTCCTGAAGATGAGTTGTGTGTTCCCAGCTTCCTGCACAACACCTTGCATCTGGGTGTTCTGAATATTTCTAACATCCTTCTTCATTACCATGCCAATTTTGCTACTTACAACACTCCCAGCCAAATTAAACACAGGAGTTGCTTCCACCAAGTAACAAAATTTCTGAGACCTAAGGGAAGCCCAGCAACATATCTCAAACTATTGGCTACAACCTTCTTCCCTAAAGAGAAGAAGGTCAGGCCATATAGTATTTTCTTCATGAGAAAGAGATCACTTCTGCCCTCAACAAAAACACTACAAAGTAAGCCATGTCAGAAGCAGTAGCTAAAGTAGTACTTTCAGTGGTCAGGAATGACAACACAATTTTGTTTCAAACTGCCATTCTAGAGTAGAGAATGAAATAAACATAAGTCAGACCCTGATTTCTAAACTTTCATACCTTTGAATCTGTGTGATAATCACCTTTCAAGGTCAAAGGATAAATAAAGCAAAATTTAATATGATCACTATTTTCCTTTAAGTTTTGCAGTTTCCACATGCTTGATCTTATCAGGGTACAAAAATATTGCCTTGCTACAGAGGCAGAAGTGATCAAGGAAGCTGCATGAACATTGGATATGGTTTTTGGAATACAAGGAAGAAAAGGCTCTTAGAGATGGAGTCAGTTCAGTGACATAAATTATGTAGCTTATTAACTACTATCCATACAAAAAACGTAGGTGTTAAACAAGGTTAGTAATATCTGTAAAATGGGATGATACCCATCACTGGATCAATATTTACACATAGAGCAAGTTCATTCTAAACATCTGATATTAAGAAAAATTGTATAAATGCATACACTGTCAGTATTCCTGTTTATATATATCCTGCTTAATATCTTTATTGACAATCTGGATGGGGGGATTGATTCATTTGCAGGTATCATCAAGCTGGGTGGTGTCTTGGGGTGATTTTATGATAATACTGTATTCCCCTATCATCTGCTTCATGCCCAGGAGTGGGTCCTGTTTGGTTGTTAAATAAACAGTTTTTTTCACTTTCATCCAAGAAATTTCTTTTGGACTGTGGGGGGTGGGGGGTGGTGGTGGTAAGGGAGTGCCAAAACCCATCTTCTTTAGAGGAGATATTCCTTCCAGAGTGTTTCCTCCTAAAATTGTCCCAAAACTGAGAAAGGTTGAGTGTCGATGTGCTGGATCTGCTGTAAGGTAGGAGGGGTCTGCAGGAGGATCTGGACAGGCTGGATCAGTGGGCTGGGACCTAAAGCATGAGGGTTCAACAAGACTAAGTATCAGGGTCATACACTTTGGCCACAACAGCCCCATGCAGCACTACAGGTTGGAGACAGAGTGGCTGGAAAGCTGCCCAGCAGAAAAGGACCTGGGCGTGCTGGTCAACAGTGGCTGAACATGAGCCAGTGTGTGCCCAGGTGGCCAAAAGGCCAATGGCATCCTGGATCAGCAGTAGTGTAGCCAGCAGGGTCAGGGAAGTGATTCTTCCCCTGTACTTGGCACTGGTGAGGCCACATTTCCAGTGCTGTGTTCAGTTTTGGGCCCCTCAATTCAAGGACACTGAGGTGCTGGAGCATGTCCAGAGAAGGGCAACACAGATGGGAAAGGATCTGGAGCAGGAGTCGAATGAAAAGTGTTGAAGGGAGCTGGGGGTGTTTTGTCTGGAGACCAGGAGACTTAAGGGGGAGACTTATCACTCTCTACATCTCCCTGAAAGGAAGGCATAGCCAGGCAGGGGTTGGTCTCTTCTCCCAGGTAACCAGTGACAGGACAAGAGGGCATAATATTAAGCTGTGACAGGGGAGGTTTAGGTTGGACATTAAGAACAATTTCTTCACAGAAAAGGTGCTTAGACATTGGAAGGGGCTGCCCAGGGAGGTGGAGGAGTCACCATCCCTGGAGGTGTTTAAGGAAAGATGGGACGTGGCACTCAGTGCCATGGTCTAGTTAACATGGTGGTGTTTGGTCACAGGTTGGACTCTGTCACCTCAGAGGCTTTTTCCAACCTAATTGATGCTGTAATCCTGTAGTATTTAATTAAAACCCACAGGCAAATATTACGCCTTTAAATAGTCGTATCAAATATCATCACTCTTTGCTAACTGATCTTTTAACTTCATGTGCAGTCCTTGCAATCCTAAACCCACCTGTTGCTATTCACCTCATGAAATACTGTGTTTAAAAATAGCTTTAACAACAAACTGTAAAGAGACTGACACAAATATGTCAATGAAGACTAAGGAGCTAAAGAGAAAAAAAAATGCAAAGTTATATCACTCTGAGCCTTGGTGGCCTGGCTACAAGAAACTCTTGGATCTTTACCTTAGTTCTAGGTCAGTGGATTGAATCACTTCACCAAAATTTTTTCTCCTTCTTAAGAGCTGTAAATTTCAGTATTATTGTCTGGGTCAACCAGATCATAGCCAGCCCTGGTAACTGAGTAATATTAAACATTAATTCCGGTGGCATAATGTGGCCCAACACTAAGATAGTCAAGCCCTTTCTAAAAGGTTTCAAGTCAATTGAGTGGGCAGAGACATCCCAATTCTTCTGCTTTACTCAGACTTGTCTCCTTTCACTTCGGTAACAAATCTGTTTGGAAAATTATACCAGGATTTGGATCTCTACAAACTCATGTGTGTCTTTGTTTATTCTTTCAGGATAAAAAAACTCCTCTTGATGTTATTAATCACAAGTAACAAAAAAAGGCAGGGGTAGGGATGCAGATTATCTAAAGGTCATGTACTATATAGAGCAACAATGGTTTACATGTGCTTTTGCTCCCAGTTTTAGAAAGACTCCACTGTGAAATGGAGTTAAATTCGCACAAGCAGCTCAGAAATATTAACTTAATTCTAGACATAACCAACAACTTCTGTTTGATGGACTTCTTACCCCTCAATTTCTGTGGGTGTTTGCTTCAGGTATTTTCTGTTGGAAATACATGCTGTTACCAGCAGCTGACAGAAGCAGCTATGATTGCAGAAGAAGTGGTAGCATTCAATCCCCCCAAATTTCTTACTGTCCATTAGTATAAATTAGTACTATAAACTAGTACTGTTCATGCTCTGGATCTTCACAGGTTACAAAAAAGGTCTTAGCAGAAAACAAATAAAATAAAATTTTTTATAGGTAGAAAGACAATTTTAGCAGAAAAATGCTAAATCACTAAAAGAAAACCTCCCCCTTCATAATGGACAGATTTTTCAAAATTTCATTTCAAAAATGCTTATTCTATATACTCTTTGACAGCATACTAAAACTGTCTTAAAGCCACAGACCTATTCAGAAACTTCAAGAGCTGAGAGTTGATGGCATGCTGCACTTGCTGTTTTGATGAGTTTACACTCCATGAAGAGGAAGGAAACATCCCCCTGCACAGCATATGGCAGCACTACAGGAGATACCAACAAGAAACGACCTTCAAGGGACCATCTGCCAGTTCTGCTCCAGTCACACCTCCTCCTTGCCCACAACATGACCCTTATACCAAGGAGACCAGCAAAGGATGCACATGGGAAACATCCTAAACAGTTAAAGCTCATGCTAGGCTTGCATCATTCACTTCACCTTTGCTAGAGTTTTTCCAATCAAGTGCCAAGAGCATTTAACCTTTAACACTGTTGTCCAGAAGCATCCGAACACACCACTGAAACCATGGGCCAGAGGTGGTTATCCATTCCTCACTGCTTCCACATCTTCATATATTCTTTGAAAGAATAACAAAGGGAGAAAACTGTTAAGACAAAAATGTGATCTTTATGGCAGATGGTACCACAGGATAAATGGCTGTCGGTCTGCTCTAAATAATTCATCATTGTCAAGTGCGGTGCTCCAGTCATCTCAGCAGAAGTATGTGATACTAAGAAAAAAGGAACATTTGTCACAGAAGTACCAAAGACATCATGGGGCTTTCTTTTTAACCCAAGTTAGGTGCAAGAATATGATTGACAGAGCCAAGCAGGACTTTAAAGAGGCACACGAGCAACCCTCCTTACACACCCCCCCATCTGCAAAATGTATGACCCCCATAACCAGAGACAAGTAAGCTGAATGCCACTGACTTTCCATTCCCTCATAAGAAGGTGATCAGAGAATGAGAGGAATGGGCAGGAGTTTTGCTCTGTTTCTCCTCCTAAGCCCCCAGCATGGCAGCCTGTGCACATCACATTCCCTGCACATTTAGGCTACCAGCAACTTATAACACATGTTAGAAAAGTGAAGTAGGGAGTCAGCTGGGGCTCACAGGATACCATTCAGCCTCACAATTCCTAGCATAAAGCCTGGGACAGTCCAGCTCATGCCACGCTGCTTGACAGCAAGGTCCAACCTCCTGTTTCAGGGATCACATGGGAACAAGTGGGCAAACAGGCAGTCACCAAGTGGAAGACATTTCTGAATACTGCCCTTACAATGCAGCGTTTCCCTCAGACAGCTCCAGAGAGTCCAGAGCTACAAGAACTATTCTTCCCAAATTACAGGGAAGACCAGCAAAACAAGGAACAACATTAGTTGATTCAGTAGAGAAAATCCAGAAAGAACTGTAAATGCAGAGCTACTTGATCCCCAAACTGGTCTCCCCAGTAACTGCAGAGAGATGATACGCTTGACCTTAAAGGGAAGCTTGAGTCACCTATTAATCTCCTTCCAGAAGAGGTCCACATATCCATCTTAGGTACTCAATAGTAGCACTGAATGCATCCTTAGGGTTCTCTCTCATCTACACCTCTTATAAAACATACAAGGTTGTTACAGGTCCCAGTTATAATTATATAATAATATAGTTATTTAGCTACAGGGGATTTTTTTTAATCCCCTGCATTTCTGGCTGATGAAATCCCAAGCCAATTCTTGTGCATTCCAAGCAACAGGGAGAAATTCTTCTCTAACAGCCATAATGGACAAGGCACAGGACCAGCCCAAGGGGACTCCAGTGCCTGCCCTGGGCAGACACATTTCCCCAAACAGCAGGCAAAGATGGGGTGTCAATGCTGTTCCTGCCCATAGAAATAGAAGGTAGACCTAAGGTGTAGGATGAATATAGTCTTCATTCAAATAAAATATGCTTGTGCAAAATAGTGTCAACATCTCCCCTCTTTTTTTTTCTCCCCTCTTGTCACTTCTCTCTAATTTCTGCTGGTTTTACCCACATTACAGCTGTAGCTGTATAAATGACAGGCTGTGGCCTAGCATCATGTGACAGATCATCCTGCATCAGCTCTGAAAAATGGAGATGCTGTCAACTGTCTGGTTCTCCTCACATTCACTGTCAGCATCAGTGCGTTCAGGCAGCATGTCACAGCCATCTGAACAAGATGAATACAGCACTGTGAACATCAGCTTGGGAACCAAGTCAATCAAACATGTGACCACAACCACACAGAATCACTTGTGCTGAGAAACTGCCACAGAGAAAGGGTTCCTAGTGCCCTGCTATGTACTGTCACTGGTAGTTTTTAATTAAAATATCTGCTTGATCTAGCTGAAAAACAAAGAGGGATTTTTGTGATGAGGCTTTACACACAGTAGCTCAAAAAGAAAATCTCAGCTGCCCCTGGGGTTGAAGACAACCTTGGCATGAACTATAGCTGTCAGGGACCAGTCTTGCTGTTCCTAATCTCATTGCACTAATCTCACTGACAGGTTCCCACTGTGAAGCAAGGGGATTGATTCTCCTGTGCTACCCAGTTGCCTCTAGATGGTCAGAGGAGATAATGTTGCCTTCTTTCGTCTACTTGGTCTAATAAAAGGTGTTACTGCCCAGGACAGGGGGGTTGGAACTGATGATCTTTAAGGTTCCTTCCAACACAAACCATTCCGTGATTCTATGATTGTTAGTATAGCTAATCTGGAAAGGAGATGAAATTGAAGGGACCAAAGAGAAGATGGTTGCCATTTAGTTCTCATTTGTAAAAGCAGAAATAGCAATGAGCTGTGCAATAGTTCACTGCTACTCTGTTCACAGTACAACATGGGTGTGCACTGCCTCCTTTCCTACCACCCTTCCTCAAGGCTCCTGGACTCTGTATCCCAGCTGAGTGCATTGAAAGTTGTGCACCCCTTATCAAGGCACCTTGAAACAGAGGCCTTTCCCATATAACAAGAAGCTGCACTGTGAAAAATTGTGGAGGGCATCAAACAGGAAAATGAATGTTAATCCTGTTCCATGGCATTTCATCAGACAATATCCATTGTTTTTCTTTTTTTCTCTCTCATTCTTCTCCCTGTCCCTAGAATGCTCCTCTCATAAAAGGGCACAGGTCTTTATGTGTCTCTCTCACAAAATGTCTGTATTCTGTTGCCTGCTGCAGGTTGGTCTCACAACCTGGATGAACAATCAATCACTACACAAACAAGCAGGAAAATGTTAACCCATTGTGTCTGTGCTCAAATTGGTTTCAACATCAACAAACAAAAGCAGTGGTCTGGAAAAACACCAGAAATGCCTTTAGCAATTCAGTGATAAAAAGCAGCATTCTCTTAGTTGAAGAGGGAATTATGGGCAAACTTTTGAACACTGTTCCAGAATGAAAAATGGACAGTATGTTAAAATAAGTATCATAAAAACATCAAGAAAAATGCCAAAACAGCAAGGACTTTGCAACAGTCAGAACAGTCATATTCAAAAAGAACAGGATTTCAGCTCTTTCACAGATTACTCTTTCAGCTGCATTGGGAGGTTCTCCAACCAGAAGATCCATTCAATTGTCAGTGGAAGCCTGGACTCTTTCTGGCTGCTAACAAAAACATCAACTCTCTTTCTGGAGTGGCAGAAGCTCTGCTACATGGCTGTACATGAATGACACAGCTCAGAGGTAGGGGAAGAGGAACTCCATTTCACTTACAGAAGCAATTCTGGCTTTACCTTCACAACAGAAGGAGATGGGCTAAACTGTGAAGTAAAAGCTGCATAACATACCATTAACAGTAAAGTGACCTCCTGATTTTTGGGACTGCATCTCCCGGCCTTGCTTGGATTGCCATCTCACTTGGTACCTGAATGAGAGCACTGCCTCATTCAGTGCTTTATCTGAAAATGCAAATGTAATTTAGAAATTTAGAGTAATTCCATGAAGAGCTCCTTCATGACTCTTCTGCCCCTCATATGGCTCTTGACAAAAGGAAAATGTTCCTTGCCTTCTTGATGTTGAATGCACATGCATCTGAGATAGGCAATTTATCTGAAATATGATACCCATTATTAAAACAGCAAAAATCTAGATGGTTTACTTAAATTAGTAAAAATATTCCCCAAATTCCAAAAGACAACCACTATAGTTCCTGTGGATTCTCTACTGTCCTTGTTCCAGTCAGCAGGGACAGTCATTTGGAGATGCTCATGTGCAACTGTGGATAGGAATCAAATGAAGACCCTACCTCTGAAATATATACCAAATTGTATAAGCTACTTCTCTCCCATGATTTGCCTAAACAAAGAAATGCATTTATTGAAATAGCTTCCTGCACTGACAAGGACCTCAAACATTACCTGCTAATATTCAGACCTAGTCCATTTGGAAGATTAAAAAAAAATCTATTATAGTTCACGAAAGATAGAACAAAACTGAATTTTTCTTTCTACCGATAGTATTCTGCAGAGTAATGCAGGAAAGCTGCAAGAGAATTTTCTTGGTGTTTAAAAAAACACTATAGAAATTACAGAACAATCTGTGTTAAAATAATTAATTCTTCATCACCTAGCAAATTGGACTTTTATTTGCCATGAGGCACTGTTACCTGACACATTGTCCTGTTGATGGATATTTTTAAAGTTAGATCTCATTCTGAAATGCAGGCTCTCTGCTGCCAGCATTTGAGTAATATGCTGGCTCATTAACAGATCTCTTTGTACGAGAAGAGGTAGAAGATTATCCCCAAGTGCATGTCTTCTAGCCAAACAGACACATTATTCTTGCTGTGCTCAAAGTTCTGAATGGTCATTTACAGTAAAGGCAACAGCTTTCACTGGAAAACAAGTGACTTGCCAAGAAATGATGAATTAAAAAAAAAAAAAAAAAAGAATAAAGAGAAGCAGATCTATTGCAAATCTCCAAAAGATGAAGCTTTGACAGGGAACAAACTTGAGAAATGCTGTAACTGGATCATCTATCTCATACCTCAACAGCTCTTTGGATTCTACCAAGAGGAATACAGAAATGTGACAGAAATGTAGGTGTCAAAAGACAACCTGACTGGGGGCAGGGATTGGAGAGGCAAAGAAAGCTATGAAATGTGATATAGGTATAGTGCCAAGTAATGCAGTATTAAGACAAGCTGACATTACTAGAACAGATATAATTCCTGGCCTTACTTGATGGAGCTCATTCACTGTGTTCATCACTTCTTATCCAAGCTGTCAGGAACATTGTAGCACTTATCATACACAGTATTAACAAAAAACACACCTTTGAAAACTGTGTTAAACAAACTGAGATAATTCATGACAGAGTTGCTAAACTCACAGGAAATGGGTTTGTTTTCTGACCACCGAGCCAAAATCTTGAAAACTCTTCATGACAGGCACTTCTCATATAACCATTGCTTACGTTTTTCTCACCAAGAAGCTTTCTAAAATCTCAGTCTTGTGGGGCAACTGCCAAGAAAGTAGACAACTTCAAATTCTTCAAACCTCAAGTGTTAACTGGTGGGTCAAATAGAATCTAGTGGGTCATCCATGTGCCATGTCAGCACTTTAGTCAATAAGAACTAATAAAACTCTTTGGGATATTTGTTCGTGTCCTTTTAAATTAACATTGCATGTAAACTAGTCTACATAATTGAGCTCTGGGATAACATTGTGATATTAGGGCAAGATTTGAGCCTGTCTCACCTGTCATTACTGCACTAGAAGAGCATAAACACAGTATCCAGAATGGAGCGTGGTCACACTTGTTTGGCAGTTGCATGCAGAGAACATGCCTCTCATCATTTATATCTCAGATCAGGGAATTAGACTTCTGTCAGGGTCAGTGGAGTCAGTGAGGGAGAAAAGAGAATCAATCTGCATTCCATACAAGTTGTATAAAGTAAATCTGGTCAAACAGTGAACTAATTCAGAACTAGGTCATTAAACAAGTTAGCTCTGATATTATTCACCGAGTTGCATTATTCATTGTGTGCAGATAATTGCCAGGTCATTTGCAAAATATTTCTGGCTCATGATTATTTCACAAATATTCATCTCTTCAAAAAAGGTTTCAGTCACCCAATGAGGAAACAGGGAAAGAATTAATATGAACTGGATAATCTATTATGTATCACAATCACTGTCTTACTGAAGTGAACCTGTCATGAATAATCCATAGACCAAAACACATTCACCTATTGCTTACAACCAACACAGAGATAACAGGCTTGGTCTGCAAACAATAGAAAGTAGGTTGTTTATTGTATAATTTATTTGCAACAAGTACTTCGGGGTGCTGATTGGTTTCCCAGAACACATTTAAAATTATGTCTATTTTGAAAGCAGTAAAATCATATAAAGTTAAATAACCCTAATTAATTAGATTAATTAATTCTAAGAACTTAAAGGTTGACTTCGGAGCCAACAAGGAAAAAGAGTAAGATAAACAACAACAACAAAAAATTTATTTACAGATTCTGTATTGCTCCTCCTTCTGCATGATAGAGAAGTGATATTTACTGACAGTGTCAGTAAACTCATAAATCTGCTGAGATCACCATCACTAAAAAAAAGCAGCCCACTACCCTCTATCAGCCCCAAGACATGATTGGGTACTTTGCTACAGGCACAAGACCACCTCAGTACCACCTTCAGCATGATAGTTTCAGTAGTCAACATATCAGCAAGAGGCAGTGTCAGGGAAAAGTCAGTAGAGAAAAATCTAAATTACTTCATCCAATAATGCTTCACCACTATGAATAAAATAGGTCTTTACTGTTTTAAGGACATCCTTTTGCTCCCTCCAGTTGTAACTTTCCCAAATGCCAAAGAATAATAAGAATGAAATGTTATTTGGCCTTGAATGGGAGACTCCATGTGAGAAAGTAAGAGCTTAAAGGACACAGAGAAAATTATTCAGACATTAGACACTTTTTTTCCATGGAATTCCTATTACCCTTTGAAATTTTCCTCTTGAACTTCCAAATCTGAATATTCCTTTACTGAATCAGATGTCTAGGAAGTGGCCACAGTTTGCTTATTTTCATCTGTTTTATCATTAAGTATCTCCTTAAAAAGCTTTCCTAATTTTTTGTAGAATTAGAGTTAATAGGATTGCTGGAGATAGAATCTCCAGATTTGCCATCACAGAGATGGCAAAAATCCCCTAAAAAAGACCCACTTTAAAGCCTATAATGTGGCCCAGGCTTCAGGTTCCACTATGACACTTTTCCTTAATAAAGGAGTAAAAAAAGTGTGGCTAAAATATGTTCTAAATCAGATACTCTAATCTGCCTTACTGGTTTTATTAGTATCTCAATTTACAAATTTTGTAGACTTCATGCCTGAAACTCACAGGCAGCTGGGGATAACCACTAAAGGGAGCTGCACAAAACTAAAAACAAAGCAGCTGCAAAGGTTAGGAGCAGACTAAAGACTTAATCCTCCAAATCCTACTCAGGTAAGTGGGTCTTCATAATGGGAGTATCTTAACTTCGTGTAAAATTGGACACAAGGAACAACTCGAAGACTTCGTGTATGTTTGGCAGTACTCTGGAATGTTTCCTGATGAAAAGCAGGTCTTTAAGTTGTCTTTTGGGTGTTACCATCGTAGTTGATATAAGGAAGGATTTTTCAAGGATAGAAATGTCAAGTGCCTGATGCCCAACAATCATCTTCAAAACACTTGAGGGATGAAGGCTATTCACCCACTGTAGGTACAAGTAGGAAAGAGTGTAATCACTTTGCATAGTTTCTCTCAGGAGGCTGAGGACAAACAGGAAAAAATCTGAGGTCACTGCAGGCTAACACAGCAATTACCTTACCCTTCTTTTTCCCAAGAGGTGTCCCTTGTGCTTTTATGAGTTTCAGAAGAGTATTCAGCAGATGCTGAACTTCCAAAACAAAGGATTATATGAAGTGTTTGTTCACATGCCACCCTCACAATTTAAGGGACAAGGACATGCTAAAGCCTTTTCCTGTTTCAGGAATCAGATGAACAGACAAATCTTCAGATTTTTTCCAGTAGCTTATTACTCTGTTAAATTTTACATTCTCTAATTTTGTCCTAGCTTTTTCTGTTTACTTTTTTACAGTTTCTGAAAAATTCTGGGAAATATTCTCATCTTCTATATTTCTTTTATTTATTTATTTAAGATCCAGTTTTTCATATTTACCTCCATTTCATGTCCTCTTGGAATATGTGAGTCATATCCATAGCAATAAGTGGCTGTAAATAATGCAATGTCATGAAACAATATGAAATACAAAAGCTACACGTTAGAAAACCAGACTGGTGAACATCCAGTTGTAGTCCAACACAATGTTCTCAGACATCTAGCTAATTCAGATTGTTAGTTTTATAAGGAATATGAAATTTTGGTCTAAATCTCCTTTAATGTTTTCTGGACGTAAGCATAATAGTCTCTTCTTAGATATTGTTTGGTTTCGGACCCATATAGAGAGGCTTTTATATACAGGGAGAAATAAAACACAAAGGGAGAGAAGAAGAGAACAATTAATATGATTTATTAATATGAAATATGCATTTATCATTAGCCAGCCATTCTGCATTCATCACTTACAGGAAGGCTCATCATTCAAACCAATTTTAGTGTCAATGTTAATTGCATGATCTTGGGGATGATCTTCCTTCCCACTGAAATCAACAAGACAACAACTTTCACTAACTTTTACAGGTACATATTTTGCCCCTTCATGGCAGCCAAAGAGCTACCTCCTTGTGTTTCCTCCATTTCCAAATAAAAGGCCTCCTAGGCCTCTTCGTCAGTCTTAGGGTTTTTTAAAGATGACATCTATGCATTCATAATTTAAGCAAATGTTTTAACCTACAGCAATAGCTTAATCACTGAAGCTGCTGAGAACATCACAAGGCTTTCTCTGTACATCACTTCACTCCTTGCTCTCGTGTTTTACTTTTGCATGTACAGCCACTACAAATATAACATCTGACCTGAGCACAGGCATTTACTCCTTACCTGAAACCACTACTTTGCACTTTACCACAGAGTAACTTCCTTCCACAGAGGAAGCTGCCTGGTAGGAGGTTGGTACATCATACAACACAAAGTACATCACCTATCGTAGTAGATGACATCCACTATGTCATATCTTTATGTAAGAGAATGTCTTGTTTTGCTTTACCCGTCAAACTACTGGTGTTAGAGGCTGAAAATCTTCTGGTGCTGCAGAAGATTTATTTTCTGTAATAAATGTCAACCCATTTTTACCTCTTCCAACAGATAGCAGCACATACAGGAAAGCTCTCGTGGGAGATCGCAAATCCACAGGTTTGGCCCAGGCCCAACCTAGAAGTTCACAAAAGTCTGGCATTCTTTGCAATCCAGAGCTTGCACATGAGCTACTCATTCAGTGTATTACCTTAGACAGGCTAAGAAAACCACTGTACAATAGGCAGCTAGAGCCATTTAACTCAGATATATAATAATACTTCTCTAAAGATATTATGCTACATGCATCAGCAAGCAAAGCAAGCACACAACTCAGCTCTGAGTCACAGAGAAGGCTTTTCCTCCCCACACACCCAGTACACATTGGTCTTTAAAATAAGTCCCCACACCATTTTTGTTACCAGAACAGTATTAGTGGAAAATTGCCACTAATTCTTTTTTCATCTTTCACAAGAAATGTTTCCCCATTATTTTATTTTAAATGTTCACATCACTTCGAAGCAATTTTCAAAATCACTGACATTTTTATTTCATGAGAAGCAGTTTTTTCTTAGCCTTCACTAAAAAAGAATGTAACCCCTGCTGTTTTCTGTGAATTGGCATTTTCAGAAGTTATTTTGAAAATTATTTAAAAATTATTTGGAGTCTAGTTTTTAGTGTAACACAGCATAGAAAAGTTCATTGGAGATAGATTCATTTCACTGTTTTTTAAAAAACATGTCGTTTTTTAAAAAAAATTTGGTACTTTCTGATTGTCTAGATAAGCCTACAGTAATTTCTATCAAGAGCCCTGAATGTGCTAATGGACTCCAATTCCCTTGAATTCAGTGGAAGCAACACACTTTAGCATCTCACAGGGAGGTAACTGCCACCACATGACTGGATTTTCAAAGGAGAGTTTCTCAAACTACCTTTGTCTTGAAAGAATTCAATTTAGTCAGCCCTAAAGATCTGTCTCAGTCATACAGTACATGTTTACAGTCCAGCTATTTCTCCCATTGTCCAGCTCATAACTTTCAAAAACAGCTATTAAATGGCTGCTTCCCTAGTCCCCAATCTCTTTAATTTGCGAAACTGCTCATCTCTTTATTGGAATGTCACCGGAAGACTTGACCATTGTCTGTTAGGGAGTCTATCTAAAGTCATAAGAGCAAACAAACAAAAATTCAGGTTTCTAAAAAAAAAAAAAAAGCAAGGTGGTTATTGGTTGCACAATATAAGAGGTTTGAATTTTTCAAGCCAAGTTAGAAGGTTCTGGATTTGAAGCAATGACAACAATAATGAAAATCACAGAAACTGAATTGACTAAATTAATTTTCTTGTAAAAGTGTCACAGTTACAGATGGTAACAATCTGGAAATAGCTGCAAAGAGAAAATAATTACAAAGGGTTGAAAATGTATTAATGCTCAACCATAGTGGATGTGTGGGAAAGTATACCCTGATGTATTCCGGCTGTCCTTAATTCATCACCCCACTGTACTAAGCGCCCACTTTTACAAACAAAAACATTGTCTCACTTGTTGAAATCCTTTATTTAGTAATCTGTGTAGGCTGAAATGTTGAAAATGGTTTCTAAATTCCTGACTTCTGAATCCATCTTCAAAGTTGTTTTTGCCTGTATCATCATACAGCTGCAGGCTTTAATCAAAGGTCATTCGATTTACCAATTTCTGTCAAACATCTTAACCTCATTCCTTCAAAAGAAATACCTACTCTTTTAGAACTTGCAAGGAAACGCTACTCAATCTGAAATTGTTCCAAAATAAAATCTCACACCAAGGGTGAGAGGCAAGAAGAGAGAAACCTTGGACCATCCTTCAAAGTGGGCATTAGCATGGCTTGAGAAACCTCAAAATTGCAGAGAAGATTTAACCCAAAGCCAACAGACCCTCAGCACCCGCGGTACCCATGTCATTTTTTAGCACCCACAATCAAGCAGTGCTCCATGACACACTGCACCTCTCAAAAATCACCCAGGTTTTCAGTACCCTCTGCCTCAGGTGCTCACAGTTGCCCACGTGGTCTAGAAATCACCCCCGAGCCATTCGAGAAGCCCAGTGCAGGAGGTGTGCTAAAGCCTCCATGGTGCACATTGCCAGTGGAGCACCATGCCTCAGAAGTGTGTGCCCTGGCCAGGAAGCAGGCAGCAGTGCTTCATGCAGGCACTCGTGTAGGCAGCCTCCAGGTAATTCCATGTAATTCTCTTGGAAAAGATACTGTATCATATTCGCTCTCTCTAGATAGATCTGCAATTCTATAGAGAATTAAATGCAGCCTTGGAAAAAGTGTGACAAATTATGTATTTTCCCTCATTTATAAACCGCAAATGGCTCTTATAATCCATAGAGAGGTGCTCCTAGGTGCAGGGAGGGCATGCACAATACTCCCTCTTTTGTAATCCCATCAGGGTAGGAGGCTCAAATAAAGTCTCTGATGTTCAGGACACTTGAGAGCTGCCAGTGTAAGTAGAACAGGAAGAAGGGGGACACATGTTGTAGAAGGCACCACCTGGCAGCAATGAACAACTGCAGCTTCTCAAAAGGTGACACAGCTACATAATGTCACTTGCTGAGACAATGACTTTAACCTCCAGCAAACTTTTAACAAGGATAGAAAAAATTCCAGAAATGGCATCATACTAATGATATTGGGGCTATTTAATATCTGTTTCTAGAGATGACTGCTAAGTGACCAGAGAATAGTGCACAAAGTAACATCCTACTGCCTGGACTGGAAAAAGCAAAGAGTACCACTGTATAGATCTGTCTCTCTACACATGAAAACAAAATATGCATACACACCTTATCAGGTTTTTATTTTTTATCCACTTTGGACAGTGACCCAAATAGACTAAATGTTTTATGGACCCATCAAGAATCGCCTGCTCCATTGAGGTTAGCCATAAAATTGGGAAGCACAGTAGACATGTTCCTCACCATTCTTGGCGCTGTTTACAGCTCCCAACATTATCAAAACCAGAAACAATGGAACAAAACTGAGTACAAGATCCAAGTGGCATGGTCAAAGAAAAGCAATTCCGCACTTCTTAAGTGGTATGATTTTAGTTTTGTGAAGGGGTACATTAAGGGATGAAGCTTGAACACACTCACAGCTGTCCAGGCATCACAGGACCAAGACAGATGTTTACACATGAAGAAGCTCAGCTTTCTTTCCAAGCAATGTACATTCAGAAGACCTGCTAAACACTGGATGCCTTTATGTCATTGCCAAGCAGTCGTAATGAATGAAGCATTTCTCAATCCCAGCTAAGATCAAAACATTATTGGTGAAGAAGAAGAAAGATCCTTCTGTATTAAATAAACCAAAGCTTCTATACTGCCAAACAGTCCTTTGGGGAGTTCAAGTGGAGCCTGAGAAGGACATGATAGAGAACACAATAAACCCTCTTCTGCAGAAGCAAAAGAAGAGTGCTTTCCTTCCTTCCAGGCCTGAAAAAGCAGCGTTACCCTCAGTTCCCACATTGTCTTAGCTGGTGTTATAAAAGGTTCCATCTGCTCCAGCCACAGTCAGTTATCTATGATGCTTACTCTGTGCAGGCACCCACACTGTTACTGAAGATTAGTGTTCATTTCTGAAACTGTTCAAAGCAAATAGTAAAGGATGTTTTATTCTAAAAAGGATCCCAGCGGATACATACCACTCACCACTACTTAAGTTTTTCCTCCATATTATTTTGAGAAGATGAGATCATGCAGATAGACTCTCATCCTGATAATCTTACTGAACTGAGATCTAGCTTTCTGAAAAGCAGCAAACTGGGTTACAAGCACTATATTATTTGCAACTATGCAATGGTATTCTTAGAATATATTTTTTTTAATTTTCTGTGGGGTTTATGATCAAGTGTAAGCATTACAGTAGAGAATATGTACAACTCTGGTTACGCTTGGTTTATCTCTAAAAGGCTTTGTTTTGTTTGCATTAGACAAAAGAACTTCACTGTCAGAAGAAAGTTTAAGTTTCTGTTATTGTTACTTGGGCAGTAATAGCGTGTGGGTTAGTGGTTCTGCCCCCAAAGCTAAATAGGTTTAGCCACTTCAAACACAAACTGTGAAGAGTTGTTATAGCCTAAACTGTAGCCACAAAAGGTCCTTAGCATAGTTGGACTAAACTAGGAAGCATCTTAGCTATGTAAACACTACTTCTGAAGGAGATTAACACATGGATAACAAGTCCCTGTCCTGATGAGCTCATAAATGAGGTAGGGTTTTGGTTTTGTTTTGCTGGGATATTTTGGTTTAGTTTTGAAGGGGTTTTTGTGGTTTTGTTGTTGTTTTGTTGTGTGGGTTTTGTTGCTTTTTTGTTGTTGTTGTTGTTGTTGTTGTTGTTTTGTTTTGGGGGGTTTTTTGTTTTGTTTTCTTTTTTTTTAAAAAAGGGCATCAGAACATTTGTTTCAGCAGAACTAACTGTAGCTTTAGTTCCAGCTGCTATTTCCCAACTAGCTCCTCAGACAGAACAGCAATCCATCATAACTCTCTTGATATATTTTTACTCTATTTATGTATTTCCATTCATTTCAGTTTGATCAAGAAATAATTGAAAATTTAAGTCTTTTGCCATTAATGAAAAAAAGGATGTTAAAAAAAAAGTCAGCAATTGTCATAATTACTTAAGGGATTTAATTGTTAACATAAAATGAGCATTAAGTTTACCCTCTCCTTAAGGAAATCTTAGATTGGACATTAATGCTAGGCTTTATAATACCTGTGAAGCATACTTCTGACATCAACAGCAATAATCATGCCAAAGTTCTACAGGCAAAGTCCTGTGGTCTCTGAAGTGGATGAACTGAGTAAGGCCCTTTTCAAGTGCTTCCACCTGCAAAGTTACACCTGAAACATTGCTCACTTCTGTGTCTAAAAAATGCAAATGTGAAACTTTCTGGTTATTTTTAACATGTACTCTTCCTCAGTCATTAAGGTTCACAAGAGACATTACAAATAAGGAAGGGGTTTTGAACTGCAGTTAAAAAAAATATTTAGAGAAAAGAAAATAACATGAGATACCACATTCTTATTTAAGCCAGCATGATAGGTATCTAAAGCTATGGAACCACAAGGTTACTTCTTTTCAAAAAGTGCAGTGATGCCAAACTTAGTGAAGCAATTTCAGCAGCCATAGAAAAATGTGCAGTGAAACCAAGTCCAATGAAAAACCTAATCCCTTACATATACAGGCTGATTCAGAGGAGCAGGTTTTCCCCAGGTGCAGCTGCTCAGAATCAATGCTTGCCTTCCCCAGGAGCTGTCTCTCCAGACCAAGGCCTCTTGAGCAGCAGAAGCACTCACCCTACCTTTTCTTACCTTGCTTCCAAACTCTTACCAACACAAACTCATTAACTGTTAATCCAGGCTAGCCAGCATTCTGCTGAACATCTCTTTCATGGTTTAAGTGAAAGAAGTTGCTACCTTTTCCTAAAATCAGAGTACAGGGAAAGGTTATGCAACACAACATACACCACTCCACGGGACAAGCTCAAATATGATGCTGCTTCATATGCATGCTGACTATAAATAACACTGTATGTACACACTATATGAAAATGAAGACTTCCAGTAGTAAGCTTTTGCCCTCTCTCCTTCAGGGCAAGCAGAGATCTATCTTTTCTTACTCAGAGCTTGTGCATGAAAGAATGGGAGGTGTCCTATTCAGAAGATCCGTTTTCTTACAGAAACCTATTTCCCCAGGCCAGCTGTTGACAAAGGTTTGTCCCATGAGTAGTCTTGCTTTTAGTACACTTGAAGAATCAAATACAGCTAATGACAATACAGAATCCTTGAGCACAGGTCAAAATTATTGCTTAATTTCCAGTGAATTTTACAGAATTATAACTACTGCTATTTGGAAGGAGGGTAGCTGGTACAGGATCAAGTAATACACCAACAGTTTCAAATATGGAGTAAGGTATTAACTTTTCCAAGAGTTTAGTTGCAACCTCTCAGCAGTAGCTATCTTTTAAGAGATACATTGGAAAAAGAAGGAAATAAAAGTACTTTTACAAGTACTGCTACTTTTAACTACTTCTACTGCTTTTAAACACTTCAGAAGAAGACTTAAAAGTACAACTAAGGTTATAACTGGGCTTTGTTTTAAACAAACAGAGAAATATAATTTGCATGTTAAAAAAACAAAGCAAAAACAAAAGCAGCTCTGTCTGCTGAATGGACAAAGACAATTAGACCAGGCAAGATCTAAGCAGCATTGTCTCTCCAAACCAACGGAGAGGTCCAAAACCAATGTAAATACCATACCTCTAACAGTCATTAAAATATATGTAGACATTCAAATCCCTGGATTCTAGGTGCTACAAAGTTAACTTTTACTGTCATGCAAGAAGTCATGCTCATACCAACAAGTGCTGCCTACTGAGTTATTTTCCACTTGAGAAGGCAAGTTTGGCTTGAACTTTCACCATCCTCAAGACCTTTTATTCTTTTTAAAGATCACTGTCAATCAACATTTGTGCTAAAAAATCCCCAACTTTCCTCTGCTCGTGGTTCCTTAATTGCTTACATATTACCTCAAGATAATCTTAAAACATTCGTAATCTTTTTTAAAGCAAACCCCTTTGGGTATAGGAGCACAGAGCAAGTTTTTCTTCTCAATCTATTTGTACCTGTCTTCCTAAGTACAATGCGTCAACCAAGCCCACATCCTGGATTTAAATTTATAATGCTCTGTTCACCAGAGGGATTTACCTTTGCAGGCAGGAAAGAGGCCTGTTCAGATGCATCTTAATGCCTGAATCATTTTCAGAAAAACTGATTATGCAAATGAACATGAATTGCATTAAAAAACATAACTCGGAGTTCTGAGTTGCAGTAGGAAAGAGTTGGTTTAGTATGCTTCCCTTTATCCATGGCTGATCAGCACCAGATACCATGGGCTGGTCTGCACTGGCCATTCAACAAGAACAGGGCAGTCCCTGCTATAGATGTGAGAGCAGTTCTACAGCTTCTTCCACTTCCCTTCCTCTTACCCATCCTCTAAAACACCCTAAGAAAGGTTAGCATTCGTTGGATTTGGATTATACCCATAGTCTAACATTTTAATCTCCTGGATGCTAAACACCATTCACAGGAAAATGCGTAATGTCCTCAAGAAGCTGTTTACCAAGCACAGCCTCATTGAGGCAGCATAATTAATGAATATGAATCCAGACAATAACTCAGCAGACAGACAGGAATGCAGTGTCAGCACCCAGAAAGATGAAAATGGGATGTCTTCTGCAAAGAAGGCAAACACTTAAATACTAAAGAAATTTCAGGAAATGAAAACAGAAAAGGCTGGGGAGTTCCACTGAAGGTAGATCTGTGCACTGTCAGACTTCTATTTCTGGAACGATTTTTTACCTTTTCAGTTTTAAAATTAGGAATTATGAGAAGCTCATTGGTGTCCCAGTAAGTCTTAAAAGGTAATAAAATGCATCTTTCTAGATTTTTGGTCAGGCACAAGAGGTGAATAAACTCCCTGTTGCCCATAGTAGCATTGGGTAACTGTAATTTCAGTTACAGCAGTGGAAGGAATACTGGGAGAACAATCCATGTTCTTATGTCTCTCTGCAGGCTATGCCAAATCACAGGAGGGAACTAGAGCCTGGATTCTCTGCCATACAGCCTCTCTGGTTCTTGCAATCTCATCCCTGGTCTCAGGGTATCTGTTGTCTATTCAAAAACCTGCTCTTTCAATCTACTTCTTGGATGTGACACTTGGTTTTATTTGAGGAGTTGCAGTTGACTCTTCCCAGGGAAGGGAAGATACAAGTCCCTGGGACTACTATGAAGGTTCATACGCATCTCTCTCTGCTCAGTATGGAATTGCACTGTGATGATTAAAACAAATCCAGGTATTTTTCATTATAATCCTTTTACAGAGGAAAAATAAATTATATTTTTCATTAAAAGTGTCTGGTGTTTTTATCTAAACTGACTTTCTTTAGGGTGCAATTAGTCTGGAAAGCTATATATATTGTGTCTTCACATAGGGAGCTATATAGTTCTTTTGAGGACAAACATAAAAGACTTCATCAGAAAACACAAGCTAAAGATATAAACATATTTTAAATACAATGCTAATTTTTCCAGAGCTATGCAGATATAAAAACATTAATTTGCTGAATAGATGGTTATGGGATCTGCTGACATATTGTTACTACTGACTCTCAGCAGTACAAGAGTTCCTTGAGAAGCAAAACTAATGAAAACTGGTTGGTTTTCTATCAATCAGGATTCCACAGACACTCTGTCTAACACTGTACAGGCTCGAGGCACAGATTTCCCTCTGCTTTCAGGACATTCATAACATCATTCTCCTCTGCTGATCTCTGCTGCCCAGTAACACATTTATGTTGCTGCCTTTATGTCAGTGTGGACATGAGCAATCTATCTCCTCTACTTACTTCTGTGAGTTGTGCAGTATTATAGGCTCAGAAGAACTAATTATCTTTAGAACTTCTATCAAATTTGGTTAAAAACAGTGAAAGCACTGAAAAGAGTAAAAGGAGATGTGCACAGATGTGCAGACAAGAGTTAAAAATGATCTTTCAGGCCATGTTTCCTGAGGAGAACAAGCTAAAAAAAGGAGTATGGCAGTAGTTTTTTCAAAGCTTGTTCAAATAAGGAGATACATTGTATATCCTGTTCAGCACGCCTTTTTTTAACTATTGGAATGTGGTTGCATTCATAAGCAGCTATAAATACATCCCATAGAAACAACATATAGTTGCTGTTTCTCCTTGCTCCCAGCCAAACCTCATCTTTCCAAATCTAAGAAGAAAGCCTATTTTGGAGATTGAACTTCTGCAATATATGTATTTGTGCTAACAGGAAAAGGACAAGTGTTTTGAGAAACAAAAATAACATAAAATGCCCTTGTATCGTTAGTTGTACAGTTTTCCTTCACAGCTAAAAACAGCAGTATTTTTTAACCTTGCAGACATTAGGATGCAGAAGGTATCCCCCATATAAAAACTTGTCAAAAAGGTGCTTTTTTGTCACCCTAAAATAAAGCAAATCCAACATCTCATACTTACTTTGTAAATACATCTCGCAGACAAACGAGAGCAGCTTGCTTTCATCGTGTTGCTATCTTGGAAAAGTTGATACATGCTTCTGGCATATAAAAAATATTTTTCTATAACATCCAGGAAAGCTCTGGGAACTGGGGCATGTGACAAGCACAGCACAAATTCATAAGGGTGTTCAATCCACATTCTCAAGAGATCATTGATTTGAGAGGACTTTTGTCCCTAAGTGGCAAGCTTGCCATTGCAGGGGAAGAGGCAGGCTTAGCAACACGACTCCGTGTTTTCTGTACAAGCAGCAACAGTAGTCCAGGATCTACTCCAGCGGCACAACTTGTTAGGATAAGGCCAGCAGTATGGAGCAATGGCTTTCAGCTTTATGCTCACACAGAAGCTCGGAGCATGTGATGATGCCAAGTACTTGTAAAATCACTTAGTTCTTTTCCAGCACTCCCTGATCTCCCATTCCAAGTTTGGGAGGCTGACGTTTAATTGGATTTATTAAGTTTAGCTGCATACATTTGCGGGAGGGACAACCAAACAGTACTCATGGCTCCTGCAAGCACTTAGATATGCCTGCAAGGCCACAGGCTAGAGCTATCACTGTAAGCAAAATAAGCCATGGGCAATGCCTGCCCAACAGCCTTAGCCAGGGAGAGGAACCCCTCACCACTAACTGGGAACAACCCAGTTCAAGAATACGAGTGGTCCTACCCTGCTGACAAACCCCCTGGCCTCCTGCACTTCCACACGTGGCAAGAGAAGCTGAAAATCCCTCTGAAAAGTGAAGAGAGCACAGCTCTGCCCACAAGCTAATTCCTATCACTAAAATGTCTTGATCAGAGCTTCTGACTATTTCCACTCTTCCGTATAGCAGAGCATTTGTGCTGGATCAAATTCATACGCAAAATGCTGAGCTATGGCAAACTCATTCCACACAAGCATGTGCTAAAAAAAAAAAAAGTTAAAAATTGAAGGGGCATCTAATTTCTAGCATACTTTATGCTGGATTAGGTATTGTCTTTCCTCCCACAGCTAGCACAATCCCAACATAAATTCCACTCCGTGTTCTGCTTAATTTGACACTTGATCCAGATCGTCTTTGTGCTGCTTAGTGACTAGCTATTAATGAATAAGAATCAGATTTAGGAAGACCTTTTCCATCCTAAGGTCAATCAGGGTAATTATGATAACTTAGTTTTTTGTTCTTGCATTACAGAGATAATTTCTGCTAAAACAATGCAGATCTACAAATTTAAAAACGCTTAACAGCCATGGTTTGTCCTCCTTCTAGTTATCTTCTGAGATTTTTTAATTCCACAAATTACAAAAACCATAGCATCAGACCTGTGTGTTTTGTAAGCTATTTTCTCCTCAGTTCATCTCTTCACCTAAGGGGGATACCCAAGCAAACACAACGGAGGGAAAATAACAGCTCTATAAAAATAATGACTGTAACCAAGTTCAGAGTGCTTATTCATTAATATGCCACTGATAACTTGCAGCAGTGCTGTGTGGAAAAGGCTTATGCTCATTTTCCTCTAACAAGGTCTCCTGTCACTGCTACCCTCTCCTCTGGGAGTTGTGCACATGTGCTTAGACTGGCAGGTTACTCTTCCCCAGTCAGGGTCATTCCCAGAAATCCATGCATCCCAAATGAAGGCTAACTTGTTCCAGCTCATTGCCTGCTCTTCAGACCTATCCTTGGCCCAGCCTTACGCTGGGTGGTGCCTTCCCCTGCAACAGTTTCCTCTGACAACAATTTCCAGACTTGCAGAATCACAAGACATGAGGAATTATCCTTTTGAGACACACAATAGGATAGGAGTTTAATGCATACAATACATATCTATTCCCACGCAGGAGTTCAATCAAATGGTTTCATCAAAGCAGTTCAGTCAAATACAAAGATTTAAAAATTAGGCATTTATTCTTTAATTTAGCAAGAACACCATCACTAGGCTCAAAGTCCTCACCTTGGCTTCATTAGCACTGACTTGTATTCAATAGGCTTGATGTGTCATTAATGAATCAAATTTAGATACATGGCAACAAATACAGGACTGAACTGTATTATTATAGTCTCAGAACTCAACTCGTAAGGTGGACTTGGATGTAAGTTATTAATCTAGTGATCTGCAAGAGCTAGCAATCATCTGTAACCTTTTCACTATAGCAACTAGAAGATTTATATAACCAAGAGTAGTACATCAAGTCTGATGGGTTTATGATTGTATTGAGCTATTCATCAAGACAATTTCTCAGAGATCTAAGCCTGCTCTATTTTTGTTTAGAGTTGATTTCAGTTATGGTAAGGCAGAAATAAGCAACAGTTTCAGCCTGTCTTCATGGCAAATAAATAATTGAAATATTAATTTCTCCTGTGCCATCTCCATACCTGTAAAAAAGAATTTTAGAAGGAGCTTACACCAAAGCCAAAAGAGATTAACACAGCACAGATGAACACATTGTTCTTACTAAACCAATGAGCTGTAACAACCACAACCAACTTACTTACACATATGTCTCCAAGATGGCCATTGAACTTATTTATTACTGTAAATCCCTGCCATTGCAGGTCAGATTTTTGCCACAAGATGGTCAATTAACAAGCTGATATCCGGTGAGTATAGCACGGGGTGAGATTATTTATTTACATGAGCAGAGGTATCAATGATATACTTAAATATGTACGTAAAACAAACACACACAAGAAAACCCAAACAAATGTCTCTGTCCCCCCTGCCAATTTATTCTATTTGTTTTCTTCCAAAAGTCTTTGGTCACTCTTGGCAGTATTCTCAGCACTACCTCCAAAAGGGTTTTCAGCATAGAACTGGCTGAGTTTTCATGCACCATGCTCTAGTGCAGGCATATGAGGATTATGGTAAAAACTACAGTAATGCTCCCACCACTTCAACACAGTCTGAGGACTCTTTTTTGAGAGGCAGTGCCACCATCAAACTTGAGAATGAAATAATAAAGTTGACTAAAAAGCAGCCAAAGCAATCCGGCCAGTTCCCTTGATCCTGTATTTCCTAAAGGAAGATGCATTAGATAGTAAGAGAGAGAGATGAATTTCCAGACAGTGAATTTCTCAGCCTTCCTCTGGATTCCAGAACAGCCGTGTTTGTGACCTTCACCCCACAACACGTGGAAGTGATAGAAGTACGAAGAAAATCTTGGGACTATTTCACTCTTTGGGACAACACTACTTACCAAAGCAAAGTGCTACAACCACTGAAGGCTGTTCAGACTTATTGAAAAGCAAGTAAACCTACAGTAAGGAAGACTGAGTAGGTGCTGGTTTACCTAGTGCTTATTACTTCTCCTAAACTCCTATCTTCAGTTTCACTCCCCACATTGTGGTTAAAAAAAACTTTATGTAAAAAGACACCACACACAAGATAATTGCCCTCAGGTGGCAGGTTTATTTCAAAAATAATGTACCTAAATCTTATGTTGAGCTGCAGTCCTGTAAGTCAGCAGCAGCCAAACTTCTACTGAAGGCTAACACATTACACAAAAAAAAACACATTAAACCATCATATAAACTTGTCAGATTTCCAGCCATTACTTACCACTGAACAAAGGTAAATAATACCTTTAATGCAATACACTACTTGCATTGTAACAGGAAATAATGCCTCTTCATTCTGGGTACATTCTCTGTATTAAACACCCAAGATATATATGTATGTACAAATGCATATATAAGAACAAAAAGACGTAAATATGCCTTCCAGGTACACATCAAGACGGGAGAAATTCCTCACTTAGAAGGCCAGAGGGGCATCTGAGTGCTTCTAACCTCACAGCCTCCATAACACACAACGGTGATCTTCACCCAGTGCACCATATTTCTAACTTTAAAGTGCTGTACACAGTCATACGTCACTGAACCATTCTAGATGTTCGCTCAGCTCATGCAGCATTGCCTAAGTGCCAGAGAGAGGTGTGTGTCTTTGGACACCATTCCAAACATGTATGTGCAATGTGGCATGGCTTCATGGTGCTCCTTGCTGCTATCCTGTCATCAGCCATGATGATGATGCTGCAGAAAAATAAAAAGCAGCAATATGGGCACTTCGGCACAGCTATGACATCTTCTGAGAGAGAAATGTAGTAATGAGAACCTGGGGTTCACCTCTGAGAACAGTTTGCTTCTAGGTCCCTTCCTCTTCTCCATACTTTTTTCAGGTTTACAGGATGTTCTAGTAATGTTTAGGAACTGCAGGCAAAGAGAAAGAGCCTTCTGTTTCAAGCACTGCACAGCCTCAGAACTAAAAGTGCCCCAAGAAGTTTATCCACACCAACCTTCCCATCAATTTCAGAACAAATAGAAAATTCCTTTTCTACAGACCGGGCAGCCAGAGCTCTCTTCCCTTAAACTCCCTGTGCTTCAGCCTCAACTCCTTCTGTTGTTCCCTCTGTTCATTCTGAGCAAGCAGTCCTGTGCTCTGAGCTGGCATCTCTTTGGCAGTTTTGGACACAGGAGCCAGACTGAAAGAGAGCCACCCATGAGGAAACTGCTATCCAGTTCATGAATCGCAGCATAGGTCTGCCCTCACATTTCCCATGCACAAATAAAGCCCTTTCTGACAGTATTCCCGGCTGACTTCAGATGATGGAGAATTCCCCTAATGCCAAAAGAGAATATCTCCCCAGCTTTCCCAGGGAACCACATTTGCCTTCAAAAACACAAATCTTATTAAGGATTTCAAATCCTGAAGAACGAAAGAATTCTCATGATATTTAATGAGGGAGTCAAACAGAATAGTAGCCCCAAGGAGTACAGGTCTCAGAAAATAGACGAGAACCAGGCTTTCAAGACTGCAACAGAGCAGAAATTCCCAGAAGGCTCTTCTGCTGGTAAAAGGATTCTGCACATTTAGATTAATGTAAAACTTAATTAGAATCTCTGTGAAAAAAAAAAAAATCCATTTGGAGGTGATTATAAAAAGGAGGCAGTTATAACAATTATTTATCATCTCTATTTTTGGAGGAGAAATCAGGGGCTTCCTTCTTGGAGGCATTCAACAAATGTAACAAGCAGTCAGGTCCTGCTGGCCAGCACAGAGAGACTCTGAAGGGTTTGCACCTGCTCTGATCACCTCCACTCAGCCAGCATTATTGGTGCATAACCAGCTGAGCTATTCCACAACACAACTTATCTCAGGATCTCAACCTATTGCCTCACTTGTGGGCCACTCTTCCTCACCACTATCCTCATGTCTAGGAAATTGGATTTCTTCCCATACAGCACGCAGCATCTGTGTTGCCTTGTGGCCACAGGACGACGCCACCAGCCTGGCGACAGATGTCCTGATGCTGTGCAAATTTCAGCTGGAACGTCATGGAACACAGGAGGTTGGTTATCAGTGCGCCAAAATCCTGCTTCGCGTGCTTTGAAAAACTATCCTATAGACAATGCTCTTGGGAGCCATCTACTGGCATTCAGGAATTAACCATTTGCGTGTCCACAGGGAAGTTAAAGAGCCACTTGTAACTCCACCGCCTCAGGGCGCCTCCTAAACTCCTGCATTTATCACTGGAATCTTTCGAGGGATCATCTGCAAGCTGGTTATTTAACCACAGCTAAGGATCACAGCCCTATTTATTAATTATTCTGAGCACCTCACATGTTCAGTGTGATACCTAAACATCACCATCTTTCCTAGCATGCTTGAACCCCCCAAAATGGAAAACACTGTAGAAGCCATGTTACTTTGACTCTAAATGCAAAGCTCTAGTAGGCACTCTTGGGAAAAGTAGGAGGAAATTCCAGGCCACACAGGAAATTCAAATACCATGATTTGAAGATTCAATTCCATGACTGGAAATACTAGGTAAAGAAGCCAAATAAATTCCCAGGAAGTAGGTGGGAAGAGCTTCACTTTGCAGTGGAACATCACCACTGGGACAAGAACATGAGATGCATGTGGACGAGAGCTCGTCTTCCCCCACCACAGCATGACAGTGTGAACAGAGCCCCTTGGGCCACTGCAGATACTTTGCAGGTGTCAAATTGGGAGAGAGCAGATGCTGATTATGCTACATCTCATGCTTGGATGGTTTAAATTGCTTCCCTACTAAGTGCAGGTCCAAAGGCAAGGAAAGACTCCCAGCAGTGTTGTTGTAAGGGCTGAGGGTAATTAGAGAGGGAAAAAGAACACGTTCAGAAAAAGGGGTTACCTTTCCAGGAGAGAAGAATTTTCTGGCACAGGGATGCACTCAACACACATCAGTTCCCTGAGCCTGAGGGCATGACCCAGTTATATTCATGTTCTACAGAGGACAGACCTGCAGCAAGCATCATTCACCCTGCAATATGCAGGGAAGAAGAGTGTGGCCAGCACAATCAGGTCCCCTGCCCTCAATACCCAGGATTTCAGCTGGAGGTAGAACATGTGCTTGAAATGGGAGCCTAGCAGCACCTAGCAGCTCATGCACTGTGTGGTCAACTGGCAGATTAAGAAAAAAGTCTGGGGCAGTCTCCCAGGACACAGAGTACAGCCAGACCAAAAGTGATTCAGGAATAACAATGTCTTCCAGGAAGACAGAACTAGTGCCTGGGGACTCACAACAAAGTACCAGGAAACCTGCAAAGAGGAAGTGATTCATGTTTATCCTACTAGATTTTGCATAGCAGAAGGTTTCCAGGGCATTCCAAGAGTCTAGCAGACACAACACAGGTGGGTACCAAAGTAGAAGAAGAGATAACCCCATATTTATCCTGTGGGGATACTGTGCTGTAAATGCATAAACCAAAGAACAGAGGTGAGAGCCCAGGAAGTAATGTCATTGCAACACACATGTGCAATATTTATTAACCAAAAAGACATGAAGTTTGTTTACATATACACAGATTAAAAGGATCTCACTTATCACACCATCTGCTAGTTACAAAGGAGAAGATGGCACCTTAAATATATATATCCAATTCCCATTGTGTTTCATGCTTGGATTTAGATTTAAAGCTATGTTATTTTAAAAGTAAAAGTAAACCCAAAAAAGCCCTGCTCATATATCACCTCTACATCAATGCTGAGTTTTCAGTCAGCCATCATTAAAGCACCAACTCTGCACTGAGACCTAAAATGCTGCCAATTTTCTGTGTCCTTTGTCAAGGTCCAGTTAATTTCTTGGTGTGAAGTGGTGCTGTTTCTCAGTCCAGTAGTAGTAATGCTCCATGTATTTGGGTTTTCCCCCCTCCTCTCTTTTCATGTCATTTTCTGTGCCAACTTGTTTTAGTGAGGCTGTCTGGCATACTTTCCATTCCTTTTAATGGTTTAAAAGAAAACATTTTTCATCAAATGAAAGCACTTTGAACATAAACTATTATGAAGAAGAGAAAAATATTTTTTTTCTCCTCAAGTGTCAGTTTTGTAGGGCACTAAATTAATTTTTTGAGGTGCTTAATATCGTTAAATTTAGAAAGTCAAGTAATAGCTGTCCTACATGGGCCAAAGGATGATCTAAGGATGAGGAAAGCAATATATCTTTTTAATAATTGAAAGAGTTGGGAACATTTCCACAGTGAGAACAGACTTAGCAAATTTCTCTGCAAGCGAGAGACTCAGATGCATGGAATATTTCAGCTCCAGTAGTAATCCTGCAATGTTCTGGGCTGGAAGTGTAGGTCAGCCTTCAGGGAATTGTATTAGACATACAGTCAGACAAGGCAGGCACCTCAGGGAATAGCTCCTTGCATGAATATAAACACCTGCATGCATGGCATTGCTTCTAAGATGCCATAGCCACCTCTTCTTCTCTTCTCTTCTCTTCTCTTCTCTTCTCTTCTCTTCTCTTCTCTTCTCTTCTCTTCTCTTCTCTTCTCTTCTCTTCTCTTCTCTTCTCTTCTCTTCTCTTCTCTTCTCTTCTCTTCTCTTCTCTTCTCTTCTCTTCTCTTCTCTTCAACCAGAATTTGATGTCATGCTATTTTGAAACACTCCCAGCTTTCCTTTATGTGCAAACATCATTCCACATGCAAGTAAACATGGAGCAGACAGGACAACTGTTTCCAAAACAATCCACAGTGGGCACAGTCATGCTGTTAACACACAGGTCTGCATTCAGGACAGTGTGCCCTGTCACACAGGGCTAGAACTCCACACCAGATATTCTCAAAGAATATAGACTACTTTAGGTTCACGAGAGACAGAGGGCATTCCCTCCAACAGGGGCTTCCATGTCAAAGCCTGATTTACTGCTTCTCACTGCTACCCACAGAGACACCCACCCCCCAAGTGTGATCGCCAATCTTGGAAGATTCAAGTCCAACACTCTAAGTCCCTCCCCTACCCAGCAGCAAGTGATTCACCCACAGAGCTCTGAACAAACCAGCTCAGGACTTAAGATGGAAAATTCTCTGTGCAGGGCCCAGCTGTTTTGGTACAACAACCACAGCTTTTAAAAATCCACAAACGCAACCTGCTGCAACTTTTTGGAGAGTCCAGCCAAAGTTGTAAGTCTCCACCCTCAAGACACGTGCAAAGCCAGCTGAGTTCCTGAGGGAGAGAAACACCATGGCCAAGTCCAGACTGGAGCACATTCTGGGTTTTTTTCCATTCACAGCAGAGTGGCAACATATTTGAAAAAGCAGCTTGAACCAGACGTTCTGGGATCCAGGGAGCACCACACACACATACCTCGCTTTGGTTCCCTCCCCACACCAGCTCTTATATTATGAAATCTAACCACAATTACTTCTTTATAAAATAGTGCAGTGTCAAGATCCTGCTGAGTCCCAAGCCTAAAATTTTAAAAAAAGAACATTTACAACTAGTCTAGCTCATTTGGAGCTCAACCACAGAGCAGGAGTAAGACCTGATTTATAGCAACCAAGGAGTTGATACAGCTAGAATAATTCCAGACTGATGAAGGACTTCAGCTGCAAATTACTACTGTTTTGTCCACTCTGTCTTAAAAACTGCTAGTTTCCAAAAATGTAGCTCTTGTAGAGACAGCTTGGGCAAGGAAAACAGGATTTCTTGTTCTTATATATATTCTTAGCATGATTTGATACACATAAACAAACTGAGTTTGGTTTTCAAACCATAACCCAACAAGTTACCTTTTTTTTCTGGTGGCACTGGACAATGAACACAAGCAATTTAGCAACAGCTCATTGAGTGCATTTTTCCTATTTTTTTATTGTTTTTTGTTTAAGTTACAGTGTATTTGTTGTATATATTATTACAAAAACAATGAGTACAATAGCAGAAGTTGGAGCCTGGACACTTGCACACTTGGCTGTGTGCAGACATGCTTGTCTCATCTTGGATGATTGCCCCTCAGCTGAGCTACTTCTGTAATAGATACACTAGGTACCTGTTTCAGAGGATGTTGTGGATTAAGGTCTCCAAGTGCTTTGAGATCTTGCAAAGGATGGCAATTTACCAAGTATAAATTATTTAATAACTGGGAACCAGAAACAGAAGGGCAAACGAATTGCAAGGGTTGCACAGACATGTTTTTGAGAGAGGACAAGCAGGAAATACAAGAAGAGAGCTTGGGCTTAGCAAGCTCAGTGCTGCTTGGTGATCTGTACCTCTGAAGCTCTAAGCCAGCAGTTTCAGTTCCAGGCTGAGCACCAGTTTGTCTGCAAACTGCAATGAGGTACAGCTGTTCATGAGGCCAAGAAATCCAAAGGAGGATTCTCGCCAGGGATCTTGGGGTTTTATGAGGCACTGAGTGGTGACAGCATCTCTGGGTGCTGGAAACACATGGAAACCTGCAGACACGTGACTGAACAAAAGAAAGATGGTTTCACTTCTGAACTCCTCGAGCCTCCAGACAAAAGGCTTTGCAAATGTTCCAGCAAGATATCCCAGACCAAACACATTCAGTTCACTGGAACAGACAGTAAGATTTTAAGTTTCTTTCACAGAATGTACCTAATTATGTCATCATAAACAATAAAGGCAGTAAGAACACATGCTAGAGCCAATATCTTGACATCATGCACACATGCTTAATGTCTTACTAAATCTTACAAGAGCAAGAATAACATCTTTGTTTAACAACAAAGAAGCAATGCTGGGTTTACTTGTCTTAATCACCTTATGTATAAGATTATTTTTTCTAGAAATCCCTACTCATACGAATGAATGTTTGCTGCAATGTCGCTACAGCAGTGTTGTCTTCCACTTGCTGTTTAATTTTCCTTCTTCTGGAAGAAGATTCTCAATGTGCTTCACTAGATCAGGTATAATTTCTGTTTTCTTTTTTCTAATTATTCATGTAAAAATAGGACTGTGATTAAATAAAATAGTGTAATATACCCAAAATGACTACAGCAGTAACAACTAGCCAATACTTTCAGCTGCTTCTGTGAGGAGTTAAGCAAGCAAAGCCATTAAGCAGGAACAATTTGAATATTAGGAAATGCTTGTGGAAATCAAATTTGGGACTTGAAATTTTAAGTATCTGCACCCAAATCCTAATTCCAAGCACTGGTTTAGTTCAATCACAGGAAGCAACACAGCTCAAATTTTTTATCCCATGTAGTCATAACCAGCTGCTTGAGAACAATCTACAGATCAAGACTATATCAAAGATGAATAAATTCTTGAAAACACTATGCTGTTCAGAAATCATTTAAACACTGGAAAAATAGGCTTAAAAGCATCAGATATACTATATTTTAAACTACCTTTGAAGAAAACACACATGTTAAAAGTACTAAAAACATTCAATAAAATACTTGAAAAATATGAGCACAAGAAACATAGTCTATATAAACAATGTTCCAATATGCACATTCACCTCCTACATTAACTTCTCTATGTCTTAACAGATCTCTAATTCTTTGTTGGAAGCATTCACCCATTTCCATATTTTTACATATCTGGATTTTAGACAAACTCCAGATATTCAGTTCTTAGTTATATGACAATATCTGCTGGGTATATGGTTCAAACAGCTAAGAAAGCTTAATTATCAAGGCAAACCCTTAGTATTTAAACCCATCATCCCTGCAAAGCTTCCCATATTTATCAGCATCACAACTAATGGACGAGTGGTACAAACAGGAGGGACCAGAGATAAATCCCCCACTTAGCTATGTCCCTCAGGAACTAAAAAGTAATAAATAAGGCAGTGATGTGCAGAAATACTTGGGAGAGCAGAGTTTCAGGGCCACATCTGGGAAACGATCCCGAGAAGTGAAGAAGAATGTTCAAGAGGAGTATTTATGGCACGTGCAAGCTAGAGCCAAAACACAAGTATCTCTCAGAGTACAGGGCCCCAAAAGAAAGAACAAATTTTCAGCCTCCATCCTGTCTCGGCTCACCAAGATATCACTTAAGATATGGTATAAAGGGGTATGTCTCTGTTGCAGACTTCTGTAAGGCAGATAAAGCAAAAAGATAAGGCCTCTTGTCTGAGGCACAGACCTGCACAATGAGACATACCCCAAGGGCAGCAGAAACAACAAAATTGTCTGTCCTTGAATCCCCAGCTGTCCAGCCTCCAGGCACTCACCTCTACAACCTTTAGGCACACCAACAAATAGAAGGTGACAGCTACACTCTTCCTATTCCTTCCCTTTTTAACACTGGGCGCACAGGCAAGAGAGCTGGGCCAAAGCAGCAGTCACTGTGGATGAACACTGCCCTGATCTTGGATCTCATGATGGCAAGTTTACCATGTCTGTGGCTATGCACTTCCTGAGATTCCTCTCTGCTTCCTACCATGCTCGATTTGCCCCCACTCTTCACTGCCTGCTTTGCCTGGCAGTCAGGTTTCAGGTTTTTACCCTTTTTTTCCGTACCTACTTGACACAGTGTACAGACCTCAGCCCAGCCAACAACTCTGCCTTGGTCAAGAAGCTCAGAAGAGAAGTCCCCACAGAAATTATGTTGTCAGTTTTCTTAACCACCTCAAGCAATGAGTTCTGATGGCTTTCTGGCTAAACACATTCTCCCTCCTATTCCTTTTCACCCTCTAGATTAGAGATCATGGTGACATAGGGATGTTGGAAAGCACATTATGCCTCTAGCAGGTTCTCAAGGAAGCTTGGCAGCAGCAAGTTCCCAATTTCCCTGGTTTTGCTCAGATGAATCTGCATATTAATGGAAGAAGAATCAATTACAAATTTCTATTTATCCTCATAAACTTCACAGAAAGATCATGAAAAGAAGGTTTTTAGAAGCCTTCAATTTTTAATTTGAAGCCTTACAAAAAAATCTGTTCTGAACTGGCTTAACATGCCAGAAGATTTAATATATCACAAGCTAAAGAAGTACACATGCATTGTTTTTGTTGCAAATAATTAAATATTAGTCTAGTTATAATTACTACTACCAATCAATCCTTCAAAGGCTTAATTCAGTTTTTGTATGTTTTAGTCCCACCCTAATTTAACCAAGATACTTTGAATTGGAACACACCACCACAATCAAGGGTACAGCTCTCAGAGTTCCTGTTCTATCACTGATGGTATCCCACACAAGTATGTGGGGAAGTCTCCTTCTGCCTCACTTAGGCAGAGTGGCCAACTATGTCATCACTGTGCATGGATTTTCAGAATTTCAGCAGAGAAAACACTTGATACCAATTCTTACACTTTGAAATAACATATTTATCAGGTACAGTGTTCTATCTGAACTAGTGTTATCCAGAGAACTCTGGTGCTGTACACAAGGCTCATGATACTAGCTGGCAATTTTAGCATCATAAAGTACAAGAGAACATATCTGCCTAAGTATTCAATTGAGCAGGAATGTTTACGACTTACTATATACCTGAAGAGTGGTTGTAAAGTTGGAAGCCTCTGCATAAAACTAACCAATGGACTTTATATAAAAAGAGATGCTGGCCTTTCAGCTACACTGCACAGGAAAAAGCAGGAAAGAAATCCTTGTGGATAAATGAGTTATGAAACTGGAATAGTGACAGCCGGGTCTCACTGAAACACACCTGCACTAGACAGGCCAATTCATGCAAGAGAAAGGCCTAAGGAGCTGTAGCTCTGCCTCTTAGCTGACTGCATCACCTCACTGGAGGTGCTCTCCTAGGCATCATGTCACATCAGTGTGACCTGGATCCAGCAAATGAAGCCCTTGGCAGAGTTCTCATAGACCCTTTCTGGATAAGAGGATGAAAGAGGTTTTCACAAAGCTGCAGCCTGTGAAATCTGAAATGAATGTGAAAGTGGGGATGGCACTGGACAGTAGCAACAGGGACAAAAGATGACTCATGCATTAGAGTCCAACTGTCCAATTAGGAAACTATTTGTACCCTTTTATTGGCAACCTCCCTCCACCGACTGCATAGACAACTAGAAAATGTGCAGAGGATGTACTCTAGCTAGAATCCTCTTAGCCTTGTTTGCATATGAAAGAAAATCAACTCTTGGTTTCCTACTTCAGAAGTAGTTCAACCGGACTGAAGAAACTGCCTGCTTGGGAGTAATCTTTCAACCACTAATTCCAGGACCATTTTGCAAGTGGGATACTCCCCTTACTTTCAGCAATGCTTGTGCACAAAAGAAAAATGTTTCCACTACTTGCCATTTTTACTAAAATAAGCATCTTCTAGAAAAAAAGGCTGAAATCAAGGCAAAACATCTTTTCTTGTGTGTAACAGAACAAAGTCATTAGCTATCCCAGAGGGTGCATTTTTGTACTGTCCCACAGGGTTTAAAATTTCTGACCTGTAAAAGGAGGGAAGTCTGGATTCCCTTCTCATTCCTGTCATCTTTATCTGCTCTCTCTGCATAAGCAGGTATGCTTACAAAGAGCCCCTTTATAGGAAATATGCTTAGATATCAATGTACCTTTTGGCACTGAAGATATATTTTAATGCATAGTAGCACACACTGTGGCAAAATAAAAAAAATTTAACAATAAAAACCTTTCTCAAGTTTCCCAAGCCTTTGCTGTGAGCCAGAATAGATTAAGGAATTACAATAAAGAGAAGGTTTTGCTTTGAAGTTTTTTATCTGAGTGTCGCTTAACTATGTGTCTGTCATGGACACCTAGCCACACACCTCAGTGGACAAAAGGCAAAGAAAGGAGCATGACAATTGCAGTTGTGGTGTAGCAGAACAAGATGCAGCCTAAATCATCTCTCTGATCTTGCAGGCAGGTAAAACTCTTGCATATGCATTTAAACACTGTAACATCCTTACTTCCTTATTCACAAGCATAGAAAAGGAAGAAAAAATATGTCTGTCTTGTGTCTTTACAGAAAAAGCTTTTTCCAAAGTCTGCTCCTTAGCAGAAATTACAACATTTCACTTGCTGAGAAATTTTCTAACCCAAAGCATCCTTCATTTAATGGAGAAATGCAGCAATTTATACCAGGCAGAATAAAGTTGCAACCTGCACTGATAATGCCTCTGAAATTCATGCTGCTTAAATCACTAGTTATGTAGGACCCAGCAAGTCAATGAGCCTTGCTCAAATTACAGAATCTTATTAATTCTGCCTTTTATGAGTCTTTTTCTACCTAGTTTGAGGACATTTGGCCCACGTTCACAGCTCAGGAGCTAGAAGAACCACCTCCCAAAGGACTAAACATTTAACTGTTTTAAAGCACAAAATCTATCTGGTAGGCCTGTTTCTGGTGGTATTTTTAGTACTTCCACAATGAACCCTAGCTCAGAAGAAGATCATCAGAAACAAACAAGACATTAAGAAATACAACTGGGAGCTCATGTGCAGATATGAAATCCTGAACAACATGGTTTGTTTTTTCTAAGGACAGCAGGCCTTAACAGGCACAGTCCTACCAGCAGCTTCACTTCTAGACTACTCAGAATGTAGTGCTGGTCTCCAGCATTTCCTTTCCCTCTGTATGTTCAGTTCCCACCTATAAACTGGGAAAGAGAAGATGGAAATTTTTCAGTTGGACCAAATATGTAAGAACCAAGCACCACTGACTAAAGCCCATTTGCTTTCAAAATCTGTGCACTCTCCTGTTAAATTCTCTAGGTCACAGCTACTGACCTTTATTTTATGTACTGCAAGGCTATTCCAAGCAAAGCAACAGCTCTGTATGATGCTCTTTTACTAACAGGGCTGGACAGCAAAATGCCCAAGGTAACAACACTAGATGTTATTCAGGCATGGAGAACAAGTGCCTTTCCAGGGTTTCCCTCAAGAATTAGCCTCTGGAGCACTCATGCACCTGGCTTTGCCAAGGAGGTGTGGTACTGTGGGTGTTTTTCATGCCTGAAAGATGAGTCATGACTTCAGCCCACAGAAGCAAACCTAATGAAAGGTGAGATTTTTATTTTCCTTGCCACCCTTTGACATGTTTCTGTGAAGATGCCCAGTTACTGGAACTAGTACAGCCAGGGAGCATCTGCTGTTGCTGTCCAACTATTGAGAGGAGCTCATGCCAACATACACTTTACTTACAGGCACTTCTCCTTAGTAATGTACAATAATGCTTTGTAAACAAATAAATGAACCAAAATCACTTAGTCTGCATGGTGAGTAAGAGTAGAGGAAACCACTGGAGACATAAACACTGGCACATGGAATCTTATGTGTGACCTGTCTATTCTAACATCCTGCCTCTGGCCTGAGCCATGTACTGAGTGTCTTAGGAATAGAAACAAGAAAACCTGTAAGGTTTCAGATATGCCACTCCTTAGAAGGTTTTCTTGAGGGTTTTTTTTGTGGTGATCACTAGATGTTAAACCCTAAAGCTTGAGGTACTATTTCCACCTGACACGTTTGTTAGCATTAACAGCCATAATTCTGGATATTCTGGTTATTTATACAGAAGTGTTCAATCCCTTGCTTAATCCTGCTAAATCCTCTGGCCTCAGCAACGTCTTATGGCAACCATTTTCACAGTCAAGTCACATCCATAGTCAGGGACTTCAGAGCTTGCAGGCTTGCTGCCGTGGAGGGGGTTAACACAGCAGCTCTGCGGGCCTGAGGAGGCTCTGCACCAGCTGGGACTTTGCCTACATGACACAAGGAAACACCAAGAGCAATGCCATTTCACCAGCCCTGATGGGAAGCAAGGTGAAAAAACCAAGGCAGAGGTTGGGCTTGTCCCCCAAGTTAACTCAGAGTAATTTTGCTGTCTGCATCAGACGTCTACATGAGTACAGTCCTGTCCCCACTCCTGGCACTAGAGTAGAACCCAAAGCTCTGTGACATCTCTCAACACTCACAGGTGATCCAGGACTTCTTGGTTCCAAAATCCTCTTTAGTTAGGATGGTGGGCCAGCCATACTAGAGAAAAAGAGCTACTGCTGAAGCAGTACACTTACAGCTTGGGCTCCAAGGCTTCATTTCAAAGTGAAATCAATATAGACCAAGACAGAGGCACCCCATTTTTGATTTACCATAGAAAATTTAACTTTTTTTTTTCTTCTCCTTCTATTTTAAATGGAGCCAAGGTTTTAAGTTCTTTTCAAAATCATAACTTTTGCACCTGTGCCAAACATACATTTGGAACTCATGCAGTCATTCATGTAGTCACTGCAGGACCAGTGAAAGGTGGTTGCACACAGCTTGCCCTAAAGAAGTGCAACCACAGCCAGGATTTTGTGCAGGGACTTTGGGATGCTTTCTATCAAAATAGGAGGTCAAATGGGAAACTAGGGACCAGAGACATGAGGTGACACACACAAAAGTTTATCCTCATTATGATTTGTTATCACTACTGCCCACTGTTCAGAGGCAATTTAAAGCAGCAAGTTGGCTTTGATGTGCAAGTTAGAAACTTGCTGCAGAGAGCCTGCTGCACTGCACTGACACTCTTCTGCTGAAAAAAGTCAAAATTGCTCTGCATTTGAACATCCCCAGGTGGGTTACTACAGAACTCTATAACCACATGCCAGTACCATTTATAAAAAGACTTACTACCTGGACAGCTTGCAAGAGGTTCTATATTCTGTCACTATACCGGCTGCACTAACATTATTTAAAAAAAAAAATAAGCCAAGCGTAGATCAACATTATTTATGATAGAATAGGAACTGCCAGGCCTCTGCACACTGCTAGAGTCTCACTGGGAATCTGCAGAGGCTGACTATTAAAAGTAGTCCATGAACAAATTCATGTTGTAGATGATTCTCTCAATATATTAAAAAAAAAATTGCCTTCATTGAGGAGACATTCTTGTATAAATTGAAGAGAGGAACAAAAGTAATACTTTTGGCAAATAATTTGTGACATGACATATTTAGAAAGGCATCAGTGTAATATCTGAGTTGAATCTGCCAGACAGAATTAAGATACCTTAGACTATGCCAACATAAGTATTTCTGGTGGTTTTGGTACTCTGCAAGGTCTCAGAGAAAGCTGAAAATTTATAAGTCTGGATGAAAAGAATGTAGTTTTAAAAAAGGAAATAAAACCGCTTTTAATAATTTTGGAAAGTTCTGTGACATTTAGACCAATTTCAAGATATCTTGAAAGAACAGGAAGAGAAAACTGACGAGTTTTGAATGCTTGGATTTGGCCACCATGGACAATTCCACTGGTTTTCACTTTATTGTGGGATTCAGATCAAAATCAATCTCCTTGTTGCAAAAATCCTTCACAGGCTTAATCTGGCCAACCTATGAACTGTGCCCCCTGTATTCAACAAGTACTGTCTTACTTTCTGTCCTTTCACTCATTCCTTCACTCATTGTCTTTCTCTCCCACAACACTCTGCATCTACTTTGTGAGTTACCAATCCACCCACACACACAAAACTCATCAGCAGCAATGAAAAGCAAACTCCTGCTCCCACAAAGTCTCTTTTTGCCACCTTATTTTCCCCTTGATTTCTCTTCCCTTCGACTATTGTTCACCATTTGCTTTGGTACCTCTCTGCTGATGTCCTGACTGCACAAGGCTTCTCAGACAAGGAAAGTTGAGGCACCTCACTTCCACATTCCATATCCTACTCAATATGGTCACCTCTACACCTATACCAGACTGCATATGCTATCCCCAGAGTGATGGTGGCTACTACATGAGAGACTTTTTACAAAATAAAATGTATCATCCAGGTTTAGTAATAGGGTTGTAAAAAAAAAAAACAACCCAAACACCAAAACCCACAAAAAATCCAAACAAGCATGATGCTAAAGACTAGAAAGTGCTAAGGTGGGAAAAAGTAGTAATAAAAGAAATAGATTTTAGTACTTCCCAGAAACAGCATGGCAATATCTTCTCCCATTGACAAAACATCACCTACAGCAACATTTCTGTACAGGAATAGTAAACCCTTGGGTACTCTGCTTCAGAAAAAGCATTAGATTTTAGGTCCTTCTTAACACATTTATGTTTAGCAGCTTAGCACACCCCTGGAACAGCACAATAAGGACTACATGCATATCTACACATATATAACTTGCAAATAAATTATAAAATTCATTGATTTTGGAAGACAAGGCCAGACAATCTCACATATTTCCCAAAACATTCCATGCAAAGGTTCGTTTATGACAGCACTAGGGGAATTAAATAGGTTTATATTTGAGTTGGCAGATTTTGACTCAAAGAAAGACCTGCACCAACATTAGCTCTGTAGCCACCTGGAGGATGGAAAAACAATTGTGCAGGTAAAAAGCTGTAACCTTTCCTTGGGTTGCTTACAGTGGGAAGCCAATAGACAGTAACTCCAGGTGCACATTCATCACATATCAGATGTTGGCATCGGGTGGAGAGGCAGAACATCTCTTCAAAAGATGCAGGACATAGTAGGCAGTATGAAGAATCCTACCCATATGTATCTAGATCCAGATCCTAAAGGAATTCAGCTGAAAAACTGCATTCCATGGAATTATTCTTCTGGTAATGAAGAGAAAGGGGAGTGCCAAAACAGAGATTTCAGCAAAGGACACGGATTTCTTTTTCTTGCTCCATGAAGTTTTACTCATTTTCTCTGCCTGCTTGTAAATCCAACAGCTGAAAAATCAGACCTTTCAATGGCCCACTCTCCCCTCTAACTTCACCTTTTTATGACGTGCTTTTCTAACCTTTCACTGTAATACCTTCTCCAGTTTGTGCCCCAACTCAGAGGTCTTTTCCTTCAGACCACACTTATCAAAAGAAATTCTCAACCTCAGTGAGGTAAAACCTTAGATTTGATCATCTGTGCTACTATATAAGTTACATGTTCATGCAAACCATTTCAGGGTAAGCATAATAAAATATAAATATTCAATAAATATAACGATAGGGGTCATTTTGTTGCATGGAAGCACATATTGATCAAGTACCAATTATCATAAGCCTGAAAAGGATCTTCCATGCCTATCCAGCTTCTCAAGAAGGAAAAAAATAATTCTGTGGTTACAGTACAGCTCTGCCATGAGTTTGGTCTATCCAAAATATCTTCTCGTAATTCCGACGTTGTGATACTGCTCTGTGCATAGACAGTTACTAAAGAGAAAGAAGAAACTAGACATCAGGAAACAGGAGCCCCATAAAAAACAAGGAAGACCAGCATTGGTTAAGGAATTAATGCAGCAGTCAGTCAGAGAGCAAGAAAGGATAGATGGCATTTTGTCCTGCCAGGAAAGTGGAGCTAAGAAGAAAACAAAGAGTGCCTGGTAAATGAAACACTGCCCACAGGAGTACATTCAGGTCCATACTTGACAAAGGGACCCCATATGAGGCACTTGGCTATTATCCATAGTCAAGTCATAGCTTGAGTGAGTCTCAAGGAAGCATCCCTGTACTGCCCCAGCCTAGGACACAGTGAAAACTGAAGATGCTTAGAGGACATTGTGTCCTGCATCATTACAGGGGTGGTGTTGTCATACATAATCATGTAATTTTGAAAGTCGAGGAACAGCAAAGAGATTGTTCCTTACAAAGTGAAACTTCATCAACAGGCACAACATGAGAAAGGGGAAGCAGTTTTCCTTCTATTCCCTATATTCCCCTTTCCTGCTTTGTTTACTGCCTCTCCATCTCCTGCTTAGAGATCATCCCACAGACCAAACACAGTTGGCACTCTAGATTACTGCAAACAGTCCAGAAGTAACTCACAAATTTCCTTAAACACTGGAGATGAGGCATCAAGAAAATTAAAAAGTCCCTTTTGTCCTTTGCATCTCTCCAATAAAAGCACATCATCATTAACTACCAAACACCATGCAAGCTTTTAGCCAAAAATAGGTTGATTGATATATTATGTGTTGGCTCATCTTATCCAAACCTCATGAACAAACTCCTTGCTGGTTTATTTTTTTCCGCTATCAGAATTATTTATATTATTTGCCACTCTAAAAAACAAAAAAGCTAGTACCAGTATAAACAACCCAGATACACTCCCTTAAACTACCAACAAATCATTAACTGAGCACCAAGTTAATAGCTTAAGAATATAAAGTATAATATATTGTAACAGCAGTGATAGAAAGAAAAAGATTTAAAGGGCATGGAACTATTAAAACTAGTTTTGAGAGAGCTCAATGTGAAATCAACCAGAAAATGATCATTCCACAACTATAAATACAAGTACTAAAACAAAAAAAAAAGTCTCTAGCTTTGTGAAGAAAAATCCATAAATTTTAAAAAAACCCACCCCCTAAACCATTTTAGGGGGAAAGTATTTAATGCAGCTATAAAATAGGGACTCTGTTTTCTTTATATTAAGTGCAGCTTTGATTGAGCTTGTGGAATTAAACACTAATGTTATTGTAAGTAAAACAAAAGTAACTGGAATTTGTGTTTGGCATATAATGAAGTGAATCACAAAGCCAAAGGATGTGATATGCCTTTATGTGGCTTAGTTAGGTTTACTTTTGATGCACCGTAAAATAAAAGTATTCCTTATGCAAAGATACAAAAATCTTTGCAAATATGAATAGAGAGGTCACAATCTAATATTCTGTATATATGCACTGTGACCTGTAAGTACAGATTAAAGTGCATAACACATTTGGGTTTTGGATGAACATGTTTGGTGTTCTCAATTAGATTGTAACAGAAGGAATATATCATCTTAGGTTTTGGTGTTTTTTACAGCATTTTAGATGACCTACTGCAACTGATCATGCCTATAAATTAAACCAGCAATCAGAAAGCCCAGTTTTGACCACTCCGACAATTTCAATCAAAAGTGTTACAATCCTTGCTGTTCTGGTTAAAGTTCCAGCTTCCAAAATTTAGCAGTTATGTGAGACTCAAAATTTCTCTTTAAAGCTAACAGTGGTATAAAAAAACCCCAACAGAACCCAAAAACAATCCAACAACAACCAAAAAAACAACAGAACACAAACAAACAAACAAACCCCACAAAACTAAAAACAAGGCCATCACTTCAAATCGTGACCCAACTGGCACCTAGAAAGTCAAAAATTAGAAAATACTTTAAAAGAAAATATAAAGCTGCTTTAGTACTTAAGAATTTGCTTTGGTGTCCCTCACCTCACAACATAAACCCTCTGGAGAAGTTACTTAAGAGCTTTTAAATGGTGGTGGTACCAGAGCACAGACAAGACATTAAATGACTCTACCTAAAGAGCTCACTCTGCACTATTTCCATCTCTCCTCCTCCCCCTGTCCAAGCCAATAGAACCCAAGGTCTTTGTAAGCAGAGCCACCAGTTTATACAGCTATTCCTAACATAACTGGACAGCAGTAGCATGCAAATTTGAGTTTCCAGACCCTCTGGCATAGGACCAGATTAAGCTTCACATATACAGTGGCTCTAGGCACATACTAACTGTTCTGTCATTTGTTCAACTGTAGTGGTAAACTGAGACACTACAGCTACTCTGAACAGAGTTACTCTGTAATCTTAGTCTTCTCAAAACCCTTTGCCTAGACTTTCCTGCTATATTTCCCATCAGGAACCAATAAATAGACATGTGTAAGGAATCTATGTGACAGAAAACTAGTTGTAGCAAATTTCAGACTTGATGAAAAACATTTTTTTAAAAGGTAGTAAAGCATATTTACTGGTGTCCAACAGTCTAAACATGTATGCTAGAGCAGTGGCAAATAGAGAAAAGTTCTCTAAATGGTAAAACAGCCAGCCAGTGTATCAAAGCTACTGCAATGCACCCACATTGCAACTAATACAGCTAAATGTTTGATTCCAGAGTCACTGTGGGTAGGGTGCTTGAAAAGCCAAACATATAAAGACTGGGGTTAAAATAAGGACAGCATTCACTGTCAGCTACACCAACATGACAGTGAAGACTGCAAAGAGAGAAAAGCCAAGAATCATGAAGTAACAAAGATGAAAGGAAAGTTGCAAGAGTAAACAAGCATCTTTGGTTTGTTTGGAAATGGGATGATTCTTATGGAGATGTCTTTGAATTTAATACAAATAGTGGACAAGTTGTGGTGGCTCAGAAGAGCCACAGCCAATCCAGAATACAATTGCACTGTAGCTGCTCCATGTACCATTCTGAAATCTGCATTCCTTCTCCTTGCTAGCTACCCAATTGTGTTTTACCTTTCTGCAGGGAGAATCTAGTCTGCAGCTGTTGTTACTAATTATAATTTCAAATATAAAATGAAAAGGACAAGGATATATTGGTAGAAAGCCTACTGTGAAGATTTAATATCTAGTGTAGGCGCATTTGTGCAAACCGACACGCACTAGTACTACACTGCATGTTAGGTCACACTGTATGTGGGACTGTGAATCTAAGTGGTCCTGGAATGACTGTGAAATCAAATTGGCTACCAACAGGTTTGTAGAGGAGATTACACTTAAGTGGTTTCTCTTTTTGGTTTAAGGATATACAAGTGATCATATTATCACTGCAAGTAATGATGTAGAGTATTCTGTAGGCAAAGAGTATTCCTACCTAGTTCATCAGCATGCCATGGTGAAAGACTGGAACAGAGGCNAAAAAAAAAAAAAAAAAAAGAAAGAAAAAAAAAGAGAACTAAATTCCCTTTGGCTGAGAGGTCTCGCACATATGATCTGAACTCAATCACAACAGCAATTAGTTTCCACACAGAGGTTGGGAGGGACCTCTGGATATCACCTTGTCCAACCCCCGACTCAAGCAAGGTCACCTAGAGCCAACTGCTCAGGACCACATCCAGATGGCTTCTAAGTATCTCTAGGGAGAGAGACCCCCAGGGCAACCTGTGTAACCCCTCAATCACCCTCACAGTAAAAGTGTTTCTTGGTGTTCAGAGGGAATGTCCTGTGTTTCAGTTTGTGCCCACTGCCTCTGGCCTGTCACTGGGAACCACTGAAAACAGTCTGGATCTATCTTCTTCTCTCCCTCCCTTCAGGTGTTTCTATACTTTGATGTAATCCCTAAGCCTTCCCTTTTCCAATCTAACGGACATCTCAACAATCTTTCTTAAAGCTGCGTGTAAGCCAACACACATTTCTGCTACCTACACACATAAAACTATTTGGAAGTAAACTAGGACCAACCCATTTAATATTTCATCCAACAAACATGATCATGACCCATACTGGGTCATGGGATTTTACTAGCTTATCTGCGAGACCCTTTGCAATTCAGACTGGGTAGATGTTGGGTTTTATGTTTAAATATGCTTAAAGGGAACTAATTCATTTGTTAGATTGCTTCTGTGCAAATGTGAATACTGCCATTTCAACTAGTTCTACTTGCTAAAATTAGCAGAATATAAATACACATCTTTCACACAAAGTTATCCTAAATGTCCATCATAAAATTCTAGCACATGGTAAGGAAGAGGTATTGCGTGATAAAGTACATAGCAAAGATCCTGACCTGTGACCAAAATGTCTATCTAGATACCTATGGCAAGACAGAGTTTTCCAATTAAAAATATTTCAGCTAATAGCTGAATCTAGTATTTTGTTGGTGGGAGAGAAAATATAAGCATACAGCCTTTAAGTTGCAAAGATAATTTTCCAAATATTGGTTTCATTAATCATTACTTATATCACTGCCTGCCTTTGCTCCCAATTGTGCAGGCCTCTGAACCACAGATCCCAGTCCCTTGTATGCTGCCTCATAGCATTCTATCAGTGTCTTCTACAACGTTTTAAAAATACCCCACAACTCTTCCGAAATGGTTTCCCATTCTTTAAATGAAGTAAACTCAAGAAGAAGCCTGGAAGAAGTCTCTATTTGGAGTTCAATTACAGTTTAAGCCTGGTAAATTCAAAACAATTTAGTTAGCAATACTTTTACAAATAAGTGCTAATTTGCTTATGAACAGGGATTTCTTTCAGTGTACTCTACAGCACCTTGAAGCAAATTTGAACTAATGCAAAAGGAGCCATTCCCAAACTAAATATCCACTACCTGAATCCGAAATCTAAAGCTGATTAGAGTTCAACTAATGTCATAGTCTTATGGGAATGTGGCTTTCCTTCTACCCCTTAAACTACACATTAGATGAATCCATTCTTCTTTATCTTTGACTCCATAAATTCAGTCAAGTTACTACTTGAATTTACAAAAGCACTTAATGTAAACAGATGTAGTTTTGTCTGTCTCACTAGGAAAACACTGTCTCTTGAGGCAAAGACAAACAGCATTAAAGATGTCCAGAGAAGTCTAACAATGAATTTCTGTGGCAATCTACAGACAAGCTCTCTCCACTCTCCAAGCTTAGCAGAAGCCTTGATGCACAAAATTGGTCAGAATTGGACTCAGTCATTTATACCTCTGGCTTCCTCACCATTGATGGAGCTCTGTTTGTACTCTGACACTCAGTATGACCTATTGAAGATACGACTTCAAAAGCTGGCCTCACCACATTTTGAACCATATGCTAAGTAGAAAGCACTAGTGTTTTTCAGGAAGCCCCAGACTTCCCACAGGACTACCAACCCAAATTTTACATGAGCAGATCCTGCCTGGGAGGTGAAGGATTAGCTCATACCAGTGCAGCTGATTCCACTCAGGGCTGGTACATCATCTTACTTAGCCACAAGTACAGAAATACAGAACAGACAAGCATTTCAACACTTCTGGCTAGGGGATCTTGCCCTCAACACACATACTGATGCTTGTACATGGTCTCCTGGCTGTCTATACTCCTGTCCATCTGTTGGGATGGCATGATGCCAGCTAACAAGGTAGCACGCCAGCTTCACTAGCACAAAGGTGCCAAATAAAGATAGGTTCCTTTGAATGCACTACTTTCAGAAGACAGCAAGAGCCATGTCTCCACTAAAGAAAAACAGCAAGAAGCTTCTACACATCCCCAGCACTGCTACAGTTATTTTAGATTTGATCCCCCCTTTATTTTCAATATTCAAGCACCTTGCTAAACATGGAAGTCTGAACAAAGTTGTTAAATATCAGAGATTGCCAGGCAAAGCAGGCAGAATTTTAACAGACTCCCTGGTAAGACCATTGCATGCCTGCAGGAGGTCCTATCCCTCCATCTATCCACCCCATTAAAACCCTTAGGAAAGAGCTTTCCCATCTAAATCTGCACATTTCTTCACTGTTTTCTTTCTAATTGACTCTACTCCTTCATATTTTAAGAGCAGCTCTTCTCATAGAACAAAACTGTGATTTTTCAAACACTGATTAGCCTCTTAAACAGAACCAGAGTTCTTGCTGTTGGTAAGTATATAGTAAAGCCTTCACATCCAGTAGTACTCATTTAACTTCAATTTTAATGTGAGCTTGAAAATTACAGAAAGAGCTCAAGAATCTGTGATATTGTTGTATTCATAAGCGTATAAATTTCCCTATAAGTACTAATTTAGAGGTCTGGAGAAATGAAGACTCCCTTTTTCGGACGTTCACGTGTGCTCACGAACCACACAGTCTCAGTTCTCCAAGACCAACAAGTCTGAAGAGCTACAATAGGCAGGGGGGTTTAAGAAGCCAGTTTGCCAGCTCTAGGCATTACTGAGCACTCTGGGAATACTGGAAATTCTCTCCTGTAAAGTTTTATGCCTGAGATGTGTATTTGCCATATAAAAAGACTTTGCCAAAATTAGAGTTGGGCAGAGGGGTAGGAAAGGAATTTATGTAATAAATGTTGTTGAAAAGAAGCAGGGAAATTGAAAAGACAGTAAAGGCCTAAACAAAGCAAACAAACAACATTAAGTGCTCCCTCCTGGGTTGATATTCAAGCCATCATAAAGATGCTCCAGCAGCCACCAAGCCACAAATTTGCTCCAGAAAATTACAGAAAAGTTGGTTTTCTTTTAAGAAGCAAAGCTCAGATAAAGCTACCTGTACACCTCCAAAGGTCTTTCCTCAGGAGTTATTTCTCTGAGCAGCACATGCAGAGTTTACTGGTGAGTAAAGATTTAATGAGCGTGGGCACCCTTCATGCTCTTACACAAGCCCTGAGTCCCTGCTCCCCAGCCACCTCACAAATGGCACTGTGAAGGGACAGAAACAGAGCAAGGTGTGTCTCACAAAACAGTTGACTGACAAACCAAGGGTTCTTCCTGCCTCTGTTTGCATCAAGTCCCTAGAAACATTAAATGACCAGGTTAGAGTCATCCTTTTCTGAAGTCATCACAGTAGTGGGGCCTTTTCTTCTCAAGTCAGTTTAGCCCAGTTATTTAGCTGCTCTGTCACTCAGACCCCACTGCTTTTGATACTGGCACATTGCTGGACAGGGCTCAGGTAGAGACCGTGGTATATGCTTCATGACTCCAAAGCCAAAGAACAAGTTCCGCCCTACCCTCTCCTTTCTCTTACAGAGATTCTGCCCTATGAGCAAAAACAAAAGATCTGGCTCTTAGCCTTTAGTGCAGTTTTTCACTAGCAGCCCTAGACAGGTGTCACACTCAGAAGCATCATTTTTGACAGCAATGGAGTATGTGCTGGTGGGGGGAAACACAGGGCATGGAGACAGACAGATCTGGGAGAGGTGTGTGATAGTAAACACAGCCAGCATGAAGGTAACCATCTGCTGGGAGGCTATTCTGACATGTAAAATATTGAGGAAGCATGAATGAAATACAGCAAACCCCACCTGAGCACCAGACACAATCAAATCTGACCCCCTTGAAATTTTTATTTGAGTTAATGTTACCTTTTAATAACCTTTCACTGCGCTCTGCAAAGATAACAGGTGTCATTAAAACAGCTGTTACCATGCCAATCTTCCCTGAGACACCTATTTATTTGGATTTTTCAAGAGAAACATAAATGAAATCAGTCATTCTATATTAGAGGGTTCCCAGGGACAGTTAGTTGATTGGCATCTCGTACTAGTGGGCAAGTCACCACAAGACACTTGTAGAAGACAGCATTTTCCCTAAAGTCTTGATGATTTAACATCTGACAGGAATGTGTATATACATATGGATTGATTTTTTTTCTTTTTTTTTCTTTTCTTTTTTTTTGATGAATGATATTCTGTGAAATATCAGAGAGAAAAATGTCAGACATACATTGCATAGCAATCGAGGGCTAATGAAGATCCAGGTATTAAATCAATTAAGAAGTATCAAAAGCTACCTAATCATCAAGGAACAAAATTGGCACCACAATATGTAGTGAGTATGGGAAAGCCTAATTTACTAAACATACCCTGCAGTCACATAATTGCATGTAATTTTACCAGCATAATTAACTAATTTAATTACCACTTCTCAAGTGCATCAATTATTGACATTACAGAGTTTTCAGACAGCAGAATTACTGTGTGGTACATTCAGAGAATGCAAAATGCTTTGTACGCCTATTTTCCAGTCACAGTCAACAACGGAGGGAACACAAGCAGCAAAAGGAGAAGGAATTACAAGTGCACCACACAGAGCACAGTTTAGCTGTCAGGTTTAAGAGATAAACTAGACAAAACTGTGTTTATGTGGGACTGAAAAGTCAACAGCAAATAACTGGAGAGACCAAGAAGACAAAATCTAAGCATGGTACTAAACCAGACAACTATTATTTCTGAACAGTAAGGTCTAGTTTAAATTAAATCTACCCAGGAGGGAATAAGTTCTTTGAGATCTACCAGCCACCCTTATCTCTTAACCAAGGGCTTGATCTTACAGTAATATCTACAAGGATGTACAGGTGCACCAAGCTCCATTGGCCTCACTAAAAAGCCATAAAGGTGTTAGGTCTGTCTGCACAAGTCTCAAAGCAGAATCAGAGCCCAAAGAGACTCAGACTAGGATGTGATAAGAAACAGTATGTGCCTGAAAAAAACCCAAGATGAGCATGGGGGGGAGGGGGGAGGGGTGTGTGTGAAAATACAAAGATAAAGTATGGATGCATTCTTATTAATTAAAATGTAGCTTTGCCATGTGGGATCATTACTCAGACTTGAAGAACTATTGATCCCTCGCTTAATGTTTAGACACTTTATGTAAATCTTTGCATAAAACCCTTTTGTTTCAGCAATGAGCTTTTCAAAGTCAAGAGAGATGTCAGCATCTGCTCCCTATGGAGTCTTAAGAGTCGGTGTCAGTAAAAAATGGGCAGCGTCAGTGAAAATTATGCCCTGTGTCAGTAAATTTGTTAACAGGGTAGTTGGAAACCCTGGGAGCTGTGGTGTCATTTTCTTCTCCCATTGCCCTCTTGTACTTGACCTTTGCACAGCTGTTTCACAGTATCTGGAGATGGCTGAACTGTGAAATAGCGATTACAGGAAAGGGGGCATTTTAATGAGAAAATACAACCTAGAACAAGAAGAGGGCATTCTTTCAAATGCCAGCTGAGATCTTTAAAGTCTTTTTTGTCTTTCAGATTCAATTAAGAACAATCACGACAACTCCCCTTTTAAAATCTAATGCCAATATTAAGTTACCTTTCTTAAGGTCATGAAAGCTTACTGGATTCATTGGGTGATTATAACAAGCAAGCAGAGACACTTAAATAAAAGCCCAAATAAATCATCAATAGCCAGAAGAACCAAGTGAGGACTGTTCCTCCCACAAGTAGCTCTGCAGGGATGGTGCTATAAACCTGTTGCGGTCTGTCCCTGTGAGGGCTTTTTGTGGCTCCAGCTCAGGAAAAACTTATGTATGTGTTGAAATTTAAGCAACGGTTTAAGCTGAGCCACTTGCTTGAAATATTGCAGACAAGTACATATTTTACTAGAGATAATCAAACTGGTCTGGTGCACGTGGTAGCAATGAACCTTCCCGCATCCTCCAAAAGCAAAAGAGATTCCTTGAATCTTCTTCAAAGGTTTCTATGCAACAGCAAGACACAACCTAATCCTATCTGGACTCCTCACTCAAAACCACAACATGAAAAATCAAGGCGGTGAGAAAAAGCACATGCTGTGATCACAGGCAGCAGAAGGAAAAGAATGGAGGAGGAAAGGGACCACAACTTTTTCATGCTAAGAGACAAGATGAGTTTTTGTAAGTAAACCTGATGAATGATGCTCCTCATGCTGCTCGTTCTGCAGGCTGCTCTCTGTACACCTGCCACGTGGCTGCTATCAGTAAAAGCAATTCCAGTAATGACATTGATGTGTGAGGGGCCTGCACTTGTGAGACACCAGGCCTTAAACATTATTCATTGAAGTTGTAAGTGGGTGGTGGAACTTAACCAGTCGGCTGAATTAGTGCATATAAATGAGCGTAAACAGACAGCAAAAAGAGCGGATGAGTCAACAGCAACAGAAAGGAAAAACAGATAAAATACAAAAATCCTCTTCATACACTGTCAGCCCTAGCAAGGATTGCCAAACTACTCCAGCTTTCAAATGTCCTCTCATGTGGCTGAAAAAACTGTAAAAGAGTTGTTTTTGTCAAACACCAACAAGAGTTCCCCATCTGGGGTGGATGCCTGCTACTATGTATGTACTTAGCAGTCTGAAATACAAATTATTAATAAGGTAAGTTATGCAATACACAGACATCTGTATTTCCAATTGAAAAGACGTGTATTGAACAAACTAATCATCATCCCAGCACACATGCCCTACACCCAGAAAATGGTGTGGCCTGTCATATATTATTTGTGCAGCCACTGATCTCAGACTCTGTCAAGATGGGAAAATTCAGGGTATGATCACAAATAAGGTTCTAATGTGCTTCCCTCTGGGTTTGCAAACAGAGCTGCCTACTTTCCTATTTCACAGAAACTGAGGAGTCAAAGTGGAATCAGACATTCATGCTCATCAGTGCTCTAGCATCCCTCTACCTGAACTGGAGATCAGATAGATGAATGGGAGAGAATACGATGCTTCCTAATTTGTTCTTCCCAAGACTTTACTTGAAAAGCTTTTGTCAGCCTCTCTTCTCAAACAAATTAGTTTGGATGAATGCTTCTTACTTATTCCATTACCCTTTCACAGAGCCTGGAAGTTTGGTGACCTCCCTAGGAGGACCTTACTGCCATTGGTAATGGAAATCCCTAACTCACCCAGATACTATCACCTCTGAGGTATCACCAAGGTCAAATCATCTTCAGCCTTAATTCTGAGTCTGGTAATTTGGACAAAACAGCTTTTCTCCTTTGCTGCATTCCCATGGCTTCTAGATGCTACAGTACCACTTTAGCATGGAATGCAGCAGTGCAGATACAGATGGGAACAAAGCAAGGAGGGCAGCACAGCGTTGTGAAAGGTGCATGATAAAGAATAGCTAACCATCTGGTTCTCCCCACTGGCATTCGCAGGATACTGGTTTTCCCTTGCTATTGTGTGAGGAGGGAAAACAGATTGAATCTCCTCTATTACCACATTTTTGTGAACCAGTCTGCAAAAGTTGCCCCAACAGGTAGCACATCTGGCTAATGCCTCAGTACTGCATTGTTTAACACAGAAAATCTGTTGTGAGCTGCCCTGGATAGCTGGACTTCAGTGTACTTGCCATCCACTCACCACAGGGTAGCTGAGAAAGCAGCAGCCTGCACACCACCTCTACACACAGTAGAAGGCAAGGAGGGGCAGAACTGGGCCTGAAAGCTCTGCCAGAGCCCTTCAACTAAGCCAAGCCAACATGGAAGTGCCACCAAGATAAGCATCAATTATTAACTAATTCTGTCTGTCCTACATTAGGGAGATGGAAAGGAAAATCATCAAAGTCAATATAATTCAGTAACTGTAGGGAGGGGGGGAAGTTCTCTGTGTCCAACTGAGTACCTTCCTCCCATACAACACATTGTTTTGGCAGATGAGAAAGAATAGGAAAAGAATTAAGAACCAGTGTTTTTTAAATACAAGTGAGCAGGGCTCCATCACATCTGCTACATTTGAACAGCACATGAAACCACTTACCTTTCCACTTGGTGCTCTTCTAGGGTCAGCTTAAAAAAAGGTGAATGCAATTAGGCCTGAATTCACCCAGCAGGAAAAACCAAAATATGAGGGTAGGATGACAATGACCGGCAAGAGTTTAAGAACACCTTGTATTAGACACCTCAAAAGCCACTAATGATTCAAAATAGAATCACACCAGTTACTGAAATGCAGCCAGGCTTTCAATGGAAATGAAAGCATCTGCAACTCTTCAAATTCCTATAACAAATGGAAGAAAGAAAAAGTTGAAAATGGTAAGTAGAAAACAAAAGTTAGGCATTGTAGAAAATGGATAAGGGAAACAAAGAAGACAATACCAATATCCAACAGAGCCAAAGGACAAGAACAAATATTTTGAAGTTCATTAGGAAGAGAGGACCTTTCACAATGACAAGTAATCTATTGCTGGATAAAGAAAGTTGTCTTGTGAGCAATAATAGCAAAAAGACAGGAATCCTAAAAAAAGCCAGATGATCTAACACTGCCAAACAAACCAAAACCAAAATTCCCAAATATGCCCTGCCCACAAGAGAAAGATCATGGTCCTTCCACTGCCTACTTAAAATAGAGGAATAAAGCAAGATTTAGCTTGTAGTATTGTAAATGGGAGCTAAAATGGAAGACTTGGTAACTAAATTCAACAAAGGCAAAATATGATTGAAAGGCAAATTAAAGCTTGAAAGATGCAGAAAATAAACCTCAAATAAACCTGAGATTCTAATTTTGAATTTTGCAAGTATGTAACCCACTGGCTAGTTCACTGTTTAACAAATGCCTCGCCATTCACATCCCCCACTCTCATGGACTAGCATGACCCAGGGAGAGATTACAGTGCACATGCTGATTTATACTGGCAGGAAATTTGGCCCTCCGGGTTTTGGGAAGAACTCTGTTTTATTCCTATTTTTGTTCCCTTACAAAGATGAAAGAGCAGAAGAATTCAGAACCTGTTCCAAAGGTGCAGGTGCTCTGTGCAGTTCTGCTGGGGGGTGGGCAATATTGGCAGAACCTCCTCACCACTGCTACATCAATACCACACCTTGGCTCATCAACCAGTGAGACCAGCTGCAGGAGAGACAGTTAGGAAGCTTCCTTTTACACTAGTCCAGACATTTCCTTTCCACTACCAATTAACTACCCACAACACAGGAAAGCTTATCAGCAACATCAAAGAATGCATTCCTCGCTAACACACACGGTATGGCAGATAACGTCTCTGGCTGCATCAGATTTTCTAATTAAGCATGTGGGAGGGGGGAAAAAAGCGGGGCAAGGGGGGGGGGGGGAAAAGAA
>VZTN01020383.1:71510-110877 GCA_013400515.1 Erpornis zantholeuca
GGGGGGGGGATAAAGAAAAAAAATTCAAGCAGAGCACACTGTGTGTGTTGTAAGCAGTCAGCACTGCAAACTGAAGTACAGGTGCCATTAGCAATCTGCTGTCTGCTGAGCTGCACTGCTCCGGAGCCTCGCTTCCCAGCGTGTCTTTTTTGTCTTTGTCTCAGAGAGCAATGTAGAGAAGACACCTTCAGTGTGGCAAGGTGAAGAAACAGCACAGTGATTGCACATTTGCCTGATATATCTACCTCACAGAAAAAAAAAAAAAAAAGAGAACAGATACTGATTTCATTAAAAGACCATGCTGCTTTAAAAAACAAAAGCCAAATGGAAGAAGTTAATAACTAAAATGTAATAGGTTGAATTGCCTATTAAAACAGTTGAACAAATAATTCATTATAAGAATTTATTAGCTTAATTCAGCTCTCCAATCCCCTCTTCTAAAATTCACTTGAAAGTATTCAATTGAGTTGAGACCAAATCTATTTCAACACTCTGGAAGGGCAAGCACAGACAGTTCAATATTTTCTTTTTAAGCTCCATCAGAGTTAATTGAGACTATTTACACTCTTTTTTGTTTCCTAAATGAAAGAACACACATGCACTTTCAGCACAAATAATTGTACATAAAGTTTAAAAAATTGGTGTCTTTACATATTTGTGCTGGCAAAACTTGACAGCAGGAATATTTGCAGGAAGCAAACACAAAGAAATCTCAACAGATAAAGCAAATTAATTTCCACATTGAATATTCCCAAAAACATTGTCCAGCTACAGACAGATCATTATGCTGAAGTATGAACTGTGAAAAATTAATGACAGAAAATATGCAGTGCCTACTTTGCAAACCTCAAATCGGGTAAATCACCTTAGGTCTTGTGGTTGCAGTAGCTGCATTAATTGCTCAAGATCTGGTTCCTAGATAAACTTCTCTGCATTGAAAACAAGTCTTTGTTTCATTATTAAATCCTAATGCGAACTGATGGTGCTATGCAAAACAATATTCTCCTGAAATTCCAGCAGCAGCTCAGTTGAGTTCAGCTTGGAACTGGCAACTTGCATTATTCTGTTTTAGATACAGGAACCTGTCACATGCTGCTTTTCGTTGCCTTTAAAAAAGAGTTAATATTTGGCTAATATGTTTATCTTTGCATAATATTACTGTCTATGTGCAGGAAAGAAAGAAACAGCTGTTGCAAGCCTAACCCTTACTCATTAATCTTTCATCATCTTGGGACTTCCAGCATTGTATTTTGTATTACAGCATCAGCTTTCTATTCCGCAGTGGTATCCGAGAGCAAATTCCCGACAAAACTGCCATTTTCACTTGCCAGGTCCACTTGTACTGAACCCAGACACTGAGGGCCCACACACCCCACCACCCAGCAGAGGCTGGGCCATGAGGTAGGTGGTATTTCTACCTTACCAAGGCTTGCAGGATCTGTTTGCTGGCAGCTGCTTGTTTCAAGAGGAACAGGAGGCCTCCCAGTGCAATATTTCCTTCTGGTAGCACAAGGAGCAATTTCAGTTCCCTTGCTTCAAACTGATGTTCTGAGTTCTGCCCTGACTTAACCACTTGGCGAAATTTCTGAACCTTGGAGTGCCCAGGTTACACCCAGAAACTTACAGATTCAGCAGCAGAGGACTATCTCCTCCTCCTGTTGCAATGGTCTCATAGTTGGCTGATTTTCTTCCCAGCCTCCTTTTGGATGTATGCCCAAATCCACAGATGTGCACAGGAGGTAGATGGCACTAGAGGTGCCCTTAAGCACCTCAGCTGTTACTTCACACTGCCTCCCAGGTGTTATTAGCAGAAAACATGCATTGTAGAAACCACAGTAGGATTCTCTTTATACTATCCTTGTTTTAAATCTTTATGAATTCTCAGAAACAGAGCCAATGGGTATAAGGGAGTCAGAGCTCTATGGCTTTCTCCCCCCCCACCCCATTAGACTGTATCTTTATAATCATGCAGTAAAGCGTACACTGAAAGCTCTTTGTTCTGTGTCAACTTTATCTGCTTTAGTAAAGTCACCACTCTGGCCAGTAAACACAGTTTTGCCCAGCTGAGGAGGCAGCATCATGCACAGCTTGGCTCTGCCTTCTGCCACCTGCCTTTGTGCACTCAGGCCACAGGGACCAGATGGGAAAGGCTGCCCTATCTAGCTACACCTATGCTGCAGACAAACTCCATCCAATGCCTCATGGACTCTCTTTAAACCATTCTGAATGGGTCTGTACCTGACCCATCCCTGCTGCACTGACTTACGTATGAAATAAATGCGGTGAGAGAATTTTATTCCTCACACCATGTTCTCATGCCAGGAAAGGAACTGTGGTATTACTGATAAGGTTCTTCACCACCACTACACGTGCACACACTAGTACAAGTATAGCCTGGACCACATTTAAGAATAGTGCAAGCTAGTCAGGACAAGAATAACTCAGTGTTTCTTCTTCCAGAAGAAGAAAGCTGGTAGAAATTTTGGTCATGTCATGGCACAATTTAAAAATTATTTATGCAAGCACACATGTAGAACACACACCAGCACTGTGTGCTGTGGAATTGCTAATTCACATAGCACTTGTATCAACAGAACTGAGAATAAGACTGAACTCATAAAATGGATAACATGGTCCCATCCAGAGGTTAATATCTGATAATATAACTTTTATTTGGTTTTCTCAAGTCCTTCATGCCATTTCTGCTTCTGGTCATCAGCTTCACGAGAATAAAAGGGCATTCTTACCTAGCACAGGCAAACTAATTTACACACTAAAAAGTGAACAGAAAAAAAGAGTCCAATATCTTGTTATTATTTGTACAAGGTGTGTTACTCATGCTTACCTCACCTGCCTTTAATAGGTTGCCTTCATACTCCCTTCACAGAGTTACAAATTCTCATGTTAAACACGGAAGCTCCTGACAGCTCTCTCTTTCCTAGGGCAAGATTGCTCAACTAACAGTAACTAAGACACCTTTTGACAAGTGCAGCTAAGAGCCAGCAAAGCTTAGTCAATCTGCATCAGTCTGTCTTGGCACCTTTCTTTCAGTTTCATATCTAAACACTGGATGCCAAAGTCTCTAGCAATGATTATAGAAAACTATAAAAAGGGAAATGAATGCAAAAGCAGAAATCATATTAATCAGTTGAAGGAAAATACTTTTCCAACTACGATTGTGGCTGAAACCCATAAATTAGATGACTGGAGTAATAAGACATGTGAAATAGCTTTTAAGTCCACTACCAGCTCCATGCAATAAATTTCAAATGACATCCAGGCTTTTAGTGGAGGGGATGATTTATTGCAGTCTGCAGGAAGAGAGCTTTCATGGATTATCTCTAAAGTGGCAAAACTCTATTCTGAATTTTTCAAAATTAGTGCAGCTCAGTGAATGTCACTGACAAGCAAGTCCAAAAGCACTTTAACAGAAAATTGTAAGAAAAATAGCAAACATACTTTAGAACATCCACAGATTTTTCTGAGGGAACTACATATCATCTTTTCCTAAGCCAAAAAGTCCCCAAACCTAACAAGAGTGTAACACTTGCCGTGTATGTTGTTCACCTGGGCTTCCTATAAACAGAAGTATTTCACAAGTGAACTTTCTAAGGCTTCTGATGCTAAAAGCCTTCAAAACAATTTGGCAAATAGCACAAGTTTATTCCTGAACCTATAAACCTAGATATAGTCTTTTTTCTGTTTAGTAGTCATGCAATGCGAGTGAAGTACTGCCCACAGAAATGCTCTCCAAAGGCAGGCCGGAGCCTACAGGGTTCTGCTTCCTTCAAGCATGCAGAAAAAGACTTATTTCCTCTTCTCTGGTAAATGGAATCAGAGAAAATGCATCTGCACTGGAACTATGGAGTACCATGACATGAGTGTACCGGAGTTGTGATGCTCACTGCAGGATTCCTGAACTGCACCTGACTACCAGAGTGTGGCACAGCGTGCTGGCTCTGCCTCCCTGAGTGAACATGGCTGCTAGGAGCCCTGGGATGTTGTCACAACTCATCCCCTGGTACTCTCTCGCTCAGCACTAAAAGTAATGGTGTCTAAGCAGAGGGTGTTACATGCACAATCAAGAGGCAGAGATGCACCTTGGCTAAAAGCTGTTAGACACAGTCCCCTAATTTTGATTGCTTTGTAGGCTAGTGATAGTAAATAATTCTGGTAATTCTCAATACACGGAACACGGAATTTGCATACCAATGGTAGTTAAAACCAGGCTATGTATGTGTTAAGTAATGGAAATGTTACATATGGAAAACATCTTATGCTTTCCCGACACCTTTCACCCAGAGTAGTTCTAAAATATTTTATGAACTAAGCAGAGACATAACTTCACTGGAATTCAAAGTAGAAAGTGAGGATCTATGCTTTATTCAATTTGTTTATATAGAAAAGGTACAGGGGTGTGATTTAGACTCCCAGGAGAGAATGCAAGACAAAACACCAAGACTAACAGCTCTGCTTTTACATGATTGTTAATGATGCTTTGGTTTTCATTAGAGTCTTTCCTTCTAAAGACTAACCATTAGCTTTTTAAAACATTAATTCAGGACTGACCTGGATTAAGAGTGGTATTTCATTGACTCCACAGTACTTACAACTCTGACACTTCTCCTGCAAGTCACCTATCCAAAGTCTGATACTTAGTTTGTGGGGATTTCTGGAAGCAATAGGGGATTCAGATTCTGTGAATGCTCAGATTCTGTGAGCATTTTTTAAAATTAAGTCCATCCTAACTTGATACATAACCTACACTATAGCACAGCTGGACAAAATTTATTCACAACTTTACTACCCAACCCATTTTCATATACTGGAGGCACTTTTGTGGTTTGAATTTCATTCATTTGGTTTTGGTTAGCACTTTTGGTTGGTTTGGGTTTTTTTGGCAAGGGGTAGAGTATGAGTTAACAGAGCATCTTTTATGAAGCTAGTCACAGACATTATCTTATTTTTCTAGACAGAGACACTGAAGCACAACCCAGTGAAAGTATTGACTTAAGAGCTGTTGGCAGGCCAATGACAAAGCTGAAAACAGAACATAGGTTTTCACACAAGTGCTTTAAACAAACAGATACAGTGCAGATAGCACAGATTATAAAGTCGGGGATGCTTTTGAATTTAGTGTATATTTTTTTAACCCTATCCCTACCTGTGTTCAAGCAAAGCCAGACATGAACTCTTCATCCTTGTCTTAGGGCATTCTGACACTTACTAAACATAAGTCTTACTCAGCACTCCATGTAACACAAGCCACAATAATACACTGAAATCTTTCAGTGATGCCAACTATTCTTCATCAAGTATAGACAAAATTCAGAAGAAATCTCTTTTTCCATCATCACTTGATAAACGTGTAATTTCCCAAATGCTCACAGTCAGAATTATGGGACTTAGTGCATCAAAAATCAGCTTCTACCTACTTTGTTGCAGACAGAGGATAGATGACATTTATCTAAGCAAGTCTCATTTTGTGATGAGCCCAAGTGAACACCCAATACAAAACTTCCCTTATAGGTTTTTAAGTATTAAATTGCAAATATTCACAAGAGGACAAAATGGACTCCATTACTGATGAACACATAAGCACATTGCTACTCTTCACTTCAAATATTTTAAGTATATTACAGGCTGGGTATCCAGTACTTTCCAGATTTTGATCATGTGTATATCCTACATTTTAGGCATCATAGAGGAACCATGTTTCACATAGTGGCAAAGTGATGATAAATGACAGAGCACTTAACAGTATTGCAGCACCAACAACCTTGTCCTATTTTATGGAAAATAAATGGAGAAAAATAACTTTGATTTTCTTTCCTCATGTCTTAAAAAAAAAAAAATCTGTCAATTTCAAGATGAAACAGCACAGAGAGAAGAAACTTACATCAATTATATATATATATTCACATGGAAATGCATGCAGAAGTATTTCCTTCTGACCTGTGTACAGAGCTTCATTTGCAGCTATTACTTCTGTAGAATTCTACACCAGTTTGATCCTCCAAACCAAAATCCCCTACCTCTAGACTGACTCTATAGATGGGACCATGTGTAGAGAAGCATTACAGTAAGCAGATAACAGAAGGCTCTCGCCTTATATGTCTAACTCCCTTTCCCATTAGTGGGCAATATGCCTGCACAGACAGGAAAATTTATCTCAAAGTCTGTGATAAATCAGTCAGATTTGATCTGTTCTATGTAAAATACACAGCCAACACTGATTAAATGAGCAGTGGAGTGCTCTTTCAATAGTGCATCAATGCTTTTCAGCACATAGGCATGGGCAGACAGCTCAGAGTTATAAATGAAAGAGAATCATGACTTATGCTTTCAGTCACTGAAAGAATTCATTGTAAAATACAAATAAAATGATGTGGGTTCCTTTCCCATTCCTTTTCCACATGTCCATTAGCATATTTCACTGATCATTCACATTATGTGAAACAATTTGGGGTGCAAAGAGTTTTATGCATGCTGCTGTGTCATTTTGAAATGTTTTGTAAATGCAGTTCTGCACCATAACATATTTTTAATAAAATACTCTTTAAAAACATAGTTCTAATCTTCAGCCATTATCTCTCCCTCCTTCCTCCCCTCTACCCTTCCTTCCTCACTAAGGAAAGCAAAAAGTTGTCAATAAAGGCTGACCAAATAAATTTTCCTAAAAACTAATTACAAAAATCAAGGATTGTCCAGTTTGAGCTTACAGTAGTGATCCAAAACAACCCCAATTCATATATCTGACAACCCAAACATCAGAAGCAACCCACTGCCTCTTCTTTACAAGCAAATCTACAGAGAATTTTACCTACAAGGTCTCTTGCAGACCCAATTCAGACAACCAATTTTTCTAGCTGTCTTCTAGATTCCCTCTCAGCCTGCCAGTCCCATCACAGCAAAAAGTGATACACATATATAAGCAAGCTCCCATGAGCCCTCATCAGCATGAGACCTCATGGCTCAGGAAGCCAAGGAAAGTCCTGCAGCCTCAGCCACAGTTCGAGGCCCTGAGATTCAGGGGACTCTGCTTTCCACATGTTGTTGAAACACAAGATCGGAGGAAAAGGAATCAAAGAGGGAAAACTGCAAGCATATTTGGAAAAGGAATTGAAGAGGGAAAGTGTCAACAAAATTTGACAGAAAAATGATGCTTCGAGAATGATTTCTGAAGTTGCACATAACAGGTGAGCTCCCACACTATAGTAAAACCATAGGAAAGACTCACCAAGACAAAGAGGTTCACTTGGCATTCTCAGGAAAGTTTACCAGGACCACCACTGACACAGAGATTTGGTTTGTACTGAGGTAGGAATGGGATGAGAGGATTTCTCGATTTCAGAGATGTTCCCCTTGTCATCCTGCTTGACACAGGTGCTCTGTCTAGCACTTTATCCACAGATGCTTTTCCCTCACTTCCACTTCGTAAGCTTCCAAACTCGGTCTTGCAGCTCAGGCTGCACAAGTACCTGTTCATAAACACCTCAGGTAGGGACACTGCAAGAACAAACCCTTGCCAGAGTTTCAAGAGCCCCACCACAAAAAGAAAGGAATATCTGGAATCTGCCAGCCCCTTGGAAAGCACACTTTAATAAGAGAAATTCTAAAGTAAAACACTCTTTTCTACTAAGAAGAAGAATAAAATCTAGAGGCAGAAAGGAATTAAATACTGTACTTTAACTTGTCCTTTGCTGAAGGATGGTTCTACCTAATATAAGGGTTCTCCTCAGTCAGGAATCTCAAGACAAAGTAAATGCAGAAAAGGGTCTTAATTCCTCAGAAATTTTCCCTTCCTTGAGTTGATTCCCCTTTCACAATAGGATTGCAGTCAAGTGCTTCCAGAGAATCTCTGTATTGATGGTCATTCAAGGCATTGACTCCTGTCTTAAACTTCTGAGATCCTGCCAGTATTGTAGGAACCTCTCTGAGATGCCACCACAGGGCTCCCAGCCAGACCTGACCCCCTGTGACTGTACTCAGAGAAAACCTCCTCCCAGAAGAGAGAGATTAGCACAACTTACAGACTCATTAGGTATATTATGAAAAGTTTTGTTCCAGAAATAGTCCTTATAAAATTCCAAAGGAACAAACCACAGATGATGTATGTTACTAGCGCTAAAGACAAGGAAAAGTCAGCAAACCAGCCTAAGACAAAAGTTTGGGTTGGAATGGCTGGATACTGTTCCAACACTGCTCAAAACACAGATACTTACCTCCTCAGCAACAACAGAAAAACCATAGAAAAGTCAGGAAAGCACAAAGAAAGGAGAAAAAAGAATAAGGAAGTGTAAGAAAAAGGAACCATTTTGCGAAGTAACGCTGGAAGAAAAGGTGTGGAATTGAGAGGGAGAAGAATAGGATCAGACCAAATAATCTAATGTCTTGGTGCTCTGTTCTCTTCATTGTGGAATAATCTCTCTGAGGAGCTGAAGCAAAACCTCATTACCTGTAATGCCTTTGCTCAGATACCACTGTAATGAGTTCATTAACACTAGAACATCAAAACCTAAACTGAACCAAATGCTTGATAGTGTAATGCAAGGGGAAAACATTGCACAATACTTCCATTTCTATCACTGTAACAAGCCCTGAATGACTGTGTTCATGTCCTTGGCTAGCTTACAATGTTCTGTGAGGAAGGGAGAAGAAAAAAAGGGGGCTGAAAACAGAAAGAAAAATGTTTAGGTAGGAGAAATCATGTCACAGATAGAATGAATAACCTTATTTTCCATTAGTAAATTAAAAACCATTTTAAACTGAAAATCTTTTGAAGCTAGCCATTGATGTGAACACCAAGTACTATTCAGCAGAGAGATTTTGCCTGCATTTGTTAAGTATCTGATTTCTCACAGAGAATATCCAATTTCCACTCAAAACAAAGGGACGTTCATACATTAATTCCAATGGAAATTTGGACAAGGCCCTTGAATAAACTAGGAGTAAACAGTTATTTTGACAATCTTGAGAAATTGGAGGGAATCATTAAAAAAAACACACACACACACACAAAAACCCACAAAAAAAGAGATTTCTTTTGTTTATTTCCTTGCCCAACACTTCGCAGTCCAGCAAAAAAGATGCCAAGTTGCACAAAGTTTGGTTCCATTCTCCTTATTCTGCCAAAAGACTCTATGACCTCCAAACCCTGAACAAAAAGGATGAATCCCAAATAAAGAAAATCCTATAGAATCATGCATGTCATTTTTCTTGACACAAATAAAACTACATGGATACAAATAGCTCTAATTAAAGGGATAACAAGTACTTTTGCATTCACATATTACACTTACTCAGTGATATGTGCCAGAAGATCCTATACATTGATTCATTCCATAAAGAACGCACAGGCTTCAAGGTAAACCACTTTTGACATGTTGAATCACACAGTGCATTTGAAGAATGGCCTACCAGACACAGGACTCAATGAAATTTATGAAAACATCATAGAATGGTTTGGTGTCAAAGGGACCTTGAAATTCATCCAGTTCTAACCTGCATCCCCACCCCTGCCATGGGGAGGGACACCTTTCACTAGACCAGATTGCTCAAAGCCCCATCCAACCTGGCCTTGAACACTTTCAGAGATGGGACATCCACAGCTTCTCTGGGCAACCAGTTCCAGTGCACCACTCCCCTCATAGTGAAGGGTTCCTTGCTAATATCTAATCCAAAACTACCCTCTTTCAGTTTAAAACCATGCTCCTTGTTCTGTCACTGGACCTCGGTTAAGAATCCCTCTCCAGTTCCCTTCTAGGCACATGTAGGCACCAATATTGTAAAGCTGCTCCAAGGTCTCCCTGGAAATTTCTCTTCTCCATATTGAACAATACCAGCTCCCTTAGTCTGTCCTCACAGGAGAGATGCTCCAGCCCAATCTTCAGAGAAGAAACACCCACAGAGTAACAGACCTGTTTTACACTAACAGGACACAGAATCCTCATGAACACAGCTGAATTGGAAGCAAGACCAAAACTGAATCCTGACTATAGACAGACACATGAATAGTAGTGTTAATACCAGAATACACTTCAGTAGATGGTCCTGCCATCTCCTTTAGCTCTCCTTGCAAACCTCACTCACCTGCCATGACCTGCTTGCAGCACTTACACAAGTCCTTTTGCTATCTGGCAGCTGCAATCACCAATGGTCATCTCTTAAGGCTGAACGAACACCAGGACAAACACCCACAATACAAAAGCTCAGACACTATTTTAGCTACCAAACTGCAAAGGTAATAACTATATAGAAGCAACTTGGACTTCCTAAGTCTTCGGGAGTCTTATTTCTCTAAAGTGCTTTGCTCAGCTGGAATGCTATACAAACATACAGAGGAAAAAGGGAATGGAGTTTGTCCCAAAGAAGTTTCATTTTAAGGAAGCTAAAGAAACAAAATCCAAGCAACACAGTGAAAGAGGAACCTGGAAGTATGAGAGGAGAGTACAGGAAATCAGCAGCCTAGCAGCTGACAAGTGGGTTAGCTCAATTCTAATGGTTTTGGTTCTTTGGTTGGTTTTAAGGGGCATAATGAAAAAGGAAAGTATGAAGCAATGGATGTGGATATGAAGAACTCTTCCCAAATGGCACAGTGTGGGAGGAAACGTGGACATTTATTCAATCTTTAATGTGAAGGATGCAGAAGCTGACACTGCGGGGCATAGAGAAGCAAAATTGTTAGTTTCATAACAAATAAGAGATGGTTAAAAAACTACCAAAAGCCCAAAACACCTTAGGAATGAAGACTAAAAGAGAAGGAGAAGACTAAGGAAAAGGAGAGACAGATGAAAGCAACCAAAGCTGAGCTCTGATATTAACAATTCAACCTTCTGAAACAAGTGAGTTATTCCTTTCTCTGCATCTTTCATCTGGACAAAAATACAGGGTAGCAAAGTCATTTTTAATCAACATTATGTATGAACTTGAGTGCCTTATTTTTCAGATTGTCTTCTTGCATATTACATTTCATTATATATGTGCTAAAATATTTATTATCTTATAATTACTGAATCAGAAAGTTTTAATTCAACAAGTAAACTGAAAAAAAGAAAGCACATAGGTTGCGTGTATTTATGCTCCCTTTATTGTGAAAAAATCTAAGACCTAGTTTTTGTAAATGTGTGATTTTCTGTGCTGAACATTTTCCATGACTGACAGAGAAATGGGAGCTGAAGGAGAACACGTGTTTCTGTTTCCAGCATTCCCCCAAAATTTTCACCTGTTTGCATATTATAGCAAATAGTTCCTGACTCCACAGGAACAAATGTACTTTAAGAACTCTTCTTGGAAATCCAGGCCTGAATTTTTCTTTGTTTAAGCAACAAGAGGAAGGAGCAGAAGTAGCTCCAGTTTCTTTCATGAATAAGGTCCTTCATTCATGCTTTTCATGGTACAATATATGGAACTTTAAAAGTTTCAGTCAATAGCTTGGGCAAGCAACCAAATCTGAACTCTGATATTAACAATTCAACCTTCTGAAACAAATGAGTCATATTATACCTTGCAGTAATAGTGGCTCACTTCCCCTAAAAATGTAATCTGAGGTTGGTTAAGTCATTTGAAATCAAAAAGCAGAAATAAATGCATATGAGTTTTTAGAAAATAGACACTGCACAACATAACAGGCTTTGCATATTTTAGATAATTGAGCTGCTCTATGGCTACTATTGTGCCCTCACATGACACTGCTGCTGTAAACACAGATTTGGCAACTAAAGGAAGAAGCATGTGGGACAAAAGCATAGAAAAGGTAGATTGAATAATCTGTGATCAAGTTAGAACTATTGTAACAGGAAAGTTTGTCCAGCACATTTTAGCGCAAGTTGGAACAATTTTCATGCTTTTATACTTTACAAGTGGGATTACACACAAGTGAGTACCAGTATTTTCATTAAAAACACTCAAATTTAAGCAACAAGAATTTTTACAAGCTTTTTCAAAGTTCAGCAGGATGCTTCACATTTTAAATCTAAAAAAAATTCAATAAAAGCTAAAAACAATCAAGTAAATTATTTTTCATCAGTTTTTAGTCTTTTACAAACACTTAGAATTTCCTGAAAAATAAATTGAACCTTTAGTTTCCCATCAAATAACTATATTCAAAACATCATAGCTTCAGCCATTTTAAAGTTCAGCAAAACATAAAACCTGTTCAATCCAGTCTAAATTCCCTCTCCAAATCTGGTAACAGGAAATAAGGAAACAAAGTTATTCAAATAGCTATGTAAGTCCAAAAGACTCTGAGTGAACAACACACTTCACCAACCTTGCAGAGATCATCCCATTTACACTACTTTTCCTTTGTTTCTGAATCTGATTATCTCCACACACTTGTATCAGATTAAAAACGGTGTAACAAACAACAGTCAGTAATGCTGCTGACTCTTTCTCTGGTCTGAATAGTTCCAGTGGTCCTTCTAAAACAGATAAAGAATGAGAACATATCGTCCTTTACACTTCTCACATTGGACACTCTACAAGAGACAAACTGTTTTATACCAATGCAAAAAGAGCTAGGACGATCTTTTTACAAAACTTTTAGAGAAATTCACATCTACTGGTATATGTTGAAAAAGAGAGGGTAAGAATGGTAAGCCAACTTTTATCTTGTTCAGTTCAGCCACTGTATAAGCTATTTATTTTCTACAGGCAGGGTCTGTGTCCTATGTCCTACTGTTTAAGAAGTTTACCATTTAGATGGCCAAATACTGCTGTCCTTAAGAACATATTTGGGGCCATACATCATCTTGAGTACCGTTTTTAGAAGCCACATGTCCGTGCCACAGAAAGGGCCTACATGATGGCACACTCTCAGCAGTAAAAAGAGGTTACCAAACTGGGAATATGCCATGGATTGGAACCCACGGGGTTTCTGGCTACACTGTTAAATGTAGCCAGTGCCAAGTTAAATTCCCTCTCCACACACAGGACCGTACACAGGTATCGGCATTGGATCCTCTCACCAGGTGAAAAGGAGTCACCATGCCACAAGTCCTCATTTTCTGCTCTGAGCCCCTGAGAAGTGCTGTGGGCATGTCCACTACTCTAATGGCTTCTGATGTCAAACATATGGGAATCATGCAGTCAAATCCACATCAAAAACTGAGAGGACCCAGATGTTCCTGGGTCTCCCAGGGAGCCTCAAAGTTCAGCCACTTATAAACTTCCCATACGAAGATACTTTCCACAAGAGAAATCTGTTCAGATGAAGAGGCTTGAATGATTGTTTGTGGAAGACCAGAACTACAGCTGCCACACACTGGGATAAACATACCAAATGCAAATAATAAAAGGGATATCTGACCCAGCAAGTGTGGTAACAGCAGATATTTAGGGTCATCAGCACTCAGCAGCAGCATTCACACACAAAGCAGCTGACTTATGACATCCAAATCAATATATTCACAACTCACAACAACACGCCATTCATTCTTCTGAACTAGAGAATGATATTCAAAAAAGCTCAGATCCTTCTCCCATACTCAGTTGGAGACCATGAATTATTTAATTTCTTGGTTCCCTTTGTGTGTGTAGCAGGGGGACCTAGTTTTCTTTTGGCTTGACAGTTATATCATGTTGTATTTTTCTCTCCCAAAGCCTTCATGCAGCTTTTGATGTGAAAGCTTAGCTTTCTGTAGACAACTGCTATTTCAAATTAAAAGCTGCATGAGTTGTTGACAATATAAGACTTTATATTTAATTCTCCCTTCATAGTTCAAAAAAAGTCTATTTCTATCGTTCATTCCATGTTACTTCATAGAGAAGATTACTATTGCAGTATACACCCATCAAAGACATCTTTCTCATCAACAAAACGTTGTTTGTAGCAGCCACACATCAATGAAATTTCTTCAAGCCTGTGACTGTTGCTTTTTCATAATTATATTTTCTAATCCTCCTTTACACACAAGAGCTCAATTCACTTCCTGGTACAATGCATTAGCATCCTCTTCAAATCCATTAGCAGTACCACAAGAATCACAGCATCTCTCCCTCTTCAAAATACTGCATTATTAAGTTACCATACAGCAGGCTGAAGACTACGAATATTTTAAGTCTCCCCTATGTACCAAAGCAAAGAAATCAATCCTAGTCTTTCACCATATTGGCAATATTCTAAGACAGACTTATAGACTTCGTGAAACTTGTGTTGCTGGCACAAAAGCATATGGCATGTTTAATGAAGAGATTTAATACGTGATATGATGGCAACAGCAAAACCTCTCTGGTCATTTTCAGCCCACAACACTCAATAGTGAGTGACCACACTCTACCACCCAGCTAAGGCCCAATATTCCAAACGTGTCCAGTAAAACAACACAAATTAATTTAATGAGCTGCTGCTGGGAATATTAGGTGTCAATGACATTAGCAAAACAACTAGTAGGATGTTTCCAAATACTTCATAGCATCTATAAGTGGGCTGATACACTACAGACTTTTTGGGTTTTATCGTGTTCCCCCAAAAATTAACATTTGTTTTGAAGCATGTCAGGCATTTTCCTGAATCAATTCTCACATTTTCACACTAAAACTCATTTAGTCTTTTTGAGTTAATGGTGAAGTCTGCAGTTGCAATGAATAGGGCAAAAAACGTGGACTACCCTGATTTGCAAGCACGGGTCCAAAACAAGGCTGACAACTCGATGTCTAGCACAAGGGCAGCAGATGCAGTTAATTAATTCCCTGCTCTCACAGGCTCCACCAGCAACAAATTCCAGAACTTTTTCAAAGACATCAGCAAAAATGAGCCCTCTTCTAGAGATTTTTCCATGCCAGAAATCCAGGTGGGTTTACATATGGGTTTTGAAATTTCTTGGGTAGCATATGGAGACTCTATGTTTCAATCTAAGAGCTCCGATTCAACAAAAAACACGTGCAACAGCAGCCAGCTCTTAATGCTATTCTAATGCATACCCCTGCAATGATTTTTAGGCATTTTGCTTGCAAATAACCAATCTCTCAGTGTTGCAGTGCCCCAGCTTGGGGCAAGCCGGGGGATGGCTGAGAGACTGAGAAAGTTCCATGTTGTTCAGCGTCCTTGTTGAGTTTCCTCTGTTCTGTCAAAGTTTGCTCAAAGTTGTATCTCTGTACCCCAGTTACTCTGGTTATGCTTCCCCCGAGTGCTGTTTCTCCCCGCGGTGTGAGCCGAGCCCATTCCCCCGACTCCGCGGCGGGCACTGCTTGTCCCTCTCCTCTCATCCCCCTGCCCCCTGGGCGGAGAGCCCCTGCCACTCTCCCCAAAGCACACCTTTCCCCCTGGAAAGTTCCCTTCTACTCGGTGTGTCATTGAGTCCTGTTCCCTAATCCCACCCCGCATGCTCTCCCATTGGATACCATGCTGTCAATCCCAGCCGGACCCACCCTTGAACCCTGTTTCCATCGGTTTGTGAGCTTCCCCGCCCCCGCCATAAGAACTCATGCACGACGCTAATCTGGGTCTGTTCTCGTCCCCCTCGCTGGGAGTGAGCCTGTGGAATGGATATGGGAGAGCCGTGCTGCTCCTTTCCCTCTGCAGACACACGGTGCCATCGGGTAGCAGCCTGCCCTCTGAGGACAGACCGCAGAGTCCTCTAGAGCTGCAGCAGACCAGGGACATCTGCAGTGGGACACGGTGGGCTTCGGGCAGCCCCTGCTGTGCCCAGGGCAAAGAGTGCTGGTGGAGCCAGAACAGGGTATGTGGGCAGAAAGCAGCACAGGAGCTCATGTCACAGTATAGATTTGTCCTTTCATTTTATCCTCTCCTCTGCAAACCCAAGGCTTACCTCATTTGACCAGCTTTTCCAGCATGAACTGGCCTTTTTCATTCTTTTACTACTTCCACTATTTCAGATGCCACGTCTTGTCGTCTTCCTGCTATATGCAGGAAATGCTTCTAAAAAAGCTTAAAACAACGGTCAAGAAAATCCCCAACTGGTAAGTAGTTTTACCAGAATGTCCATGCAAGATAACTCCCACTCTCACACACAGAAACATTTCTTCAGAGTGGTGGTCTTCTCAATTTTACAGCTGACACGCCTGAAGCAAATTAAGGGTGAGCAATTTGCCATCATTAGACCATTTGCTTCTGACTGAACTTGAACTCTTCAGATTTCCAGCAGTTTGCAATACGCATTAAGCTAGTTATGAGTCTGGCATGCCTTAGGTTCCTACAAAACAGTGATGCTTATGCTACACAAGGTGACTGTTACAGATGCTGACGTACCAAAATCAGCAAGAATTCCTCAACTTCATAGCCAAATTCTCTCTCATAGGAAAACTGCTTTTCTTGAGCTGTCTGTATACTTCTTTGGACTACAACTATGTAGAGACCCCATAAAGTAAATAGGATCAGGTTTTTATTCATTCATTTTATCTAGATAGTAAGGACATCTACACCATATTTGAAATTATATCAGTAGCTGATATATTGTATCTGATACAAAAGTAAGTACTTTTGTAGCATTGCATAAAGGTCCTGTCCTATCATCAGCAAATTTGCAGACTACCAGTCAGGAAAATTAACCACGGACCAAAGACATAAACCACTGAACAAATAACTGGAATAGAAATATGATGTCAGGGTTTAGGGGTTGAGTCACTGTTTCATTACATTTGAATTAATTTCCCCAAATTCTGAGAGTACTGGATGCAAAGGGTTTCTGTTTATCACCTCTAATTTACGATTACAAATTGCACATGATTCAGCAGTGTCTTCTGAGAAAAAGAGAGCGTGCAAGTAATCAGCAGTGCAGTTCCCAATAATCAGCCAGATCAGCCCCCATCAAAGTGCAGAAACTAGAGCTCCTCATCAAATTCCCTGGTTTTCTCCTTTTTTTTTTTCTGCAGCTCCTGGGCGAGACAGCAGCCACAGCATGAAACAGTAATCTCACTAGTTAGCATTAACAATAATAAATATGCAAAAAAACCCCTCTTTTTCACACTTCTCAGTATAAGGCATGCAGAATTCATAGACATTCCTGTTATTAAAGCCATAACATACTCTAAAAGAGTAAGGCAGGGAAGAAGTTGGAAGCAGCATGGAACAACCCAGTGGTGACTCACAGTGGGAGTTATCCAAGCTGCATAGTAGGTGGATCAGTTACCTGAACTGGGTAACTGAGTTTGGCCAAAAAAAAAAAAAACCCTTTTATATCCAGGTACTGCAGGGATTCATAAATAATTTGGTGAGGCACAAGCGCTCGACAGTGTACACACATCCTTTACAGCCCTTGTGTGTTTACTCAGCAGGCGTATTTGCTTTCACGTGTAGGTATGTTTTGATCTCAGAACAGCAGTTGCTACTTTTGCATCTTTGAAATGTTTTGTGACTCTTACTGACAACCACAATGTGTGTTGTGCAAAAACATTCACTTAATGGGGTTGATGATCTACAGACCAGCTCTGTCATAATTCATAACTTGCAGTGGTTTGGTAAGAATCAAGACGATCATCCTAGAACTGAATTTGAGAACTGTAGAACTTCATGACAGTCTGTCTTTCACAATATTGCAGTATCATGAATACTGGAGTCCTTTCCTCTGAGAACACAACCCTCTCTATAAACATTGGCTAACAAAGCATTTTTTCATTGCAATAAGACTGAGAAATAGGTCATCATTATACAAAGAGGGAAAAATGAGGTCTGAAAGGGTCTATCAGCGTTTGAGGCATAAAAGAACAAATACTTTACAGAGAGGGTCAACAGAGTGCCTCTCATTTATTAAGTGTACTGAACCACCCCATTATCCCTTTTTGACACATTTTTCACACCTAGTTGACCAGATGGCTCTGGCAGACTACCACCACCCATTCACTTTTCAACTGCACAGTACCTGTACAACAAATCCCACCCCTGGACCAGCTGTTCATGTGCTTCACATACAAATAAAATCTGACACATTCAGGGCATATCACATGTACTATGTGTGTCTAGTGCAACTTCAGATGCAGGTGTATCACTGGCACACCAGGCAGCATAACTTTTTAAGTGTTCAGCATGACAACTTTAGAATTTTCCATCTTGTTTTATGTAGAGCAGCAGATTCAAAATGCAGGTACTTAAGTTCTGCCCTGGTTTAATTGTTCACTCGCTGTCTGGCCACTTCCATGTCTTTTCCACTCACTCCTCTTCTGGCCTTTTTTTTTCCACTTTGAGCTTCATGGAGCAGGAACCACCCATTTGTTTGGGTTCCTGGCATGCAGGACAAGGAGCTGTGGCTCATCTCAGCATTTACTGAGCTGCCTTCTGATACGAATTGATAGATAGCATGAATGAAGTACAAAGCTGACAGAAATCACTTTGTCTTGTGATCACCTAATGGAACTCAGGTGTCTGCCTCATTCTCAGCACGAGGTACACAAGACACTCAACTGCCTATGTGCAAATTGTCTACATGTTTCAGATGTCAGAGTGGTGTTTTTAGGTGTCACACAGTATCATACACTGCTTTTACCTACCTCTCCTAGACAGCATTCCCTCCCCATGCATCCAGTGTTGTATTTCACAGACCCATACAGGTGGCTCAGATACCCTAGGGCATCACCATTCATGGTTAGGCAATAGAGACTGCTGGAATATTGCCATTCAGGTACATCAGAAGAACATGAGAGAGACCCTACAGAATCCTTTCTAGTAGTGTGCTAGTAACTTATTTTCTCTAGTTTTCCCTTTTTGGGATGCAAGTGAAATAGCATTTAATTAACACTGTATTGTAAATCATTATTGAAACCTTACTTGTTAAGTTCTTTGAAGGAGAAATGAACCAGGTAAACATTAGGGGCACTATTTTCTCCAGGTCTTATTTTCAGTAGACCATGGCTTGGTAAACAAGAACTTTTGTACCTATTCTCAGTCTTTCAAAACACAAAGGCAGACATTAAGGTACAGATTTTTTAAATTTAGACATCCAACCGCTCTTATGTTCCACGCTCTGGAAGTTTCAGGCCCCCTTGAAGTTGTGTTTATTGATCACGCATTGTGCTGACAAATGATTTGTAGACATGTGCTGTGAGTCAGATCAGGGTTAAAAATAAACACTCCCTTTCAGAGGACAACTTAAACCAGCTCACTGAACAGATTAACAGTCCATGGCCCGACAAATTGTTGTATCAGCACAACTGACAGGGCAGGAGAGGGCAGGAGGCTGTGGTTTGGGGGTGGGACTGAGCAACTGCAGCTGGTGTGCCTCAAGTTTGAATCTCCTCTTCAAGGTATGTAAGCTTTGAGCATACCTGAAAAAGTCTGGCTCCTGTTCTTTTAAAAAATGTGCAGGTTTTTTCCAAGTGAAATAGCAAATTATGAAACCAAAGAAAACTTCTCAGAGTGTGATTGCAGCAAATAGCATGAATGCATTAATGTGGTATTTCCAGTGAAAAGGAACAATGTGATTAGCAGCATTCTGCATGAATCATATGAGTCAGGTAAAAGGGAAATTAATAAAGTTAACTCTTGTGTTCTTTTCCCTCTCTCCCTCTTTTTTCTGGATAATTCTCTCACATATAGTAAAGAACCAAAAAGGTAGGAAATACTGAAAATGAAAAAGGTTAATCTTACAAAATAGGTGAAGTTTCTGGAAGTTTATCATCTTTTTGCACTTACTAAAGAACATAAACTTTCAAGGAAATACAAACCGCCTTCCTGTGCCCTTTGAACTTAATTGAACTTAAATGAGTGTAACTATGAAGATACAATATAGGAGGATTAGTTTTCCACAGGTTCATTTATTAGCAGCATGCTGCAATTATCAACAAGGTGAATCAATAAGCATGAAGTACACAGGACTGCCTATGTCTGAGTAATACAGAACAAGTTCTTTTGCACTCAGAGCCAAGGAATGCCATGCCACTGCACAGGTCTTCAACTCAATGTCCTACATCAGTGCCAAAAACATCCACTCCTTGCAAAATGGATGACTTATTCAAAACCAGTTTGTTAACAGGCAAATTCCTGTGTAAAAGGGGGGAGTTTTCAAAGCAGAGCTAAGGATTCCACGTCTTTGCCAACAAACACTGTAGCAAGTGGGAATTTATCTCATTAATTTCAGTGGCTTTGTTTCAAGTCCTTAATGACGAGAGGACTTACACTATCCTCAGTTAAGATACACATCACTTTAGTCATCATGATCTGGCTAAATGGTAAAAGCAATAATGTGTTAGTAACGTAGTAACTCACCCACTCTTTTGTGTAGTGTAGTGTAGTGGCTCACACCACCACCAAGAAATATTTTTACTTATCCAGAAAACCACCACAAAATATTCTCCAGACACTGCTATGCCCATGTGATTTGATCTTAGAAGTGGTCCTAAAGGAGCAATGTCAGTGACATTCAATAATTACTTTGTACTTTAGTCACACACCCCAATAATGCTTAAAACAAGGTAAGTCTAGCCCAGCATCTATTTCAGTATTTTGTACAACTGTGTACAGTGTCCTAATTTTCCCTTAGCTTTAGTCTTGCACATGGCATTGTAGTAAGGATTTCATCCTTGCAGTGCTTTCATTTACAGGTTTTCCACAACTTGGAAGGCCACACCGAGACAGAAACACCACTCACAGCTTGTGTGGGGTTTTCCTTGCAGTCCAGCTACAGTGAGGGAAGGTGGGACACGTGTGGTCCTTCAGGGCCTAGGGAGAAAGGCTAAGCAGGAGCATAGTGATTTTTCTCTAGAGACCACCAGCAGGACATGAGGAACCGGAAGGAAGCAGCACCAGGAAAAGTTTGGATTAGGCATTAGGAGAAGGAGGAGAAGGTTCCTGACTGAGAGGCAGTTGGTCACTGGAACAGGACCCTCACCACATGAGTCATGGCATCAAATCTGCCAGAGTTGAAAGAACATCTGGATTACACTCTCAGCCATAGGATTAGTCCTGTAAAGGAGCAGGGTGTTGAACTCAACGATCCTTATGGGTCCCTTCCAACTCGATATATCCTAAGATTCAATGATTAACTCAGGTGTCCTGATGTAACCTGTAAGTTTGTTCATTTACTGTGGAAGAAGACAAACTTCTCTAGGCTAAGGTTAAGCACTGACAATAGACTTAAAGTATTTTATTTTCTCATTAGGCTTGGTATATGTTAAAATAAAGGAAATAATTATTTAGTCCAAGAATATAGTGAAAGGAGGCTAAGTGTGTTATAAAATGAGTCCTTTGTTGGTTGCAGCTCCTCCATCTGACTGGAAATACATACCACAGTTGCTATGTGACACAGGTCTATATATTGTCCTGGTCCTAAATTTGAGCACTGGTCTTTGTAATCACAAACCATGACAAGTTACAAACATTCCCAAGTTGTAAGAGACCTTCTAAATAATGTTAGCTTCCTTCTTCTAAAGAGTAAGTCATGTTCTGTAGTCTTCCCTACAATTTCATAGGCAGTGGTAGCCAAACATAACCAAAAGTTGACATCACATTCTTGAAGAGCTTCAGTACTAAATTTGGAAGTCAGTCAGTCAGTCCACCCCCCTCTCAGCTTTTATGTTGGGATGTCCTTACATACATTTGCTGAGGCAAAATTCTCACATGGTGAAGGCATATGTATACACATATTCTTGAACCAAACCAAATCAGCAGTATCCCCAGCCTACCAATCAACTAACTAAAACCCAATCTCTGAGACTCCTTATTCCTCCTCCTCATTTTTTAAAAATTAGTATCAGAAAGGGTGTTAGATGTTTTGAGAAGTGTTTGGGGCATTTTATGAAAGAGACAAATCACCGAATTTGTACCAAATGTTATTTTGGTAATAACAAAACACAGCAGATTTCCACAGAAGCCTAGCAAATGTTAAGTTTAACATCAGCCTCCTATGACACATGAGTTACCCTGCTCCCAGAGGATACACTAGAGGAGGCATTGAGGCTAATTAAATATTCATTTGTTTGTGGTATTTTGTCCTTTAAGTTCAAGAGCAGAAAGAGTTTTCTGGTAACATATTGGCAGTGGACCATGTTAGAGAACTGAATGGATTTTAAAGTGCTGTTCCAATACCTTTGCACTGTAGTTTCCTTACAATAATCAATACAGAGCTTGGTAACTCTATATCATATTAGTTATGTTGCAAATGGAACAACTGGCTCAAAAGCTTTCTTTTTTTTTTTTCTTTTTTTTTCTGGTTTTTTAATGATCTTAGAGCATCCCATCAAATAGCAGCTAGACCATGAAAAGATGGGACAAAAAAATCCAAACAAAAACCACCCACAAGTATCTTAACCAGGATATCTGTATCAGGACTTCAGAGAATAATACTAGGGATACTTACACAAAGCCCATTCAAGGTGTTTGACCATTTTGGTGTCTGTTTTACTCTTCTGAGGCAGTCTTGGCTCACTGTAATTTATCCCTTCTTATTTTTTGTTTTATTGCATAACTTTCCAATTTGCTCTGAAAAAACTCAAACTCCATACATTTTCAGTATATATTTTCATAATTCTGACTTTGACCTTTATTATACATCTAGCAAGTCACAAAAAAACCCTGTGCTAAAAAAATTTGACAATTAAAAAATGGGTGTGACTTCAGTACAGATACAAGTCAAAATTTATATTTAAAAAAGTCAAAATCCTAAAAAAACATCCCAAGTAATAACCAAAAATTTTGTTTTTCTCATTTTAACTCTCTTTCAACTCTTTATTCTGAGATAATGTTTCTATAAGTAAAGCTGGAGCTTCGTGGTATGAAAATGTCATTGTGAGACGTTTTGACAATTCAAATCCTTCCCCTCACACACACTGAAAAATTTTCATTTTGAAAAGGCTATCCAATAAGCCTGTTCACACAGCATGCATAGTTTGTGAGAACAGCCATTTCTGTATGATAAAAATTAATTCTCTTAATCAATGTGAGACCAAAAGGTCATATGTGCCAGACTGTCAAACACAAGGGCATATAAAATGCCCTTCACTTACAGAGGAAGACAGCTCCATAATACCTTGCCAAATCTAGCAGGTATCAATATCTTAAACAAACATAATCTGGGATGCAGTGTCTATTACCAACTGCCTGGAAAGAAAGGCTTCTCACTCAGACCCCTATTGTTCCCTATGCAATATTTGTCTCAAATTTCTGGCAATGCAAAGCTTTTTAAATACCCACAGCATCACATATTCTAGACACAGACCTATCCAGTTTCACTCCTTACAGATGAGACTCCCATTGTGTCCATGACACACCTCACTGCTTTATCTCCCCCAGTCCCAGGGCTGGCAGCACAATGCCGCGCTCCGGAATCAGGTGAATGCAGCTGTGTCTGGCACAAGGCTTCCAGGGAGAGCCAGACCGTGTACCAGGGAACACCAGCCTCCCAACAACACTCTGCACATGCAGGGAGCCCTGATGAATAGCAGACTCTTCCAGGCTGCAGCCCGTTTGTGTCACATAATCCAGTGCGGGAGAACAGGGGAAAAAAAGGATGGGACAGGGCAAGACCACTTATATTCATGTGAGCTGGCATACAGAGCTTTACATGCCAGGCCAGGAAAAACCCGAGAGGCCTCTGTATGGCTCCACTAGCCACACATAAATGTGCAGGGTAGGTGAGGAATGCTACACCTCCCTGCTGCAGATACTTGAGCAGCCAGTGTGAAACACTCCTGCAGCGTTCCACACGCTTTTCCTCTTCTTAGCATGTCTGTGCCCACTCACTTTTAAATGCTGCTTATTTGCCATTTTCTCAAAAAGAGTACACAGAGTCTGACTGCAAAACTTACAAGTTTAGGGTTTTTTTAAAAAAGATTTTAAAAAAGGTATGAATTTCTATCGAGAAGCTACTGCTTTGACTTTATTGTCATGGTTCAGGCCACTTCACAGACCTGACAGGAAAGCAGAGTCATTTTTTAATGAATGCATTCAAATTCTATCACTGCAGTGAGCTCATAAATTGTTTCAAAACCATGCACAAAGAAGAGGACAGAACCTTTCAGAAAATCATGATCTCCTTCTTAATACGTATAACAAAATACAGCAACTTCAAGCAGCCACAAAGCCAAGTATGTGCTCCTTACAAGTTTGCTTATATATCAGGGTTGCAAAAAGTTGCCATATAGATGGGAATATAAGGTTATTCCCAAACAAGACTTCGCACATCATGCTTTAATCTAGTTGAGGAGTTTGCACTTATCTCCATCTGCATAAACTAGAGGTGCATGCAACATCCATATACAACTTATCCCAGACTTGCAACTACCTACAAAATTCCAGCAAGCAACACCGTAAGCTATAGCTCAGCATGATCAGAAAACAATGTGAAAGGACAAATTAAGGAAAGACATTATTTCTGCTCTACCTGTTTAAATGTTAATAAAGGCTTGTAGTAATAACACTTTCCTGTGTGTTGTGATCATGCTTTAAAGAAATTGGAAGCACACATTCTGGTATACCAGACCTCATCAACTGCCTTGATTCTGAATAGTGGGGGATAATGCAGTCTCTTCCATGTAGTCAGTGTTAAAAATCATAAGTACCTTAAAATGTCTGATAAACAGTATACAGCTCACACATGCTCAGACAGTACGCTGGTTAATATTTTATGGTTTATCTGATAAAGTTAACAAAAGAATTTAAGTCAGAGTGGAGGCATACACTGAATATTTCATCACCTTCTTAATTGCAGAATACAGACAAGAGTTTTTTTTCCCCTTTGGGACAAATAAATGTTAAGTTATTACTGATGGAAATCAGTTTGGCAATTAGGTTAAATCCAACTGAAACCAACCAGAATTTGAGTGCTGAAAACATCACAAAGCTAAAACATATTCAGCCGACTCTATTAATTTACATGATGAAGAAGGAATGTTGATAGCAAAGCTTGTGTAGCTCAGCAAGCTGAGGTTACATTTACGTACAAGAAAACACTGCTTTGTGCTTTTTTCTTATAGTTAATTTGCAGTTTTCAGAAGCTGCTATTCTTTTGCACAGCAGACAATATGATATACCTAAGGCTTTTCATTCCAACTTCTGATTTAAAGGTCTTCGGCTTGTGCTACAGACCTTAGCCTTGAAGCCAAGTGCAAATTAGCTTTAAATCAATGAAGCTGATTAAAGCTTCATTGTGACTGAGCCCTTTAATAGAAGGAGAAGTGGGGGATGGTAAAGACCCACTTGAACATGGCAAAAGAGCTGCCTCTCAACTTGGAACATATGTAATGCTTTTCAGCTCCACTTTACCCTGACAAAACCATGAAGGGTTTAAGGCCATTTACCTGCTGACAGGGTAAAACCAAAGTCCCAATGCAGTGGGAAAGGCCAAGAATCAGATGTTGCTAGGCAAGCCGAAAGCAAAAGGTTGCTTTCAAAAATGATGGGGGAGGGAGAGGGGGGAGAAGAGGGCAAAGCCAGGAAGTAGACATCAAAATGCCTCTCCACAATGGAACCAAGGAATAAACTTCCCACCTTCTCTTCTGCTGTAGCAGAATTTTTGGGTTTCTTTGGTTCTGTTTTGGTGTGTTTTTTTAATTTGTGCTTTGTTTTTAATACACAAGGTGCTATTTAGAGAAGTAAGTTGTAGGCAAGGTGCAATGCTATTTAAGGAACTAGTTCTCTCATGGAGTTCCACACTCAAAACAAGCCACTTGTCTCCAGGGGCTCTGTCTCTTGGAAGGCAGACAACCTGCCAGATTCACCTTTAAAAAACAGTAACAGTACCAAATGAGAGCAGAGGAAGAGCCTAACACTGTTTTGAATACCTCCGTGGGAATCCACATTACACAAAGGCTGGGATTGCTGTACTTTCTTTCCTTGTCCTTTAGTACAGCACAAAAATATGTAACTTTATTAAAAAGTTTTCTTTCTACATACATGTTGAGACTCTTCACAAAATGTTGAAATATAGAAATAATATCATATTCCGAGATCCTGCTCAGTATATTGCTAAGTTGCACACAGAGCACCAAGATAAATTTTGTTCCACTGTTTGAAATCTTAGCCTTGAAGGTGGATTCCTCCTCTGATGGCAACTTGGTCTTCCCAAGTCCCTCAAGTTTTTAACTTTCACCTCCAGACGTGAAATAAGAGACATCAATACTGAAATTCCTGAGACTATAAAGTGCTGCAAAGGGGAAATGAGGTTGCAATGCATTGAAAAGTTAAAAATTATAATACAAATAGCAACAATCAAAATAAAAAAGCCTTAATATTAGAGAAGAGAATTAACAATACAGCCCAGTGTTTGACTAATTACTATCTGAGAAAATGAAGAAGTCATGCAAAGAAAGTGATCCTGGATAACTTACTTGGTATGCAAAGTTAACCTCTTAAGTTAGCTCTACTTCGCTTATTCTTCCCTGATCTATTATACAATCACTCAGAGCAGGTGCCAATTTAGCTCTAGCACCACACTCTGAAAACTTCAAGTCAATAACAAGAAATAATAGTGTGTGGTAATAAAATATTAAAAACCTGTTACAAAGATTCACTCACACAGAACACATTTTTTTGGAAGATAAAACAAATCTCACAGGTAAACTTAGACTTTAGGATTAAAAGCTGAAATTCTCTCAGAGCAGAGTTCAACACGGTCCACCAGTTGCAGTGTTCAATTGCCTGATGTTGTCACCTGTATTTTGTGTACAGAAGTCCTTAAACTAGATTTTTGTCCATTTTCCCGGGTTATGAAAAATATTTGGGAGCACATAAACTTTTCATTTGGCTATCACTCATGAACCAGCTCAGTTGATTACTCTGGAGCATAAGCATTCAGCAGCTTTGATGGGAGACCATTTATTAGGGGACATCAGTATGAGGGCTGAATACTCACACTGCCTCACTCCAGGCAAATGCATGAAGCCAGTCCTCAGGCTCTCATAACTTGAGTCAAAGCAGCATATTGCTCTGGGTCTCCACAGGTATATTGTCAAGTTGACTATGTTTAAAGCAAGGATTTAAATCTGTACAGACCCAAGCCACAGTGGATTATCTTCTTAGAAACATAGGATGGCTTGGTTTGGAAGGGACCTCTAAGATAATGTAGTCACAGCCTCCATGCTATGGACACCTTTCACTAGATCAGGTTGTTCAAAGCTCCATCCAGCCTGGTCTAGAACACTTCCAGGGATGGGGCATCCACAGCTTCTCTGGGCAACGTTCCAGTGCCTCACCACCCTCACAGTAAACAATTTCTTTCTAGTAGCTCATTTAGACTGCCCTCTTCACTTTGAATCCATTCCCCCTTGTCCTGTCACCACATGCTCTTGTATAAAATCCCTCTTGTCTTTCTTGTAGCCTCCCTCTAGGCACTGGAAGGCCACAATTAGGTCACTCCAAAGCCTTCTCTTTTGCAGGCTGTACAAACCCAGTTCTCCCAGCCTTTCCTCACAGGAGAGGTGCTTCATCCCTCTGAGCATCTTGGTGGCCTCCTCTGGACTCACTCCAACAGGTCCATGTCCTTCCTGTGTGGGGAGCCCAGGGTTGGCTGCAGCACTGCAGGTGGGGTCTCCCCAGAGCAGAGCAGAGGGGCAGAATCCCCTCCCTGGCCCTGCTGGCCACGCTGCTTTGGATGCAGTCCAGACACAATTGGTTTTCTGGTCTGTGAATGCACACTGCTGGCTCCTGTCCAGCCTCTCACCCACCAGCATCCCCAATATCCCCCCAAAACTTCCTTCCTGGATTTTAGTAGTAAGAGATCTACACTGCATATGAAGAAAGAAATATTTAAAGTTCTCTACACAGTGCTTTTCATTGGCCAATCTATAAATCATCCAGGATGAGAAGCAACTTTTCATCATCAATTGGCCAAAATAAAATATTCTTTGAATGACAGTGGTGCACCTCTGACTGAATAAACAGAGTTGCAGATGACATCAATGACAGTAGTCACCTACCTCATACCTGAAGGTCCAACAAGGGACCCAGTGCAGAAGCACTCACTCTACAGATTTACAATTTTAAGTTCTGGTCAGCAAGTTGGCAATTTCCTTTAAGGGGCGTTTTTGCTTTGGTTTGGGTTTTTTATTATCTACTATAAAATATCAAGGGGTGTATTTGTTGCACCAATATTAATGTTTGTTATCTCATTTCTCGTTTTTGTTAGTGGACGTCTCAAACATTTTAAGTTTCATGTTACCACAGATTTGACCAGATCAGCAATAAAATCTTACTGTAAGTGAGATCCTCTTCAGTGGTAGATGTTGCCCCTTTGACACACTCCACATTTGGGGATTTTTTTTCTTTTTCTAACACACTAACATCAGCTGGTGGTCTGTGAGCTAACATTTCCCATATCCTTTGAAACCTTTTAACATAGAATTTGTCACCCAAATATTTCCTAATTAGAATTTGCTTTGCTAGTCACAGAATGTATTTCGGTATTTGAAAAAATTGAATAACAGCACTAGGATCTGGGGGAAATGGGCAACTGCTCTGTGTGTGGGAAGCTAATGAGGGATTCATATTTTCTGTAGCATTAACTAACTGGCAGAAGATAAAGGTTTTTTGTGTAGTCACTATTCACGGCTCTCTGAAAACACATTACTTTGGAAACACACAAAAAACCCAAACGTTTATCATAGAACAGCACTGATATTTACCTACCAAAATTGCAACAGACATCTCTCAAAGGCTTCAAGACTACTGAGGAGAAGTGGCTGTTCTGCTTAATGCTGATACCAGTACGTTAGGCACCATAAATTGACAATTTGCTCTCAGTGCTTCCTGTAATAGGAAACAATCAAATTCAGACAGTTTTCTGATCTGTCCGTAGCTGCTCTTGGCATAGGATTTGGAGACCTCGTTTCACTTCTAGCTGCACTCCACACAAGCCTCAAAAGTCAGCACCTTTATTCTCCAATTTACAGTCTTGGAACAGCCTCTGCCACGAGGCAGGGGAGCAGACAGGAGGACTGGTACAACCACTGTACTCCAGGCACAGTTTGTTGAGCTACCTCTACTCAGACAAACCTGTTATGCCACTCAGGGGCTCAGACCCAGCAACTTCTGATCCCCCTGTCCCAAGAAATGTGGAATACTCCACAACATGGCTTTCAATGACTGCATCAGAGCTGCTACAGACAAAGCTTGGAGACTTCAAGGCGTTTTAGCACTAAATGTCCTAAATTAAAATAAATATCAGGTGCCCGTAATTAAAGACTCCCAGATAATTCCAGAAATACATTAAAGTCCAAGAAAGATCAAACATTACTAGATGTGACTTCCTACTTCACAAAACAAGCAGAACAAATAGAATTTTAGAGAGCCTTCAACACAGACAGCTAAACACTCCTAAACAGCTCTTACCTGCTACCAAGACATGTGCTGCCTATCACTATATCCCAGCAGTATTTGCTGGTATCACAGGAAATGTGATCCAAAGACTGCAGTGTGCCAGAGAGGTCTACATGGTTTTCATCCATCAATTAGGGGGTATATATACAACTGATGGATGAAAACCATGTAGACTGACTTTAATTTCTGTCATCATAAATCAAACCCCAATTTTCCATGATTCCTGATAGGATTTGTCTCCAATAACAGTTACTTTGTGAAATGTTTTCCCTACTTGAGGAGAACATCTTAAAGGTCAGTTTGATAAAACCTCACCTATTACAAGACAAGTAGGACACTGAAAGCTCCTATTTCCCCTCCCAGTTTACAGTTTATCTTAAGCTCATTAAAATAATTTTGCATTGCACAAACTTGCTCTAAAACCAGAATCACTACTTATAACCTTAAACATATACTACCTAGCTTTCAAAGTCTAACAACCTCTTTGGCAAATGCAAAAATCTGACATGAAATTTCTAGATGGAGCCAAAACATGGGCCTGAGCTTGCTGTTCCTTTTTTTCCCCTTTTGTTTGGTCACTTAGTAGTGAGCATGAAGAGAAAAAAAGAAAAGGATCTGAGCAGGCCAAGCACATTTACCTTTGTTTATTTTTACTTAATAAACCAGGATGAGCTTAAAATTTGGCTCATAATCTGATCTCAGGCAAATTTTAAAGTATACAAGCTCACATTACAATTGTTTAGACAGTCCTAGAAAATACAGCCCAAGCAATATTCTCGCTACAAAACCAACACTAGGAACTGAAGGTAGTTGATAGGTTAAAATCAGGGAAATGGACATAAATCTAACTTGAACAGATCTGGATTGGATTTGCATACAATGCATACAGCATCAATTATTTCTCAGGTAGCTTGGAGATACAACAACAGCTTCATTTTGCTTTAAGAAGCACAAAATACCAATTTTAAAATTAACGGAGTCAATTGGGGATGTTATATTTGAAGACAAAAAAGGAAACAAAAGGAAGATGATCTGTCAGTTAATAATAAAATTCACCCTCCTCCCTGCAAGATATGAAAAGAAGGAAAAGCCCTGAAGAGTTCAGAGTGGCTATTACTACAGAAACACCAAAGGGCTGATAGATAACATAAATTGCAAGAAACATGCAACAGGCTGTCTATTTGAAATTTGTTTTTCACACAGTACAATAACAACTGCTCCTGCAAGAGAGGTCAATCTACCCACACATTAACCCCCAATCAAGCAGCACTCTGAAAATCAAAATGTGATTGCAAATTTCTTGCATGCCAAGATGAAGGAGTTTTTCATTTCAGTCTATTACTACCAGCATTTTACATTCATTATGGTCAGGGGGTGAAGTGAGAACTAGGTACTTGCTAGTTCTGAATGCCAGCACTTTCTTGATTACATTACCAGAGAATTAACATTCAGAACCTGTATTAAAGCAGTAGAAATGGGTTTACTTACAGCCACTTTCATAGCTGAGGGTTTCATAGCAGTTTTACATTCTAACTCTGAAGGTTAAGAGATTAAGAGGTTAAAAAATAGCTGTATAACCTATCCATTGCTGCAAAGAAAGGTCTAAAAGATCCAGGCTTTCAGCATCACAATCACAGGGAGGCTATCTGTTTTTCTAAGCATTTCTTTAAATCACACTCAGTGGGCTAGCAATCCCTGGCTTTGAGGAGGGGGAGGGCTTTTTTGCTTTGTTTTTTTGAAGCTGTCACTGCTGAGCTCAAAATAAAACTTTAAAAACTTTATATAACCTCTAAATCTACAGCAGGCTAGCCTATGTCCTAACTCTTCACACTAGAAATTGCCAAAATGACAAGTTACAATGACTCCTGTAAGGTCATTACAATCTGCAAACCTTGGAGAAGATCCACTGAACACATTTTAAAAGGAAATAGGATCTTGCCTACAGCAACAAGTGGGATAAGCAGTCTTAAGAAAGCTTAAGACCTTAATACACTTCTTGCAGAAATTCTCTTGCCATTTACAACATAAATGTACCCCAAGCACCCCAACCAGGAACCTAAGTAGCGAATATTTCCATAGTGGATTTATGCATTAACTCACCTGGTATTGGGAGCTAGGATTTCCAATAAATGCAATAAAAGAAAATAAAAGCAAGGGAAAAGAAAAGAGAGCTTTTACAAATGAGTCAGTGTCATGTATGTTATTAGCTACATGTTTTTAGTTACATGACAAATTGTTTTGTTAATCCAATCATTCTCAGAGTGCAAGTTAATAACTTGAGTCACATATCTTTTCTAAAGATAGTTTATCTATTCTTTTTCCAGTGAACTTTAATCACTTCAAAGCAAATCCTTTAGGAAAAAGCTTCAGCATGGCACTGGCTTAACAAAGATTTATTATTTTCAAATTCTAGTTCACCCACATAGGGCCAGTTCACACAGTGGGCAGAATGAACTTCAGGTGCAAGAAACAAGGAATGACTGTCAGAGCTATAAGCTTTGGAGCAAGCAGCTGAGCTGGCTCCATTCTTTGCTCTCCAGGATCAACCAAAACAATTTACTCACTAAGAGAGGAAACAGCGCCAACAGTGTCCTACTCAATATTGCACGACATGTACCTTGCTGTGAACCATCAGATGGATACCACACACTACTCCTGCTGCTAAAACAATAGGGATATAGCTGGACTACCTGTAGAGCTAGATCTTTACTCCTGTAGAGCCAAGGTATGCCTTGACACATGCTAATATGGCATTTCTTTTTCCACAGAAGCAGACAAGTTGGGAGATAATTTAGGAGCCAGATTTGACTGCTGTAAAATATTCCATGGCTTCAGACAATGGGTTAGACAAGCATTTGTCAGGAAAGCCATTGCTACAGGTGATCTTGCCAGAGAATAGGCAGATGGATTAGAGAGATACTGAGGGCCCCTCCTACTATGCTTTCTAAGGTTCTCTGTTTTCTATCCTCTTCAAAACTTAGGGGGAATAAACCAACAAATGTTTACTTCTCAATATATAGCTCATGGCAGTAAGAACAGCACTGCAGAATTTTATGGCATTTATCCAAAGGTTCTTGTGAGAGAAAGCATCCACCTTTTCAGTAAACAACTGCATTCAACCCACCTAATTGACAGAGGAAACCCAGATGCTGTAATCGGCAAAGCTTTTGATACTGCCTCTCACAGTATCCTTCTGGACAAAATGTCCAGCACACAGCTGACCAGGTGGGTTAGGGGATGGGTGAGCAGCTGGCTCCTAGACTGGGCACAGAGGATGATAGAGAATGGGGTAACATCAGGCTGGCAGCTGGTCACTAGTGAGGTTTTCAGGGCTCCATCCTCAGCCCACTTCTCTTCAAGACCTTCATAAATGACTTGGACACAGGACTCAAAGGAATACTAGGTAAGTTTGCCAACATCGAATTACAAGTAAGTTGTCAACTCCCTCAAGGGCAGAGAGACCTCAACAAACCAGAGGACTGGACAATCACTGACCAGATGAAGTTTAACAAGGGCAAGTGCTAGATTCTGCATCTGGGATGGGCCAACTCTGGTTGTATGTGTAGACCAGGGAATAAAAGGATGGAAAGCAGCACTGTGGAAAGGGACCTGGGGGTTCTGGTTGATGGCAAGTTGGACATGAGTCAGCAGTGCCCTGGCAGCCAGGAGGTTCAACCCTGTCCTGAGGAGCATCAGGCACAGCATCACCAGCTGGGTAAGGGAGGGGATTGTCCTGCTCTGCTCTGCACTGGGGCAGCCTCACCTTGAGTGCTGGGGGCAGCTCTGGGTGCCTCAATATAAAAATAATATAAAGATACGAGAGAGCATCCAAAGAAGGGCCACAAGGGTGGGCCTCACATTGCTGTTACAGCAGCCTTATAAAGAAGAGATTCAGCAAAATACTCTAGAGATTTACAGCTACTTTGATGTTACTGAAAGTCAGTGTGAGCAGAACTTCCTTGTGGAGGAAGGTTCTAATCAATGAAAGAAATGGAAACGCCAGTTGTCAAGTAGTGTTACATGGCATTAATATTTTTTCAGAGTTGTGGCATACTAAAAGCATAGCAATGGAGAAATAAAAATCTGCTCACAAGAGAAGTGTTTTGCAGCATCCATGGAATCACTCTATCCCAGGAGTTGTCACTCCAGAGCATTTTACCAATAGTTTGCTAAGAACTTGGACTCTGACTGAGAGTGACCAGGAAAGAAAATCAAAGAGAAATCAGGATAGGAAAATACATTTTTAAGAGACATTCTGACCACCTGAAATTCACTCCTGAGCATCAGTAAGTTTTTGGACAACCACACACCTGGGTATTTCTGAAACTGATTCCTCAGGTCCTACATATCCCTTTGGTCATTAACATCCAAGACATCTGGGCGCTTATTAAACAACAAGATGCAGAAGGCTGGGGGAGGAGAAAATCAGCAGTTTATTTCAGTAACAGTCACTTAAAAAAAACAACCAAAAAACCTCACCATCGTTTATAATGTAGAACTCCCTCCAAAATTAGCTTACACACTGATATAAATTGGTTTTCTTTGTGGTCTAAAATTGACTTGCAGTTCACTACTTAGTCAGAAAATAGCTACTGAAAAGCCCTGGCCTCAGAGCTTTTGGACTGTGGACTCCTTTCATCATGTAAACAAATGCTTCAGATTTAAAGCTTTCCCATAATTGTTATGCTAACCTTGGAGCGAAACCTCTCCATTTGCATTTGAAGGAGCTAAATATTAGGCAGGGAAGAAAGTGGTCTTTTTAAAAGCATGAGAAAATGTTCCTTCTTTTTGGTCCTCAACCATCTGGGCAGGCCCTGCTCCTCTCTCTCTCTCTGGCAAAGGCAGAGAGAAGGAAAAGAGGCACCGATGGTGGTAATCTTGCTGAAAGAGAATTAAGAAATTCCTTCAAAACATGAATGAATGAGACTTCCTATAGGGGAGGGGAGTCTGTGTTCCAAAGAGATGTGAGAGGTTGTAGGCAGGGGGGAGGGAACAGGGACACAAATACACCAGTGAGCTAGTGAGTGATGTAAGAAGCACCTATGTTTTATTATGGTTTTCTCTCAACATGTTCTGGAACCCAGAGCCAGATTTCTTTATAGACCCGGCGTGTGAACCCCGCAGCTAATGGGATGTTAATGTTTCCTCTTTCACCCCTCTGAAGCTAAGAGGAGTCTTTGACTGCATGTGCATGCATACTCATATGTGCATATGTATTCAGGTGAGAGAATAACTTTGTGGGGGGGAAAAAAAAAAAAAAGAGAGCAGCCACAGGTTTCAGTCCCAGTTTTGAGATATGGGAATTTCATTAAATATTTCAGCAAGGGCAAAAGGGATAGATAACACTTGAATGAAAATACCACAGTTCTGAGATTTCTAGTAATACAGTTTAAATAAAGAAATATTCACAAGAGGAATCATTCTCCTTTCCAATGGCTCTGTGTGAGGGGTCGTCTCTGTCACTGCACAGGTCAAGAGATTACTCCACCAACTGTTGAGAGTTAAAGCTGTAATCAGTAGAATAAATATTTGATATTACCACAGTAAGCATGTAATAGTGAAAAACAAGACTGACAACTTTCTTGAAAATAATCTAGGCCAAATTATCTGCTGGCACAACTCTGCTCTTGAAGCCATGCCAGCAGGGAGTTTGGTGTTACATTTTGAGCTGCTAGAGGAAGTTATCATAACACATTTTCTCATGACAAAAACAAAAATAATTAATTGTACTGAAAGGAAATTGAGCAATTGAGCAAGGATTCACACAGTATCACACACAAGAATAACTGAGTTTCTGCTAGCTGTATTGCTGGTTTCTATTTTCCATCCATTTCCTTGCAGAGCAATGGATCCACATTCTCAGTGAATTTCTCAGAAATTCAGTGAATTTTCTGTTAGCATCAGAAGCAAATCAATGGTTGAACCAGAAGTGAGATTTGCTGCATCATGGTCATATATAACATGAGAAATATAATTCCCTTGACATTTTCCCTTGCACTGACATTCAGGATTGAATTTCAGTAAAGGTTCCAGTTTCTAAGGGGAAGACAATCATTAAACACTGCTTGCACATTTTACTCTTCAGGTAAAATAATTGTTGTGTTTCATTCCAGAGCTGTACAGTGCCAAGCAAGGGAGGTAGCTAGGAGGATTCCACAGCAATTTCCTGAAACTACCAGGAATCCCTGTAAATGTGATTATGAGCATGGGTTAGGCCCAGGAGGAGGTCAAGAGTCACCAAAACAGTAGCCCTGAAGTCACAAGCATCTTCCCCAAGCTTGTGGACACAAAGTGTATGGGAAATTCATCCCATAGAGGCTAAGGTATATAGTGAGATTTAAACCCACTACAGTTCTAACTAAAGAGGTCAAACAAGAGACAAAAAGCAGAGAAGATCAACCCTTGCCTCCACCTGTATAAGCACTGGTTGTGTACTTCAAGACTCCCAAAACTTCGCTCAGAAAAGCAAGAAAGCAGACAGATGTGAGGAAAACTAAATACCATATATCCTAAACAAAAATGCTGACATAATTGTCACCAGGCCTTGGGACAAGTTCTCCTTTTTGTTAACCAAAAAGTAAATTATGCCTTGCCTCACTCCCAGTGAAAAGAACAACAAAACAGAAAAAAAGTGATATTGGATTAGATTTAATTGCCATGTATGTTTTCCCTACCAACACATTGAAGAGTGCCTTACAAGCTCCAGGCTCCTCTTTACTGTGGGTTGGAGTATAACACTTTTTACTGAACACATTAGACTCCAACAGCAAATTTCACAATTTATGAGAAAAAAAAACCACCAAAACATCTAAACCCTAGTTTTTCTGCTTATTCTCAGATAAATAGCAGAATGAATGCCTCTTTGTAGGTTGTTTGTTGCCTGTACTAAGCAGTATAAATGCACTCAAGCTACCATTTTTTCAGTTGTGCCATCAGCTGTAGATGTTCCATTTTCTTGGATATAGCAGGGATGTAAAGTCATCTCTGTCTCATTCATGTTTCACCAACTTTTTTTCAGGAGAAGCAAGGGAGGGAGGGAATAAATGCATATGGTAACTGTTGGTAACTACCACACACCAATATCTAATTATGATACACCTGAGCTTCAGAGTTTAGAGGGATGATGTGAATTTCCCTTTCCATGCAAAGGGCCCCTTTTCTCTCAGACTGACACAAATCCTATCAATGCCTCCAAAAAGGTCAATATTCTAAAATAAGGTAACAAGTATTACCCATTTTTCAGAATGGCTTAGAAACTAGTTGAAATTAATTCAATACTTATCAGCTGAATGATTGAGGTTTTGGTTCCCAATTTGTTAAACCATCAAGAGCCCAAGAAGGAGGAAGGTAGTAACTCAGCTGTCATTTCTTCTTAGGCCCCATTTCTTTCCAACTCTGTTTCTGATGGTTCTTACTAGTTCTAGATCAAGGTGCTGGCAGTTCACCGCCCATATGGTCATTAATAAAACCTTTGCTGTACTTGTAAATATACAGTTCCAGGAAAAATGGAAATTCTTTATTTCTTGCACCAATACAGCAATACTCTTCCCCTGGATGCACTGTAATGAGCCCATGGCTACACACACACAGAAACCATGGTCACTGGCCCAAAAGCAGGCTGCTGCCTCCTAAAACATGTTTCTGCAACAACACAGGCAGGCAGCATCACAGTCACACTTCACACTGTCTTCTGTAGCCCTCTAAGCTTCTGACCAGACCCACCACAGAACAGCTTTAGGCACAGACCAGCCTCCCCAGTGGCAATGAGGTGATCCTCAGGCAATTAACTATTGCATCCTCCACCTCTCTTCACATCCAGGGATAGTTTTTCCCAGATGCATTAGCCAGCTGCTCACAAATATAACAGATGCTCAGTTTGACTGGTTTTAACCCAAAAGATATAATTAGTGGCAGTTTAACATAAAGACCAAAGAATAAAAATTTTTACAAGATAGTTGAACATAATTACACTTAGTAAACACTGATGCTGAACACAAAGGGCTATGTATGGTTGAAACCAGAATTTGCAACAGGCTTAAAGTTGTCTTTATTCCCAAACTGTTGAACCCTCTTTCTCCCATTAGCAAGAGAAGGATCCTCTCCCTCAAAGAAAAAAAAAAATACTGTCCTCATCAGGAAAGGAAGATTGTCAGTATAGTTCTTTCATAGAGATAGTTGATTTTTACTGCATTACTATACCCTTCATATAGTACCTAGGTGCTAACAAAGAGTCAAAGGACATTACTCAGTTTCTGGGACTGATTTATTTTCAAAGCTCCAGTGATGCAGCCAACACGTGCATCTGTTTGGACAAATTCCGGACTCTACCATCATGTGCATTCCCATGTAACTCTTTCCTCTCTCATTATGTTGAACAGTTGCAACCTGACATCCTACAGGATTTCATTAGTGTAGAGAGTTTACACAGAGTTAGGTTGTTCTGTGAAACATATGATGAAAGAAGGAAACTCCAGTCAAAGCTGTCAAACATTGCTGCTCCAAGATAGGCTCCAAGCTCTTTATCTTGACAACTAAAGCAGGCATTCCCTTCCCAGAGAGTGACCCTATCATACACTTCTTTTGCAGTCCTTGCAGTCCCAGGTTTAGGGACACAGAGTATGCTAGTTTTGCATAGATCCTAATTAAGAATGAATTTAACAACAGACTTCAGAATGTATTTAGAGTTCTCACATGAATTTTTTGGACATGCTTGATGCCAAATGCTCAGTGTGGCACAACACACCCAGTAGGACTTATACCTTTAAACTCACACATTTCAGAAAACAACATGGGTGTATTTTTGACTTTAAGACTGACACCCATCATCTTTTCTGTAAAAGGTTCCTACAGGGTTTTTAACACAGAGAGCAAATGGCAGAAAACAATCAAAATCCCTGTTGCTATTGTAGGTGATGGACTCTTGTTGTCTAGCACTTGGCAGCTATATAGAAGGAAAGGGACATAATTATGCACACTTGAGGCTTCATTTCCTTCACAAGCACCCTTCATTAGTACTCTGGTAAACATACTTGCACATCTTCGGGAAGACAAACCTTGCTTTTTGCAGGATGCCTCACCAGTGCACTAATTTGTGGTGGCTAAACACATAGCAAATCATTTATCAGCTTTTCTGTAGTCTCTCCATACACTGGGAAAGCCATGAGCCAGCTATTACCACATTATGTATTGATAGCAAGGGCCAATATGATTTCATATAGCCTAGGGTTTTTTTGTTTGCTTCTTTAAAACATAAAGACCCAAACTCTGATTCTGACTTTGCTTTTTCCTAGGGTAACACATGTCATCCCCTTCTCCTCACATCTAGTTTTGTGTTCTTTGGAGCAGGAATGTTTCTGCATGGCATTTCTCAAAAGGGATTTTGTTGTAAAAGTCTCAGGGAGTCAGCTCTGAACTTCGGACACAATTTCCTTTCCTGTCTGTTGCAGACTTCATGTGTGACAACAGGCAGGTCAGAAAAGCCATACACACCCCATTTAGACTCTGTGTCTAAAAGGGACAGAGAGAAACACGGTGCATACTGTGTTATACAACACAGTATATTTGCATCAGTTACACAATTCACAAAGATTGTTTGTTTGCTGAGGTTTCTTGGAGACTGATAATACTCAGGTGCTAAAATCCCATTCTTATTAGCACTTCACCAAGTAGTTTCTCCCCAGCCCTTCCTACAGCTTTAAAAGAGATTTTTATGATGCTACTAACTTACAGATTTTTCCTTTATAGACGGTATTGCCAAGCTGTAACAGAGTAAGATTTCAGAGACATCCTACATCCCATGCATTCTCTGACTTTCCTGAAGGCAGATACCTCTCAAAAATCCTGCTCACATGCAAAATGTAGGTACTACCCCTCTCCCTCTCACACACAGACAGCATTAACATTTTCAGACAGTAATATTATTTCCTCTTTTTGCCATTTTAATTTCCTGCTAAAGCCTTTGTAAAGTTTTGGGACATCACCAGGCTTATAGAAGCAGCCGCTCTCTCCCCCTCTCTGCTCCTGTTCTCTGTTCATTCATAAATTCAGAAGTACCCTGCACAACACAAAATCCTTTTGTGGGTAATGTGATGTACATATCATTGCATTAGCCATATTTACTAAGCTATAAGCAAATTATGTTTTGCATCATAGCCGTGAAGACAAATA
>VZTN01020385.1:0-12641 GCA_013400515.1 Erpornis zantholeuca
TTTTTTACATTTCCCATTTCCTCTTTTCTTTTTTCCCTGTCATATGTAATGCAACTGTGCAAAGTTCTTTTCTTTCCTAAACATGGTGGGTGGGCAAGGAGACAATTATTTAAATTATATGGTGGGGGAATAAGTTATAAAAATAGCAGCATATTACCAACTTTTTAACAGGAATTTGTATTTCTGAACCATTTAAAATTCTCTGGAGGCCTGAGGACTAAGTACACATAAGACTGAACCTGGCCTTAAAATTAATTATTTATCTTCTACATATTAATTACATAACTTTCTGAAAACCACAAATTAACACCAAGAAGCTGCACAAATTGAAAGTAAAACAAAAGAAAAGAAGAAATAAAACTGCCATGCAAAACTTCATCCTTCCCAAGTCTCTGGGACATCTTTTGAATATCCATCTAATTTTAAGTGTTTGTGACCATGGCAAAAAACGCTCCCACGTGTTGCAAATGTGGAAAATAGTGCCAATATTTTAAAAATATTTGAATATAAAAGTCTCATTTTTAATCAGACATTTAGATCCATGTGTTTAGATCCATGTGTTGCCTGTAAAGCCAATGCAATGATTCTGATTTTCACAAAAACATGATCCAGTCCTAGCATTGGCAGAAGTTGTGATTTTTGGATCTGAGTTCCAGGGAACAAAATTCTAGAAATGTAATTCATGAACTGGAGGATTCAGTTTGGGTATATTTCACTTGCAATACTTGAAAGGAATCTCGTCACTTCCTTAAAGATGATCTCATGTTTTTATAAGAATTACTCATGAAGATCCATTTTATCACAAGGTTTCTAGCTTGTTTTTCCATAGGAGGAATAAATCTTGAAGACTATCAAGATCTGATAGCCAAATTTGTGACAAGCAGTGAACTAAGTGCCTACATATGCAAAAAACACTCGTCTGATGAAAACTCCCTGATTAAATAGATGGTTCACTACAACAAAGAGAAGAAGTAAGAACTGGGGAAGGGAGGTAAATTAATCAAGTGTTTTTTCAAGCTACTCCTATTCTTTTCTTCCTGATTCCTTTTCCTGTACTTTAGAAAAACTCCACCGTCCTAGAATAGTCTATCAATAGAATAAGCATTCACAACAGATTAGCCCAGAGTGGACACAGATCCACTTTCACTGTTAAGACAAACCTTCCACTGACACCAGTGAGTTTGACCCTGAAATACACTTTTCTCGTTGACTGGTCAGAGCTCAGCTTTGCTGCCTACTTCATGCGAGGCACACCATGCACCTATTTATTTAGGATCCAGAGTGAGAAGTGAGAGTTACTGAAAGTCTGTTCTGAACTACTTTAGTTTAATTTGGATACTTGTGGGATTCAGTGGAGAGCCAGCAGGACTAACCTAGTTATGGGATAAGAATGTTAGCCATTGTCCATCAGGCCCTGGCCACATAATTTTTCAAATACAAATAATTTTGTTGTGACTATGAATAAACAGGGTTGGGGTTTGGTTTGCTTTTTTAAAAACTTTTACATGACATTTGGACATCTGTTCCTACAAAGAACTGTGCCAATATTTGACCTTAAACTTTGTGGAGTAGCCTCCTACACCTCCCAGATTTAATTCTTTATTTTCAGCATGTGCAAGGTATAAGATTAAGCAGCTCAAGGACGCTTTGAGGCATTCTGATCTATATCTACAGATTTGTATGGGAGTCTTCTGCAGATACCCACAGCAGCGAGAAAACAGCTGGATTCTTGTCATAATAGTTTTGTGTGAGGAAGATATAAAGAGGAAGAGCAGAAAGAATATCTTAGAAAAATATTTCAGTGTAAAGTTAGGGCATGGCATGGGAAGGTAGAAAAGCAGTCTTTATATAATCTACTCTATGTTATTTGTGACCATTATAAGTTACTCAGAAAAAACTTCCTTGCTCAGCCTAAGGCTCTGAATATCCTTACTCACAGTTCTATAGCTTTTTCACTAGCTTCTCCATTTGATTTTGTACTTTTCAGTAGAATAGTCTTCCTTTATGAATTTGAATATTTGCAAGCTACTCTTTGGCATGTTGCTTACACAGAGGAGGTTACTCAGTAATGCTGTGCTCCCTTTTATTTACTCCTAACTTCAGTTGCTTCTTGTTAGCCATTAATAGATAAATATTTTGCTATCTGGTTTTCTTCATCTAATAAAATCTTATCTATATAGAAGGGTCTGGCAGCTGCAGAGTCCTCTTCCTTCACAACCTAACGTGTCCTCACTCTAGAGATTATAGCAAGTGTTACAATATTCTGTTGTATTTTAACACTCCCTCATTCTTCAGGAATACCTATTACGTCAAGTTTCCCTTCCATGGTCATACACTCTGCTTTCACCTGTTATTATTTTTAAGCTTGTGGTATGCAGACATATTTTTTGCTATCTACCTATCTACTTTTTTTAAAACAACTCCTCTGCTTAGCTCCCTACTTCAGAATATACCACTATGATTTCAGTGTAGTTATTCTCAATGTCATCCATCATCCCTGTTCCCATCTTTCAGAACTGGATACAAGTTAAGATGCTGATGGTGAGAAAAGAAGATATGTGGAAATGGAGGCACTCTTTTACCCAAAGACATGACTACTCACATCCTACCCAGTGCAGACAATTCGCTGCCTGATCCTGCATGGTATGATGGCATGGTATGATGAGGTCAGAGCTGTGTGGCCACAAACCCCTTTCCATAATTAGATAAGGCCTGCATTTCCTTTGGAAATGCTCCCTCTTTATCATCAAGACATTTCAAAGCTCAAAAGCTTTTCTTTTTTCTTTTCTTTTCTTTTCTTTTCTTTTCTTTTCTTTTCTTTTCTTTTCTTTTCTTTTCTTTTCTTTTCTTTTCTTTTCTTTTCTTTTCTTTTCTTCTCTTTGTTTTTCTTCTCTTTTCTTTTCTTCTCTTTTCTTCTCTTTTCTTTTCTTTTCTTTTCTTTTCTTCTCTTTTCTTTTCTTCTCTTTTCTTCTCTTTTCTTCTCTTTTCTTCTCTTTTCTTCTCTTTTCTTCTCTTTTCTTCTCTTTTCTTCTCTTTTCTTCTCTTTTCTTTTTTCTTCTCTTTTCTTCTCTTTTCTTTTTTCTTCTCTTTTCTTCTCTTTTCTCTTTTCTTTTCGTTTTTTTTGAGCAATGGGACAGCTCATTTTTCCTAGCAACTTTTTTCCTGTCAGGGAAATGATAATGAAAAATAATTTTTACTTTGAATCTTTTTCAGCTATTCCATTACTGAACCTTCCATTGGCTCACTGGAAACTTTGAGAGAGGGTTTGATTCTTTTCTGTGGAAAGAACATGGAAAACCTTACTAGGCTTTTTGTAGCAAAAGAACAATTTTTCTTTTATCCAGGATTTTGCTTCAATTTTGTATAACATTTCTTTGAAAATACATGTCCCAGTTTCCTTTTAAAGTTCTTTATTTTGTTCTGCTACAGAAAAGGCTGCAGATGGAAGGGGAGAACTAGAAACTCCCCATGTCAATCAGCTCTATTCATTCAATGGCTGCATTTATTAGTTTCATTAAAAACATATTGAGCAGCCCTGGTTCCTCAGTTCTGCACGCCTACACAATCCTGACTGCCTTGCCATCCCCCTGTCAGTAAGGGCTCTATCCTGAGGCCTCTCTCAGCTTGAGATTCCACATGAAACATGAATCCAAGAGGATATCACATGCTTTTAGGTCTTGCTGGAAAGACTTCACATGGCTTGACGGGTGTGGAGGGGGCTGGGGACAGTTAGATGAGGAAAAAAATAAGTACTTGAGATGAACTGATAATTCATTTTTTCAAAAAGAAATGGAAAGAAAAATCTGTGTAAAGCTTGGAAAATGTCTCCATTGCTACTGCCATCACTGACACAAATTTACGTGAAACATCTGACCAGCACATTGCTCATAAACTATGGTTTTGTAGGAAATAGAGCACTCTGGGCTGCTGTCAGAAAAGGCAGCAGTTCTTGCTACATTTGTAATGCTGAGGCATGGACTGGTCTCCTTCAGAAAATGTTATGTTCTCCATACACCTCCTCCTGTTATTAAAATCAGAACTACGTGGAAGAGCAGAACCACAGCAGGAGCCTGCTAATTATGGGGCAAAAAGAATGGGTGCCCCATAATAACAGAAGTATTAAAATTATATTGGCTGTCTTTTAGCACTTTTGTTGGTCTTTTTTTCTTGAAAAAAATCTTGTTTTATTGTGTGGCAAAATACAAGAAGTTCTGTATGAATCAAGCTCATACTGAGAATCCAAACTCAGGACTGAGAATCAAGGTTGCAGTTTAAGCACTACTTAAGTTGAAAACCTACCCAGTAGCTTTCCAGGTGTTTAGCTCAGACACCAGGATAGAGATGATTTTTCAGAAAAAGAAATTTCTTTCTGTATTCAGCCCTGAAGAGTGATCTATAAGAATCTATCTGCTCCAACACACTGGAACTTAACATCTTCCTCTCTTTGGAAATGATCTCTCTTTCCATAAACATCAGATTGTATAACTACTACCTAAACACCCTAATTTCATTTTTCTTCTCTTAAATACATATGGACCACAAACTTTAACACCTGCACCCTACAATTCTTCAACAAAGGAAGAGACTGGAATATGCACTGACACCCTTAAGCACTCCCAAGGTTATATCACATACAATCTCTTCCACACATATCTTTTTTTTTCTTAAGTGGGTCATGGTGTATTAGCCCACAGTGTGTTACATAACCATGGTACCTTTTTGTCTTTCATGGCAATAGAGATTCAAGGATATAGCAAAAAATATCTGCTTTCTACCAAACAAGAAAATATTCTTGATATTACTTGACCTGTCCTCAAAATGTTTGATCTTCACAGTCACCTCTGACAGAGAATTCTTAGCACTGCTTCTTTTCCAGATGATTGAGCAGAGATGCACTGACATCACAAAATACATATTAGTATCACATCAGCATGGCCTCAGCCAAGACTGAATACATATGCACCCTGATATTTATGTGTCCTTGTGTGACACGAAATAAGCCCTACTGAGACAGAGAGCTCATCCAGTTCACAAGCACATGCTTGGTCCTTTCCAGATTACACACTGGCCCTGAATGATGCACCACACAATTCCAACAAAGAACACAACTGAGAGGCCAAGGCAGGGAGAGGGGAGAACCATGGCAAGGCATGCTTTCACCTGCAGTATTAGTAGCTCACCTACCTGGTGCTGCCACTGAAGCCACTTTAACGCTTTGGCAGTCAACTAAGGAGAAGTTGATGTTTTACAGGATATAACTGGATTGAAGGCAATACAAACCAGGAATGACATGGTGCTCTAAAGAGATTAGCAGGCAGGTGAGACCAGGGAAATCAGTCTGTAGTCTCTGTCTTTGGAATCTGATAATTTCTTTAATGTGGGTACCCCTGTCGGGTAGAAGAATGCTATCATCCCTGATTTAGGAAGTTATTGGGAGGCTAAAGACTCCCAATACCAATAAAGATATTTAGGTATTGAATTTTACTGTGAATTTGGACCTAAGTGTCAGGTTTACAGTGGCACAGGACTATCTGGCTTGACACACAAGGTTTCTTAAGACCACACTAGTATTACACTCAGAGGAGCTTTGTTCCTCTCCTCTATGACATTGCCTATGTATAGGGGTGGGGGAAGAGAATGTTCTTAAGGACTGTTACGGTACCACCAGAAAGGTAAGGAGGGAGCATGAGAACTTTCATAGTCCTAAGTACCTGTGTGTATACACATGTATAAATACACATGCACATGTGTGGGTTCACACAGAAAGTGGTAATGATGCTGATGGTGACTACCTGTTCACTCTGACAGTTGCCAGCACACAAAATGCATGTCAGTCTAGTTCCTGATAGGTGTGTATCCCCTTGCACAGCTGGAGATGCTTGGCACAGCTAAGAGTGGTTAGAATCAATAAGCCTTAAATTTAAGTGGTGCAGAAACTGGTGCAGTCCTCCACTTCAAATAGTTCTTCTGGGTCAGCTGTGGGGCATAAGGCATATGAAGGAAGAATCATAAACATCCTTGACCTATCAAGTGTTTTCACCAGCTATAATTTTTCACCAAACAAAGCAAAACAAAAGACTTTATAAGCATAAAGTGACTCTCCTTGTTTTCAGTTCCATCACATTGTAAGACAATTGGCACCATAATCAGATGAATAAACATTATGTCACAGTCTGAGGGTCACATCCTTCTACTGGAACCATACATTTTTCTGAAACTACAATTCTTTACAAATTCTTTTCAGAAAAATCAAGACAAGGAGAAAATAAATTACTCTGTGCCTTACTGAAAAATTAGTTACTGTACTTATAACAATAAGTAATAATATAATAAAAGGTATTGTAACCAACGGCTAGAGTTACATGGGATTGGTTTTGGTCAAGAAGAGAGGCTCTTCCCAACTTGGTGTCAAAGTCAACTCAAGACCCCTGCAGACTAGGCTGTAAATTCCTAGAAACTGGATTTAGCATAGAATTCAGTAATAACAAATGGTAGTTCAAACCACCCTCTTGAGCTCGGCTACTGTCAGTAGAAACCCTTTTCCCACGGCTTATCATTAATGTTTGAACTTAGGTGTACCATCTCTATTCTCCCCATGGAAAGAGGAAACCAGCATTAGGCTTTCACAGCAGAATCACCCAGGCAAAATGTCTACACAGATATTAACACCTTGTTGTGTCTCTGCTAGAGCCATGGAGCAAATGAATTCCATGGGCACTCTGTACTTATGCTATTTATATTTACCTAAAATACCTGCCGTGGTGTAGGTAAAATCTGGTTCTTCCACATTCAAATACAGTTCCTGATCATACAGCTCCTCATAACATTTTGCTCTATTCAAAATCAAACTTGATTTGAGGTTTTCTTTGAATGTTTTGTCTTCATTGTCCTCTTCCTCCCTTTCTCTTCTGTCAAAAAAAAAAATCAATATGGCATTTAAATCTGAGTGTACATTTCTCTACTAAATTGACACAATCATACAAGCAATTTTCTCAGAGTTGTTGACTACTTTTCATCTGTTTAAGCAGCTTCCAAGCAAGTCCTTCCCTATGTGGAAACAGGGCATTTCTGAAAATGAAGGATAATTGGCCAAAACCCTTTTGACACAGTGACTCACTGACAGCGATTTCTGATTAATTAGGGGAACATTCTCCTCTTTATCTATATATCATGTAACTCCCACTAACGTCAAAGAGAAAGCTGCCCTCGTTACCTTTGTCTGGCAGCAACTACCCAGGGGCTGGTCTTTTGTTCGGGAGCTGAATAGAATTGTTCAGCCTCTGGATGTTTTTTTCACCTGCCCACCGCAGTGGGTCAGCTTCCTTCTGGAGCATGTGCCTAGCTCTTGCTGCCAGTAACACCTAGTGCAGGCAGCGGCAGGGGAAGGAGGAGGCCTGCCCAGTGTGGCAGAGTTGCTCACGTGGACATGGAAGCACACCTGGAGCCTCCTGGGGCTGCCTGCTCAGCACAGCTTGCATCTCACACCACTGAAATCTCTTATCTTTCCCTCACAATCTCCCAAACCTGTGCCAATGTCTGTGCCTTTGAGCATCCACTGGCCCTGGACCTCACCCAGGCAGGGCTGCAGGGGGTGTCTGGCAGGGTCACAACAACAATTTAACAGTAGGGACAACCAGACCATGGCTCTGTGTTGAGTTTACTAATGAAAATGTGATCTGTGGATGCCTAGGTGGCTGAGTTTAATCAATTCAATGGCTCAGGAGAGCAGGCACCCAGCATCAGGAATGCTGATAGAAAAGCAGACAAGAGGGTAATAGCAATGCCCACCATGAAGAACATGGAAGCATTTTATAATTCTTTGGTTACATTTTAGAATTATTTGGTGAAAATAAAACCCCTCCTGGCTCTACAGAAAGCCTGGACAGCTTTGCAATTGGGGACCCCAAACCAGTGAGATAGAAGGTGGGGGAAGAGGCGTGACAGAATCACTGGACTGGGAGAGGGCAGCATGGTTTCCATGTACCGGGAAAGGACTCACTGGCGGGAGGACATGTCATCCTGTTCTTCCCTTCAATCTTAATGCTCCTGCTGCTGATGGCACCACTTCCAGTTGCTGAGGCCCTGAGCAGGGCTGGCTCCCACAGTTGATGCCAAAAGGTGGCTGATGGGACAGGCTGGCTGTGCCAGGACACCTGAGGGGAGAAAGGTGCCATTCTGAGGGCCCTAGGCTCTCCTCGCGGCCTTGGCTGTGAGGCGCCCGAGGGGCCCTGCTCTGGGCCCTGCTGTGGGGCCTGCTCTCCACAGGGATAGGAAGGTAAACTGTCATCTGGCAGCATAAAAATATGGAAAAGGAGAGAAATGAGGAGTGAGCTGAGATGATTTGGGGAAATGCTTGCAAGATAAGCATTAGAAAATAAAAGCAGAATGGAAACAGTTAAGGTTTATTAATAACCATTACTTGGGATTGTAGGGTGTTTAAGGTGATGCCTTGGTGCTTCTCTTGGTGACTTTACATGGAGACAAATATCTGTAGCTGACTCCTTCCCTTCTGTGCGACAGCTCATGGACTGCATTTAGGTTACACGCTGGCAGCTCTCACTGTTTCCCAGAGCATCAGGTGTTGTTCTTTCTCCATGATGGCTGTGCCCTCCTTCCTATTCCAAATTATCTTCTTTCTAGCAGCTCCTTCTGCATCATAAGCCAACCATACTCTTTCAGGGTCACAGAAAAGACGTGGAAAAAAACATCTATTTTTGGGACCAAAATATTCACCTGAGGTGGCCAAGCTTCTCATCGCTGAATTTTAGGTACTTGTATTTATTTTGCAAGGGTAAGAAGCTTTTGAAGCTTTTGTTGAAGGGCAGGAAAGTTCCCATGTCTCGAAGACCCTTCCTGAATATTCCAAAATGCTTTTAAAATGGTATCATTACTCAACTACACTTCTCTTTACTTGTGGGATCAGTAGAGGTCCTAGGTTTCATGATACCAGCTAGACTGAATCCTGAGGGGAGAAGTGGCTCTTGATTACCTCAGTAAATTAGAAATACTAGGTAAGATCTTCAAACCAGAAGGCAAACATTTGCCTGGAGTGGGACTCTGCTTTCCAGTTCCCACATTCTATGTTACTAGGGGATCTCAAGGTGAATTCCTGTTCTACCTGAGATACTTTTGTTCAGCCTGCACCCCTAAAAGCCCAGCAGAAATTCAGCAGATAAAGGTAAATTTGACTGAGTTTGGAAAGTCCTGAAGAATTTTAACCTCAAGACTAATTAGCTACAGCATCTTCATCTTGTTCAGTTTTATTGCCTTTCCATCAGTGAACATCAAACTGACAGAACAGAAGCAGACAATGAATCTGAAACCATGCACAGGGGTACGTGAGGAAGGCTCTGTGAAAACAGGATGTGGCTGTTATGATTCCAGACTAGAGATTTCTAGACAAATGAAGTTAATGGACAAGCCATTAATGAAGGTCTGTGGCTCAGTACCACAGAGGCACATGATGAGGCATTCAAGCTCTCAGTCAGCAGACATGGCTTGTCACTGGGCCTTTGGAAAAACTTCCAGCCAGGTGGTCAGAAACTGTTCATGAAAAACTGTTTATTCCATATCAAAACTGACAGCTTAAAAAAATAATACCCAGAAATATTACAAATATTTTTAAAAAGGAGTCAAGTAACATGATTCTGGTGGCAAACTTTGATTTCATTCACTTTTAATGCTGCTTTCCTTATTTACTCTCAGAAAAAGCTGAGTAAAGCCAAACATAAAAATCGTAATTAAAAAAAAATTAAAAATAAAAGAGGTGAGAAAAACCTGAGAGAGATGGGGTTGTTCGGCATGAAAAAGAGAACGTTTTGGGGGGCTAAGGCTTTTTGGTACTTATAAAGGGTATAAGGGTATAAATACTATAAGGGGGCTTATAAAAAGCATGGTGGGACTTTTCATATGGGCACATAGTGACAGAACAAGAGGTAATTGTTTTAAACTAAAATTGGGCAGGCTTATATTAGGTATTAGGAAGAAATTCTTTACTCAGAGGGTGGTTGTTGAAGTGCAGGAAAGCTGGGAAACTTTTCCTGTTGCTCAGGGGGATCTGGGACCCCCCCTGACATCCCAGGGGGCACAGCCTTTGATCTGTGGCCCTGGAAAAAGCTCCCCCAAAAAGCTTCCCAAAAGCAGAACAGGTTGCCCAGGGAGGTTTGGATGCCCCACCCTGGCAGTGTTCAAGATCAGGCTGGATGGGGCCTTGAGCAACCTGAGCTAATGGGTGACATCCCTTCTCATGGCAGGGTGATTGGAATGAGATGATCCTAAAGGTCCCTTTCAACTCAACCTGTTCTATGACACTATGTCTGAAAAGTCATGCAAAGTTGTCACATGATGAGTTTGCCTCAGATCAGCTCAACAGAGGGCTCATATACAGTTTAACCCTAGAAGTAAATTAATTTTTCTTTCCTCAGAAAACTGTACCCAACAGCAGGAGTTGCTCAAGGTGTGTGACTGTGTGCTACTGAACAATTTCAAAGAGGAGGAGTTCATTCACTTTATGTCCTATCCCTGGCCTCCAGCCCAGGGAAGTGTCTGACAGCTACTCCTGCAGACTAATAACTACTTGCTTCTAAGAGGAAATGTTTGATAGCAAAGCATTGCAATTTCTGAAAGTTCCAGGAAAACAACCTGGATATATGCTAACCTGTAATTGATAATTATCCCTCCAGTTGGGTTTCAGGCTGTGCTGCCCTTCAAAAGGTTCTTCCAGAAGTCTTTGGAAGTCCCTCTCACAGGTGGAGAGCAAAGAACTAATTTACTTTAGAAGTATCTTTGTCTAGATGTACAGACATATAATATACAACTGTCAGAAAGATCAAGGTAGGTGAGATGCTAAAAGCTTCCAGAGGTTTTCAAGGAATAGAGAAAGTGAAGGAGCCTAGACCTTGTCTTTACAAGAAAAAAAGCTATAATGTCAAAATTCTATTTGCAGAAATAATTCTGTCAAACGTAACTCCATGCATACCTACATCATACAAATACTTCAATCCACAACAGAGAGACCATTTTTTTCAGCTATGACAACTCACTGTCCCAATCGCTCGTACTCTGTGACACCAGGATACCACTGTCACACCAAAGCAGACAGAGCATGGTCCAGTTTTGACCATTTAGAACACGAGCCCAGAATTTGGACCTGTGCTGGGCCCTTTTTCAGTGCTCAAGAGCTGTTTGATAACATACACCCAAACACCACAAATTATGTCCATCATGAACCATCTGGTACAACCTGAGCAACCAAAGCAGCCATGGGCATCACTTCTTCATTGTCTTTCATTTTGACCATATGGTTTTCCACAAATGCTTAACAACACCCCAGTTCCTTTTGCCTTCAACTCATCCCCTGGAGTGTGTTACCTCTGGATGTGTCTCCCTTCATTAGCTACAGAAGCAGTTTAATTGGCAGGCGAGAGTGATCATCTGACTTCTAGAGGCACATGTCAGGAGGGGAATCCTACCCTCTGTCTGTCTGACATAAACAATCCTAACAGGTTTCCCAACAGGGCAAGTGAGGCATTTTGTCCCAGAAATGAAACCCAGCCAGCTGGCATCAGATGAGCCCTACAGGATGTCCTGCTGCAATGCCCACTGAGATTGCTGCAGTGTGTGAACCCGAGGCAGCAGAAACCTAAAGGGATACTGGCCTGACTTGAAAAAGTAATTTCATTTTATGTCATGCTACTGCAAAGTAATTGTGCTCAAAATAACTGTTTTTACTGCCTAAATACGTTTTTAGTATTTGAGCATCCAGGTGGATTCAATTGTGCTTGCAATTTTGCAGACATTAACGAGGGAGACTGAATGAGTGAGGCGGGGAAAGAGAACAACGCTGCACTCCTGTGAGACAGCCTGACACACGGACTGGAGCACAGCACAAGCTCTCAGGAGCCTCAAAGTCTAGTCCTGTTTTGACCACTGACTGACAAATGTTGTAAAGCTAAGCATGGAAAATGAAACACAACTGTTCTCTGTGTCCTTTACAAAAATAATACTGGCTGAAATCTTCAACAAGTGTAAACTATCAAATAACAGAAATCACTGACTCCAAAAGAAGCAGGATTACAAGCCAAATTCGGTCAGCCTTTAAGAATAAGAACTTCCTTCTTGAGCATCATTTCCAAAAGTAGCATGTGACACAGGATGACCATAAGCAACACTTGAACTGTAATGAAATACATTAAAAATAAATTATTTAAAGCTAGAAATATGATCCTGATAGGCTAAAGCATGCTTAGAAGTTGTATTTTTTATGTCAATAACTGTTTACAGAGCCATAGCCTTAATTGGTACTCCAAAAGCCATTTCACTCTTCACAGAAGTTTTCATAAAGAAATAATATACAAGGCACACTAAACACTGTCGGGCCAAACACATTCTACTGTTTATTACACATATTACATTCTTAAATAAAAATGCGTCACATAACATTTTTGCATAGATATCTTACAATATACCAATTTAAAAAAGAATTATGAAACAGACCAGTAACAAAAATAAATTTTTTCTTCATTAATAATTTTGTAACATTAACATACCACCATCATATAATACAAATAATATTTTTAAATCTTAAGACTTTTTGTACAGCAAAAAAACTGACAAAGTAATATATTTATATATATATATAT
>VZTN01020387.1:0-37059 GCA_013400515.1 Erpornis zantholeuca
AAGCCAACTAAATCTGTCCAGCGTGATGTCTGTGACTGGTTTACTTTTATCAACTCCTGCTTTATGTTGATCAGGAGCAACAGGTTTAATTTATATCTAAAATGGCAATTCACAAAAGTATCCCTTCACCTTTGTGGAGTTTTAAGAGTGCATATATATGTGGTACAAAATACATGGTATCAGTGTGAGAAGACAGCTACATTCTGTCCACTGAAGTTATCAGATATTAAAATGAGCCTAGAAACATCCCATAACGAACACTACTTTTCATGCCTGCATGCTTCATACCAAGAAACAGGCAAAATTTTTCCTATATTTCGTCCTCTCTTTCTAACCTAGGTTTACATTAATAGTGAGAAAGAAAAAAATAAACAGTAACTAAAAAGTCTGATCAGTTAACAATATAGAATTGAAAAATATAATTTTCAACATTCATATGAGATAATTGCAATGATAGCATAATTTTTAAAAAATGAAAAAAAAAATAGCAAGAAAAATCAGTCTTGAGTTACTTTGCTATTTAACAACTAGTGGGAAGTTTAATGGGTGCACCATACACAAGTCAAGAGAAGTGTAAGTTCCAGATTGCTTTACTAGGGATGGAATTTCAAATTTAGTTCAGTACTAGATGAGGTTTTTTTCACCTTTGCTCACAGAGGTGACAATTTCATAAGCACTCCATTTAGAATTTAGATTGTCAAATCATCTTGAGGTTTTAAACTTACATACTGGGCCTCAAGTACCCTCTCCAAAAAAGGAAAATACTGGATCACAGTCTTAAATAGAAGAACTGTTATTCCTATCTAGATAGGACTAATTAGAAACAATGATATTTATGACATATTTATGGAAAATTCATATTCATGAAAATAAGTTAGAAAAAATATCTAGAATGTGGCTTTATTATGTGTCATTTACCTTGTTGTGATCTTATCACAGAATAATTATGGGATAGAGTTTCCTGCATTCATACAGGCAAAGCTGGTATGCTTTACACTGCTGCTATGAACCAGACAGAACAAAGTAACCTTAATCGGTACCTGTAAATTTAAAAAAAAAGAGTGTAGAAAAAACCCTCCCTTTTTTTGAGTGATTGATTAAGTTTGAAGTCATCAACTAACTTTTCATCAAAGAAATATTTTACATTTTGTTACCATGGCGCTTTTTATCCAAGAGCTCAGAAAACTGCATCTATCACTGAACTGTAGAACTTGAGGAGAGAACTGTCTGAGAAACAGGCCTAGCATGGCTTTTCACCAGCTGTTATCCCTGAACCAAAACTCTTCAAATAATGATGGTTGTTTCGCTTCTGAGCACTAAATGTGTGATCATGCCTTGAGAAACTCTTTCATTAGAGTATCTTGCCAAGTGGTTTGAGCACCATCTAAGTTAAGCAGTGAAATGCAATCCATGTTCTCTTGGGCTCAAACAAAAGTTAGTCAGCTTTGAAAAATGTTCTAACAAAAAAAAAATGAAAGAGGTAACAGATATTTTATAATGTCCAAAGAAAAAAAACCCATAAAAGAAGAGGCTAGTACAAAGTTGATTGAGCTATAAATCTGCAACTAATGACACAACAATTAATTTTGGGGCTTGACAACAAATCATCCTAAGTAGAGAAGAAATGCAAAACCTTTTGCACATAGAATAACAGAGACAACAGAGAACAAGAATAAATATATTAGGATTTAGGGGAGGTTTTTCCTGGATTTCTGGATTTAATCTTCTCTGTTCTGTATACAATTTATAAACATATCTCCATTAAGGAATGCTGAAAATTTCAAGGATATTCTATTCCATATTATTGAATTTAAGGCTTTTAAAATTTATTTCAAGGGTACAAGAGAAGAATAAATCTGTGGCCTACTTAATATCTGCTACTAACCTATGTAAGTACTTAGACAATTTCTTCTTTAAAAAAATGGTAATCACAAACCAGAATATGCCTACATTTTCATGAAGTTTATTTACAAATATTAGGCTTTATTTGCCCTTGTCTCCAATTGCTTTATGTCACTTTCTACATAGAGTTTCAGAATATTTCTAAATTTTGGAGAAGTGCTGAACTATATCCATATCTGGGCTTCTCTAGGACTTAAAATTTAACAGAAACCTGTGTATTTATCCTGTCGTATGGAAATGGTTCAATATAATGATTTAAGTATTCATGCCTCTTGAATTTGTTACCCAGCAAAAACCTTCCTGTAATCCTACCCCGAATTGCCAGCTTTCAGCCAATTTACCGGCAGGGAGGTTTTGGTTGTTTGCTTTTATTATATTGTTAAATACATACATTTTTATATATACTTATGTATAAATGTCCTATAGATGATGTCTGTATATAAATCCATGTTTTCTGCCAGCAGCTCTGTAACCAGCACTACTCTGTTTTCTGCTGCCTGTACCTGGGAAACACAAATATGAAATTACACAAAGATAATCACTAAGAATGAAGCACTAGATACCTCTCCTAGAGCTGATAGCTGGGCATGTCACTTGCCATGGTTATGGGTCAGAGAGACGGGAACAGCATTGTCTGGGACTCAGCTTTGTGCATCAATGTGAACTCTGGAAGTACAGATCTCTCCAGCAGTTCACTTGATTCCAGGCAACTTTATAGACTGCCAAAGATATGTTTCTTTATATGGACTTGATCCTATGGGACATTTTTTTTTTTTCCTTTTAGTGTTGCTTTGACATTTTGGGGGTTGTTTCATGAGAAGGAATTTTACAAAGATGGATAGAATCAAAAGACTCTTGTTCCCTTCTCTCTTGTTCCCTTCTTTCCTTTATCCTTAACTTTCTTTATTGATCTTTATTCTTAGGAGTCCTGTTACATATTAACTAGATTTTTGCTTCTAAATAAATAATTATTTAAGAAAATCAAGATTGTATCATTTTCCTTAGCTCTCTGCACATAGGTTGCTGATTTTTCTCAATCAAATTAAAAAAGTGGCATTTGATTCCCTCTGTTCCAGCTGAGTTGTATTTAACACATAGACTTGAAAAAAAATGTTGTTTCCAAGTTATTACTGCTGCTTCTGATCATCTGAGCACAGCTTGGGGCCTGCCTGCCTATGACATAAATTAAAATACTCTGAAGATCTGTGTGGAGCTGACAGTAGTAACCTTAAATAACTTCCTCCACTGTTGTTGCAAAGGAGAGACAGCCTCCTTGATCAGCGTTGTGTTGACTAGAGAGTCACCTTACTTCAAAGGCAAGGCACGGTAAGATTGTAGTAAATCACTGGAGCAGCTGAAAGGAGGTGTATGAAAAGACATACTTGCAAATTTTCTTAAGCTTTACCTTCTATAATTATTGTTGCACATGTATGCTACTCAATATATGTATCTGAATCACAGTTCCAGGGAGGAAAATCTTTCTAGTTTGCTAGTAATGTAGTGTCTAGATTTGTTGATCTGGATTCCTGGTTTATGACTTTCTCACAGCATATGTCTTCTACTATATGACTGATACTCAACTACAACTAGAACTTTTCTTGTGTAGGTACATTTATTTTCCTTGAAGCAGACAGAGATCCTTTTTTTCTCACCTTTCTTGATTAAACTGAGATGTCTGAGCACAGAAAGCAGGGGAAAAAAGTCATCAGAATATATACTAAGAGTATCTGCAGTTTGGCCATAAGGCAACATTTCTTTCTGAGAACAATAAACTGTTGTTCCTGACCCAGCGCTGGAACCCTGGCCTCTTGTCTGCTATGTGTCTTCTATACTTGGCTCTACTAGAAGGTTTTTTAACCTTTGACTTGTTTCCCCTGGTTGGGAAACTGAAGAAATATGAATAAAAATGGACTGGATAATCAAATGTATAATTATAGTGCATAATCCTAAGTATTCAGTCTATATATAAAAGGTTGTATTTCACCTGTCCTTAGGCAAGGTGGTCGTTTTTGTAAGACCCCCACTTTTTCTGCGAGGCACTGACAAAACACAAGTGTATGCTTTTGTTCATGGGGACTCTGAGAGGTAAGGAATCATAAAATGAATCTAGCAAAATAATAGTGTCATGTTCATTATTGCAGGAGTCAAAGCACAGGATCAAAGGCTCAGGAAAAAACAAAGTTTGACAAAAAAGAATCAGTTGGGAGTAAGGGTCACAGCCAAACAGGAACAAAAGAATAAAGAGCAGAAGAAAACATCTGCAAGCCTTGCTTGTGGGGAGGGAGAAGGAAGTAGGAAGAGGGAGGAACCTTTCCACATACTTGCCCTCAGAGGTTTGCATATATTTGTGTACTCCAAATTGTTTGAACCTGATTTATAAAATAGTTAAAATAGTTGCATTTCAGAGATAATGAACATCACAGATGACCTCTCCAGAGGAGTTTCCCTTCCCCTTTATGGATAGCAGGAAGATAACTTGCTCGACACAGAAGAATATAAAGACACTTAAGGGTTTTAAACACTTAACTCCCATAACTTTTGTGGGATATATGTGCAGATCTGTGAATGTGTCCTTATTTCCTTTCTAGTTTCTCATCTCAATATCTGTGTGTGGCTCCACAAAATACAGGGGGCAGGACTACAAAAGAAATATCCAGAGAAGGCAGATTCATGTGGGGTGAACAGCACCAGACTTGCTCAGACTCCTGGCAGAGGTTTAGAGTAATAAGCCCCAACCTGGGCAATGACTGAGCACTCAGACAGAGGCAGCACAGAATTCATCTTTTTGCCTTACTGCCCATAATCATCTTGGGATGGGCTGCAGAAAGCCACTGCAAACCTGGGGACAGTTTAATAGTAGTCACGTTTCATTCTCATGGCTTAAAGCCAGAAAGATACCTTCTGCCTAGTAAATCAGTGGAAAGACTTCAAAAATGCCATTGCTTTTACAAAACTAACATCAGATGGGCAAGGCAACCTTCCCTAGGCTTCCTCTATAGCCAGTGAAAATGTAAAAAATTTGATTGATTAGGAGTTGATTAGGAGTTTTCCTTAATATCTGAGGAGACTATCATTTTCCATTAATATGAAATTTACCTGTGCAGAAATATTCTTTTTTTAATATAGAATATTGCTGCTTCCTTATCTTGCTACACTCATTTCCTGCAGGAGAGGTTAGCAGCCGTAGATTGGTACATCTCCATGGACTAACCATCACGGGAGTTAGAAGGCATTACATAACTCACCTTTTAGCCTTGGTAATGCATCAGGAAAACATCCTTTACAAGGAGTCAGCATACACAGAAAAATGTTTAGCAGGTAGAAATAGGGCAGAAAAAGAACCCATGAAAGGAATAGTTCTTAGCACTCCCTCTTGAATGATTGAAATGTTTTTACAGTACATTTTTTGCTGCTTATAATATTTACTTGGCTATATTTTTGTTCAACTGCTACTGAGATAATATTATACTTCTTTTTATGACTAATACAATATTTAGAGTAGTGCAGCTTACTCATCAAAAACCTGGTTCTGTAGTATTCTCACCTCTGTAAATTTCTGGTCTAATTTAATTTCTCACCCTTGAAATGTAAATACTCATAATTCCTTTCAATGTTTTCCAGTGTTTTGTAAACAAAGGTGAAAGAGTAAAACTGGGAAATGATCTTTCAAAGATGTGACATAAAACACAAAATAAGAAAGACCTTTTCTTCAGACTCTGACTCAGACTTCTGAAACCTGTTTTCCATCCAACACACCATAAATGGGTGTTAGATGTGATCATCAAAGTAATAATGGAAGAGTAAACTACCTAATGAAATTTGTGGGCATTTTTTTTTCAGACTGGGACTGGTGAACTTCTTTGAGAAACAATGAAAAAATATTTCATAGTGGGAAAGACTGACAAGAGAAACAGATTTGTCACAGGCAGTGGCAGATTTTTAATCCCTTGAAGTCTTCAGTTTGATTACTGCACAACATGTCATAGACCAGATTTTTTCAGACCCAGAAACAATTTGATTTTTGTAGTGTGTTAATGTCAGCTAAGGGCATAATTCTCACCCAGATGATCAGTGACTCCCCATCCCAACACAAAGTGCAGAGAAACTAGGATTAGAAAGCTTGCATATGGAGACAAAGACAGGTAGATCACTTGCCAATTACTGTGCTGGGCAAAACTGTCTCAGCTTGGGAAAGACTAATTTAAATTTAAATTTTTTCCAGTTAAAGTAGATTAGGGTAGTGAGAAGTAAAGGCAAACATTAAAACAACTTTCCTCCCCAGTCTCCCAGGCTCAGCTTTGCTCCTTCACTCCCAACTCGTCTACACACCCCAAGAGTGACACAGGGTGGGTGAGGAGATGAGGGTCAATATGTAATAATTCCTCTCTTCTGCTCCTTCCCTATCACACTGCTACCCTTCTCCAGCACTGACTCTCCACAGGAGTTTTAGCTCCTTCAGTGACTCTCCCCAGTTCACTGCACAGACTGCAATCGATAGCTGCTCTGGTGCCCGGAGAATCTCCACACCCATAGCCTCTTCCTGCTCTTCCTCGGATCTTGGTGTTTCCTCAATTTTTCCTCAGTGTTTTGTTACCTCCTCCTCTCTCTTCCCAAGAATTTTTCCATTTCCCAAGTGTTTTCTCAGAGATACCACCAGTTTCACTGCTGGGCTCAGCTGTGCTGTGCAAAGGGCTTGGCACAAGGCAGACTCTGCCCTCCTCCCTCAGAGGCCTCCTCTGCAGGCCCCCACTGCCAGCAACTGCAGGTCTACACACTTCACAGTTTTTAACACAAGAAGGAGGCCAAATCAAAATCCAATGGCTGGTACTCAAGTTTGAGGATCAACACGATGACATTAAAATTTTGTCTTTATTAATAATATGCACCAAGTGTTCTCATCAAAGTAAGTTCCAGCTACCAATGAGTCACTGCTTCCACCCAGAACTTGCAACTACTTGCACCACTGATCTGAAGACTCTTCAGAATCTGAAATATAGAAACCATATTTTTATGGAAGACAAAAAATGAAAATTAGTCTCTGAAATTGAATACAAATCCCACATTAAGGCTTGTAAATGTTTCAGATTCATGTGGTTTTGTCTGAACAACAATTTACTGTAAATATCACCTATCTTAAAAAGCTACATAGTTTCAATTTCTACATTTTAATATCTTTCATAAAATTTTCTGCAGAGAATTTGACTTACCATTTAAAATATACATAGAGAAATTCAAACACAAACATTTCGTGGTAGTTAAAATATATGCTTGTATATTTGGAATATATCAACAATATATTGTGTCATGTTCTCTTTGAAGAGTGTAATATGAAAATGCAACCTGGATATCCTTAATAATGGTAACACAGTTTTATAAACATGGTAATGAATATTAAAACTTTTGTAATGCACATATGAAAAATACAGAGTTTCTGAGACTTGCAGGGCCCTTTCTGCTTTTCAAATCATCTCACACAGATAGAATTATCACTAAACTCTGCTTTTCATGACAACAGGCTCAAACATCCTTGCAACAAGCTGTCAGGTATTTTAGGGAGATGTCCTTCTATTATTTTCTGCTGAAGCTTAAGAAATCACCATGCAACGGTAAAAGGAGAGCAAACAGGAGTGAGAATTATTTTTATCATCTAGTAAACAGACTCTCATCTTAGAGAAATCCCCAATCTGTTCCAGCAATATTTTCCAGATCCTTCATGCATTCATTGGAACAAAAATTGGAGTCTTGTGATACTTCATGTAGCAGAATTCCCTTTGGTGGCCTTGAGATAAATGATAACTCTGATAATGACATGATAATCATGTCACCTAATGAGGTTTTGAGTAATAAAGAAAGGTTCCTCTCCTTCAGTGTACGTTCTGTGCCAGGTAGTAAGCCACTTCTTACTTCCTATGATCCAAGCAAAGTGAAACTCATTGGGCAAATTCTCAAGGAAGAAGGAACAAAAATACGTCAAGTATAGAGAGGAAGGTTTCTAATTCCTCAGTGGAAAGCCTTATTTGTATTATCCATTTAGAAAGGTGAGAGGACAATACTGATATTGTATCTGTGGATACATAAGTCAGAAGAAATTTGATAACTGGAAACATTTCTTAAAATTCAAAGAAAAAGTAGAATTATACAACTACAGACTACTAGAGCTAACAGAATATCTGTTGTGAGCTCTGACATGCAAAAGAAATCTGTTCTATATGAATAACATATTTAAAAATAAAAAAACTTAGCCATCAGACAGCATATATTTTATATAGTTCTTCCCTTTCCACAATATTTAGCATATAATCTTTTTTTCGTGTGTTTTTCAGTCAAAGCTGCATACATAGGATCTCCTCAGGAGATCCTTCTGACATGATGAAGGACACAAGTGTTGTTTCCCCATGCCCCCTGAACGTCGCAGAAGGGCAGTTGGTAGACAAATAGCTAACCAGATCCAGAGAGATGTCAATAGCTTCACCTCCAGGATTCACAGGGAAAAATATACAACCTGTAGTTAATTTCCTTCTACCATGATTTTTCCTCTACCAATATATTTGCAACCAGAGTTTGGTACTAGTAAAAGCTAGACGCTGACAGCACTTCCATGGTAAACAGTGAATGGGGGAAGTCTTTGGGTACAAATCCCATACAAAACAGCATCAGCAACAACAAAAAATGCCACAATTCAGTGGAAAAATATGTTTCCCAATACATGAAAACTGTATCAAGGCTGCAAGCAGAAAAAGGTGTAGACCATTGAAAAGAAGGCAGCTGGGGCTAAGAAAATTGAATCAACATAGTGTTAAAGAAGATTAGTTTATGACAGGCAGGTAGTTGAATAGTTGGAGGATATCAAATGGGAAATAAATATGGAATTTCTTCAGAATGAGAACTAAAAGTGAGGAAATTGAGAGGAAGTCATAAATCTGTTGACCTACAAAAATTATTTTACATAGTTGTTTTTGCCAGTCATTCTGCCTAAAGTTATGGACAGTTTCTGCTTTCAGATATCACAAGCTGAACATTCTGGAAAATAAATGACACTAGATCATATTTCCACAAATCCATAGCTTTCCACAAAACCAAAGAAGACAATTTAAAGAACTCATTTTTGGGCCAGACAAATCATTGCATGGGAGGGCTTTAATAATATAACAGGGCTATGCAAAAGGAGCATTTAAGTTGCCATGAAACAACTTTGCTGACATTGATGAAACAAAGACAAGAGTTGACAGCCAGCTTGCATATTAACAAAAGGAAAGCAGAGATGTATAAAGCCCTGAAGAGTTAAAGCAAGCTTGATTTTGCTTTGACATACTAGAGGAATGCAACAGAACTATTTTATATAAAAACAAAGAGCTCTAAAGTCAAACTGGAAAGTAGCAGCAACACTTTAAATATGCACATTGGATGCCAAAAAGGAATGGAGGTGGAGAAGTTAAAATAAATAAAATGTCTTCTGTAGCAAGCTATTGCAGTTTATAGAATTCTTGCCTCTGACAACTTCCCAAGGACCCCCATCTGAACACTAACAGACAGAACAAATGGAAAATAGCCCTTATTATCCTGGGCTGTGGTTTCCATCAGAATCAATAGAGCTGAAAGACAATAGAAATGTGGTTACCCCATTAATCCACAGGGCCAAAATCAGCAGCCGAATATCCTCTCTGTAAGCATGTAATGAATTTTCAGTCAGATCAAAAATGTGCTGTAAATTTTCAGGATGAATTAGTGGTTTTGGAGAAATTTTGAGACCTTTCACTAAGTGTCACCCAACTTGGATGCTTACTGTCTGGTGCTGAAGTGGAGAGAGGGACAGATTTGTTTTGCTTAATTTAAGGCAGATCATAAACCATGTTTTCTTCTTTTAAAAAGAGATAAATTTCTTCCCAGGGCAATAAAAATTCTCTGTGAACTTTGATCTTCCTCTTAGAGAGTGTAAACAGATGCATGCTTATAAAAATGTGAGTTAAGATAAAGAGTGATACAGTAGTACTCTGTCACTGATTCTTCTTTCTTTTTTCTGTAAATTGTATATTTTCACTTCAAGTATGCTGGGTACAGGGCCTAAGGTCCTTACTTACACTTCCGTAAATCGGAGTGGAAAAGTGATTATGAAACCAGGGAACTCACATCAGAACTGGGTGCCTCATCTCCATCTTTGACTCAGAAACGTCTCTCACACAGACACACACACACACACACACACATATATGCTCACACGGAGGTGTGTGAATAATGAATAATTTCTATAAAAAGCAAGCAAGGCCTTTCCTCTTTTTTCAGCCTAATAGCAGAAGACCTTGAGAACTTGACCTACAGAAGAATAAGGCATAAATCTGCTAGGCAACCATGAATATATGCAATATAGTGCCTTTTAAGGACTTGGAAAATTCTTTTCATTTTTCTGACCTTAAGAGGGTCAGAATTGTTATCTCCTGGCAATGAAGCATAGACTGGCAATGGAACAACATTGTGATCTTGGGTTTTGAACAATAAAGAGCTTCCATGATGAAGAAGACAAAACTTTCACAGCATAGATTTATCCTGAGCTAAAATATATATCAAGCTCTTGGCTATTCAAATAAAGCTCATTAATGATGGAGACTCCTGGAAGCTTTTGGAAATTTCATAACTTGAAGTATTCCACCTATAGTTTATTAAATTTCTAATATGATAAGAGGTCCTTCTCACTGTCATCAATCCTAAATATAATTCTAAGGCAATATCAACAAAAAGTAAAATAGCACATTATCACTTTTGCAGGCTTATTACTGTAGACTTTGAGGAAGTAACTGCATCTGCAAGTGCACCTCTGTTTGGATACATGCCATAGGAAAAGTGATTCAAAGAAAACTGAATAATCTGGTCAGACCCCTTCTGCAAATGTTCCATGATTCTCTTTTTGTAGACATAGAAGAGATTATAACACCATCAGCCCCTCTGGCATGACTAAGATTGATATAGATGGGCAGGTATGTCCTAGAAGTCATAGTAAAAACTTTTTTATTACTTGTACATGTAGTTTACATATCTGGTGAGACTTTTCTCCACTTTGTCATGCAACCAGCCCCTTGGACTGGCACATAGTATTCTCTTTCCATACAGCATGGTTATCTTTGATCCACTGGATGTCCTCATTTTTATTTCCTTTCTTATGATTGTTGGAGAGAAGAGAAAGATTTGAGACATTGTGCTTTTGTTACCACTAAAACACTGCTCTCACTTAAAAAAGCATATGTGGCACAGACTTGGGAGGAGGAGAGCAAAAATTCCTACCTCCAGTTTAGATACCCTATTAAAGGATAGGGAGAAAAATTGCTGGTATTAGTAGGAGTATCATCTGATCTAAATAACTTTGTAGCAAACTGTTGACTCTTTATATTCCTTTTCTGATGCTGGAAATAAAATAGACCCCTGCTGAATTGCTTTTGTTATTCTGCTAGTGCTCTGATGGGTAGATGCCATTCAGTTTCATATTGAACACTGTCATCCATATGGGTGCTGCTTACATGAACAAAAGCATAACAATGGCAAATTGAAGTATAAATATGTTCTTTGATACATATCTAAACTTGAAATGAAGATTTAATTTGGGTAGTGATCAGCAACTTTTGCCAAGAATGAGAAAGCAAGGTAGGTGGACATATTTCTATGCAGCCTCTAGGGAGGGAAGTAACCCCATGCTATCCCAGTGTTTCTAGGTACATCTGTGATATCTCTCAGCACTCTATATTTCAGGAAGTCAGCCTGTTTGTGAAGTTATTGTAAGGTAGCAGCAGGCATAAGTAAAACACTGCTAATATAGTACTTGGCCAAAAGTAGCCTCCCCTGTAGGAGTTTGTTTATAAATTGCTTTGGTCCACTTGACAAGGTCAAATCCATTCTCTTAATGATGAATCTCATCTGTTCTGGTGCAGAAAGAAATGTTTTCTTTCACTTCTACGTGTGGTAAGAGCTCATTCATCTCTGTATGTTCTAAAGGGAAATCTAGCTACATCAGAGAGAGAAGGAGTATTCAGAGGGCAACTGATGGCCAGGAAGATATATTGAATTCACTTTCCTGGGACAGACATTCAAATGGTAACAAGTGATAGAAAACAGCTCTATATTTCAGCATGATGTGTGTTCTCTCTCTTATGATTAAACCCCCTGTGGGCCATCTGCATTTAATGGGTTAGAACTACTTTGTAGCTGCAGTTTTTTCCTTCCATGGCTCTTATTTATTTGAGATGAGACCAAACTGCACTCTAAAAGTGCAGCATGTAGGAAACACTGCCAAAAGAATGAGAACAAAAAGGCAAATTTATGGGCCAGTGTTGTTTTAAGCATTTAACAGTATAAATAGAAAGTGTAGATAAATGTGGACATGTAAGCGACTCTGTTTATCTCAGCTACATTATTTGCCTAAATTCCAGAAGAGAACTAGTCCAATTAGTTTATACAAGCGTTAATGCCTCTGCACTAGTGATTTAGCATATGCATAGAACTGTTTTCACACTAAAACTAACAGTCCTCTTAGAACACATCTTCCTAAAAACAAAAAAGCATTGCTCAGTCTATCCTTGTGTCTCTAATTCTGCAAAAAAATCAGATACAAATACAGAAACCATCGGAGTAAATCAGACATAAACCACTGGTTTAATAAATTTCTGTGCTTTAAAAATAGCTGAATGGGCTACTTTAATTAAAAAAAAAAATCCGTATAAACTAAGTAATGTTGTTCCAGGACAATTCAATTTAGTATAGTAAATCTATTCTGTGTTTAGTAGGGATCATAACCTACTCCCAAGTGAGATCACTGGCAAGATTCCTGTTAACTTCAATTAGGATTTGATAATAAGGACATTTTTGAGTAAAGAAAATTTCATCCCTCCTTGCCAACACTGAGTTTTCTGGCTCTAAATATTCAATAAACTTCCAGCCAATGAGTGTATTTTCCTCTTTTCTCATTGTATATACTACTTAAGTATTTGTTAAATAATACTCACAAACTCTGATCTCTATCCCAGATCTTTTTCTAAAAGACCTCCAAAATCATTTAGTATTTTATTTACCCTATGTGTTTGAGTAATATCTGACAGGTTTTTCCATATATAAATATGTATTTCATTATATACTAAAATGTTTATAACAAGTAATGAGCAAAATCATTCTTAGTACACTAGAAGCAGAGTTGTTCCCCTAATATCACTTTGAAAGAAAAATACAATTAACATGTTTTATATTGTTTTTCCATTAAAGGTCTCAGCTGTTTTCCATTTTTAATGATTAAACTAAAATCATTTTGGTAAACACACCTGAGTAAATAGAGTCTTACAAACATTCAGATACCTCCGCCTGACTTTGAGCATGCTATTTGACAAAGCTTCAATTTAATGATGTCCTTTTCTTCTCAGATGGACAAAAATATTATGGAAGTGTTAACTAGGACTTTATCCCCCCTACATCAATTTGTTAATTATAATCAGACTGTATTGAACCAAAACCAAGCAAATTAAGGTTTTGGGTTTTAATAAAAAAAAAGGCTTTACACAACTTAGTCATTCTTCTTCATATCAATAAATTGCTCATTCACAAAGCAGAAATGCTATCAAAAATCAAATCTTTTGTGGCTACTGGAACATAGCAGGAGATTTTGCCTCACTGTAATGACAGTGGGGCTAAACAAAACTGCAGTGAGTACACATAGATGGATGTTCTCACAGGAGTACGAGGCAGGGAGGATCAAGCCTATTTCAATTTTTTTTCATAATTGAAGAATTCAGAACCCAGATTTGGAGATACGAAGCAACCTAATATTAGCAACATAATATTAGATTGTGGAGGGTTGCTACAGGTAGAACTAGAGCATAGAAAAGCACTCCTGTAACAGCATCTCGTAAACCATCAAGTTCCACTCTATAAGCTGGTCAGAAATTATGATATTTGACCTGATCCTATAACCTACACTTTTTGAAATTATGTTTTTCATGCTAACATCAATTACTTTAACCAATATTATTTCCTATACATTGATGTATTTATTAGTCTAGTTCCTACGGGAATAATCACTGTTATGAAGTTGGGCAGCTGAAGTTGAGCTGTTGAGTGTGAGGCATAGAAAAGTATAATGGCTCACAAACCCCCAATTCCTTGTGATGATAATGAATTTTGAAGATTCACCTACTTGGTTTTGGCTTTTTTTCCTTATATTATGTATCTTGTGTGGACTGATTGAAAATATTTAATGAGGAACTATGTAATTTTTATGCTGTTATTTAAATAGAGTAAAAATAACTGGCAGGAACAGGACAATATCTCAAATATATTTTATGTGGTAGAGTTGTGATATATTCCTTCAATTGCATGCCACAGCCATATTAGTTTTAATGAGCCTGTGGTGCAAAGGAGAATGGCTGTGCTTCAGGAATTTAGTGGGCTCACTGTTTCAACCATCACTGTGCTTTTGCTTTAATGCTCTGTCCTCCTGTTTCCTCAAAATGCAGAGAAAAACAAGCCTTGAAATTCATGATTAGAGTTGCTTCTCCACAAAACTACTCTTAATTTCCCAGTATGTACTTATTGCCAATGACAGTCAGACACCTACCCACCCTACTTCTTCAAGACTTACTCTTGATTCTTTACATCCCTCCTTAAACCCATACTGGAAAGGTGGCAATAGAATGAATCTTACATTGTGACATTCAGAATGAGTTGTTTAGGCATAGAGGGAAGGGAGGGTTGCATTGGGCGTAGGTTTCCCCCTTACTCCAGCACTGTACTCCAACTCTCCTCCCAGAAGATTATTCTGTCCCCAGCCATCATAATCCCATATTCACTCCTTCATCATTCTAACGCCAGCCAAATCTAAAAAGATCACTGCAGATGAATAAGATATATGCATTCTGGGAATGAGTGGGCCACTTGTTATTTGGGTATGAAAAGGCTGGGGGAATGTGCTGGTTTTTGGCTGGGGTAGAGTTAGCTTTCCTCACAGTGGCTGCTATGGGGTTGTGTTTTGGATTTGTGCTGAATAGTGTTGATAATACAGAGATGTTTTTGATATTGCTGAGCAGGGCCTACACAGAGCCAAGGCCTTTAAGGCTTGTCGTACTGCTACATTGGCATTGAATTTGGGGATGCCTGGGAGGTTGGGAGGAGACACAGCCTGGATAGATGACCCCAAGTGACCAAAGGGATATACCATACAATCTGGCATCGTGCTTAGTACATAAAGTTGGAGGAAGAAGGGACATTTGGAGTGATGGCCTTTGCCTTCTAAAGTCACCTGTAATAGGGCCCTGCTCTCCTGGAGAGGGCTGAACACCTGCCTGCCCATAGGAAGCAGTGAATTAATTCCTTGTTTTTCTCTGCTTGTGTGCATGGCATTTGCCTGCTCTATTAAACTGTCTTTATCTCAGTCCATGAGTTTTCCAGCTTTCACCCTTCCAATTCCCTCCCCAGTCNTACAATCTGGCATCGTGCTTAGTACATAAAGTTGGAGGAAGAAGGGACATTTGGAGTGATGGCCTTTGCCTTCTAAAGTCACCTGTAATAGGGCCCTGCTCTCCTGGAGAGGGCTGAACACCTGCCTGCCCATAGGAAGCAGTGAATTAATTCCTTGTTTTTCTCTGCTTGTGTGCATGGCATTTGCCTGCTCTATTAAACTGTCTTTATCTCAGTCCATGAGTTTTCCAGCTTTCACCCTTCCAATTCCCTCCCCAGTCCCCTGGTGTGGGCATGAGCAAGCAGCTGCGTGGGGCTTGGCTGCTGGCAGGGGTTAAAGCACTACAGGGGAGAAATACTTGTTACAGAAAGAACTTCCCCTGAAAATATTTTGAAAATAAGAAATACAAGCAGTTTTAATGAGTTCTAACTCTGTTCAACCTGATTTAACTCTGATTTTGAAATAGCACAGATATTTAAAAAATTATCCATAAAAAAATCTTTGTAGTTTTGAAAAAACCCTGCAATATTATATTGTTTGCAAACAAGACAATTTACTTCTATCATGCAAAACTATCTCATTATTAAATGCACGATATAGGTTATATTTGTCAAATTTTTTACTTCAGGGCTTTACCATAAAGTTCACAGTCAAAATAAAATGCCTTTAACATATTGAGCTGTATTTTTGCAACACTTCACTCTACAAAATGTTATGACATTAAGGAAGTGAAGTGAGAAATATAGTTCATTTCGACTTATTCTCAGCAACAAAAGATGCTTTCATTGATATGTTCCTGTGGTATATAACACTGTTAAATTCTAGGTAGAAATAATTTTTGTCAAATTTTTCTGACCATCTTGGTCATAAAAAGACTGTATCTTTAGCTGTTAAATTCAGTGTTGTCCATCACTTATGAATCTGTAAAAATCATAATATAAATAAATTTACATTTCATGGGTAAATTTACATTTGTTCAAAAATTTGTTAAAATACAGGCTTAATATTTTTAAAATGTTGATTAATCAATCATAGGAGAAAAAACAGTGCATCAATAATTAGAACAATATTTCACTTTCTCTTTTAACAGGATAGGGACTCTTTGCCCAAAAGTTCTGTAAAGTTACTTCTCAGCATAGCATCTCGATCACATATCTCAAACATTCGTTAACATACTTGGCAGGAAGGCTATGTACATCACCTCCTTTTGGTTTTAGTGCATTTTCCACATGTTCAAGAAGCAGTGAAATATTGGTTGCTCATGAGAAGAAATAATTAAGTCATAAAATCAAAGCACAAGAACACAAGTCCCGTCAAATGTGGGAGTATAATCCAGTAGAAAATAAAGTTATTTACATATATTGAAATGTCACTTTCCTAGAATTTTCTTAGAAAAAGAGAACACTACAAATAGCCCTGTTGAGTCTCTTTGCACTATTTGTGGAATAAGGAGCTACTCATCTTGGTTAAAAAATCTGAGTCTGGCCTTAAGCCAGCATGGGCCAGATTCTGCCATCCTTACCAGAGCTGAATAGTACCTTAAGCTGGGCCTGATTATGAGCCGATTACTCATGTTGTGCTTTTTTATGCATGAATGGGGCCATTGTGAACAAACATTTAGAAGTGATTCACAATTTGGCCTATGTGAGTAGCCTCACTCCCATCAATGCGGCTACTCACGGAGTAAGGCCCTACTAAATAAAACTGGCAGAATGTGACCCCGTTGTAGTACTTGACATCTAACACGAAGATACTTTTTCATTAGCTAAATGAAACGCTGCAACCAACAGGCTATCATTCATTCTTCGAGACGAGGCTGATGCAAGAGCATGACAAGCTTAATGCAGGCCTGCAACTTATCACACCTCAGGTTTAACGAAGGGTTGAATACCTGTTTATTTAATGTACAAAGTTATGCTAGCAACATGTAACAAAACGTTTCTGTTGCTAGATTTGAGGACGAAGAATTAATTAGAATTGCATCCCTTTCACTTAATTAAAATCAGAAGGAAGATGACATGGTCTTTTATTTTCTCCTTTGATTTTGGAAGCTTCAAGCATCTAAAATTGTTGTAATATTTTGAAAATGGGTATTTCTTCTCCCCGAGTAATCTGCAATTGCAATAAATTCCTAGGAATTGTTACATTTTACTCCTGACATAAAAAAACTTGGGGGGCATTTTAGAAGAAAACAATAGCGAAATCTGCTATTAAAATAAATAAGTAAATTGAAAGAGGAAAATCAAGAATGGATTGGAGATTGCCAACTAATCTTTTTCTTCTTTGTCCACTAATGATGCCCTAAAAAAACCTGGAAATTGCTTTGGCATGTTATAAATAGTATACGTTAAAAAATGATTATGTGGAAACTGAATAAAATATAACAAAAAAAAAAGGAAAAATAATTTTTTTAAACTGAAAACAGTTTGCTAAAAAATCCCTTGCATTTCCACCATTTCTGCATGTGGCAAAAGTGTCTATACAAAATTAATGTGTCTACCTGAACCAATAAAATTCTTTTTTTTTTTGCTTTAAATCATAAGTCTAGTTTTACTGTTGTCTAAACAGAACATAAAATATGGAAAAGATAACTTCTAGTAACTTCTAGCGGAAATACTCTTTTCCAGCTCCTCAGGCCAAAGTTAAAGCTAATTTTTAGAAGGAGAATCTAATCAGGAAACCACAAATTGGAGTACATATATGTGTTAAAATTTAAGTTTATTACTAGTAAAAAATAAGACAACCTTCCTTTCCGCTGTGTAAGAATCTGCAGTAAAAATCCCATTTTCAGTTGATCCTGATAGTTTCAAAGTTAAGTTTTTTTATTCCCTTGAAAGGCTGCAGAATGAGTCCATCTCCTATTTTTGTTTCAAGTTTAGCCCCCTGAGTGGGAGCAGAGAAAATCTGGGGATTCCTGTGTTGTTTGTTTTTGTGAGTACTGGTAGTTCTGCAGTTGCTGTGATGAAATCTGCTTCTCGGATCTTCCCTTCTTCCCCCATCTGCCCTCTGTTCCTGACTAATGGCCAGAGAGAAAAGCAAGAATGAGCAGGGGGTGCCCCGAGAGTTGTATCCTGTTCTAGTCACAGCCATCCAAGTCCTTCTTTATTTCAATTAATTTACTTTGCCTTTATGAACCTGAGAGACTGACTGTTGCTTTCAAAGAGGCTGACATTTCACTCATCTGAAGGAGCTTGGAATGTGACAGGGGAAAGGGAGGAGAAGTAAATCAAAGCAGATAGCAATTCTCCAGATGTAAAGTATTTTTCTTCTCCTCTATTTTTTTTTCCACCAGAAATGTCAGAAAGTCTGCTGACATTTTAATTCCTTTGTGATAGGCTGGGAGCTGAGAGCCAAATCCTGCTGCCATTGCACTCAAAAATTTTTTTCCTATACACTTTAAAGGTAGCAAATTAGTCTTACACTCTGGAAAGCATATAAACAAATTATCAACAAAATGTAACTAAAACTAAATGAGCTGTACTGTAATAATGTCTTAAGATCAGTTACTAACTGAAATTGGCAAGCCTTGTTGGACTTTTTTCGTTTCAATTTGACCACAGAGTAGCAAAACCTAGTAGGGTGGACTGTACTGGAAGTAAGACCTCACTGTTGTGTTGTTTGGGGTTTTTCCCCTAATCTGTATTCTGTTAAAAGTGTAGGAGTACTATTCCATGCTGTCTTTTAGTCACCTAAACTTCATGACATCCTATCTGTAACCTTTCAGGTTTAATTTAAACATACTAATCGACACATAATCTGTGCACATCTTTGAAAACTCTATCAAACACTTTGATCCTACTTTTAGCATTATATTTGACCACAAAAAAAAAGCATTATCTTTAATAGAAATACACTCAGGTCCATAAGATAAAATAGTACCTTCTATTCTTATTACATTAGTTGTTCATTGGTATAAATTCAACAAACACAGCATGCATTTAGCAAAGTAGCAGAGCTGGCTTAGAGCAGAAGTGCAGTGTTGAGAGAACTACAAATTCTACCTACAACATGAATGGTCATATATTTCCTTCTTTGCATGGTGTGCTTAGAGATTTACATCATGGCTTTAGTATAATAAATTTATTATCCTTTACAGAGTTGTTCTCTTATGAAGTATTCATTTGTAAAGCAAGAATTTTTATACAGGACTGCAAAAACCATGAAGTAGACACATTCACTTAGTAGTTTTATTTTTTTTTTTTTTTTGCAGGTTCTATAATCATATTTCATCAACTGGTACAACAAAACATATATAAAAATCAAAACAAAGAGGGCTTGTTGAGCTCGATGTATGGTAAATCTATTTGGTTTATTCTTGCTTTATTGTTAAATACTATATTGCATTTCTTTAAGCAGACGTTGTGTATATGGTGATTTCTAGCATTCCACACACAGCAGCTTATTGTTATTCCCTTTAAATATGGGAAATAAAAATGGTTTTAGTTTGCTATTAAAAAAAAAAAAGAAATTGAGAGAGGGTACTGCTATATTACATGGCCCAAGAAATATTGGCAGCATGCTCTTTGGCTTTCATCCGTAGAACTGCAATGCTGGAGGACCTCCTTTCAAACTCTGGCTTGGTTTCAAAAGCATGTCCATTGGTTGCCCCAGAAAGCAACGAGTCAGTGAAAAAATTATTGAGGGGCATGTGGCTGAACTGATTCTGGTGGTTTGAGAAGCCCGTGTAACCAGAATCTGTCCGGGTGGAATGGGAGTAAGGTGTCATACAGGAGGACGTATCTCGTGGCAGCATGCAGGAGGTAACCACAGAGCCACTAGCCGCATTCCCTGCCCACAGATTGTTCTGAATCTGGAACATATAAAATGAATACAATTAAATTTAGGTACTTCAGCTTTTGTTTTCTGCAATGCTTGGTTTGATTTACTTCACACAGAATTAGGTCTCCTCTGAAACAAGCAACAAGTATTTATTTAAAAAGTTCTCTGCAATCATGCTAGAAAATAGTATGAAGAGATCAGGAGTCAAAATAAAAGATTGTTCACTTAAAAGCAAGGGCTGATGATTCATGTTCCTTACTTTGTCATCCATTTGCTCTGTGGCTCCATATATGATGTCTAGTGTTGAACCTCATGATGCCATCAGCCCCACCAGTCAATAAAATTAATGGAAACACACAACTGACATCAGACAAAAGGTGTCAAAAGAGTGTAAAAGACAATAGATATTTTCACCACAAATGCTTCTCCTCATTAAAATTCCTACTGTAATGGTAGGAAAGACTAGAAAAGGGTGAATAAAACAAACCAATTTGGATTTCTCAAGCGACAAAGCCCAACAAGTATTTGAAAAATTTAATAATGAGAAGCCTTGCATAATTACTTTAAAACAAATGAAACCATAAAACACATGAATTACTGATAATACATTCAAGACTTCTTCTTAAATTTCTTTCAAAGATAGATTTGAGATAAAATTTCTTTTCATTATGTTTTTATGTGAAATTACACTTTGAGGGCACTTCTGTTTCAGCGTTCAGCCTTAAAAGGCTGCACTGTGCATCCCTGGAAAATATTGCATGACAGACTAGGACACAAACTTTGTGGTTACCAGTGATGTCTGGAGTAACCATGTACTCAAGCTTTGAAGTATAATCCTTTCTACACTTGGCAGTCACTTAAAGCTTCATTCTGAGTCCCAGGCCTTCTACCACCTATGTTGAGATGCTATTTATGGATAGGTATTTTTCACTTGTTTGTTGCTAGATGAGCAGACAGGAAGATTTTCAAGACCTAACATAAGTCAGCTCTTGTTATTATCTCAGACTGCATGGCCTTTCATTCCTGCTCTATTCACTTTGATTTGATCAAACTTCACACTCAGCAGCTGCCCTTCTGTTTTTTCAAACTCTCTACTCTCTGTCTATTAGTACTACATGCATATGATATAATTTCTGACATGGTCAAACTTTCTCAGTCATTCCTCATTTGCACACACATTTATACAATACACAGCTTTGTATGTCTTCTCCACTTACACCTATATATCTTTCCTGAATGCTGATTTTTTTTTTTAAATGTACACATAACATCAGGCGAGACATTTTTAGACCCCATTCACAGAATAGATCTTTTCAGCCAGTAACTATATCCTTTCCTATTTGTTTTCCTTTGCTAAATTTGTCTTCATTCGAAAAATCTGTTGTCTGTTCAGTGTATCCTTGCCCTGATGCACTGAGATTGAGCCCACGTGTCTTTGTTCTCTGCGATATGTTGGAGCTACTCAGTTACTCTTCAGTCAGCACTGAAAAGTGAATTCCCACTTCAAACTTAATTTTACATTCACATTCCAATCCAAAGACAAAGGAATTTTGACTTTAAGATATAAAGGTTATCTCTCTAGCTGAGTGATTTTTTTCTGCCAAAGTAGAGGTCAGGGGAAGTAATGAATTATGACAGACACGCACATATGCACACACAGAATGAAAACATGTTTTTAATGCTGATGAGTTGTGTTTTCTCCTATTTTCCTATCACTTTGCAACAGCACATACTCACCAAACCACCAACCATCTAAAGCGATAAATTATGGTTCGCTGAACTCAGCTAGCTGAGATCTGGTGCAGATAGGAAGGATGAAATAGTCTTATTTTAACAGTTAACATTTTAAACAGTTGTATTAGCGAGGTCATCAGGAGCTGACAACATAATCTGGGCTCCTTGGGAATTACAGCAACAAAAACAGATCCAGTAAATGCGCTGTTTTGGTTTCCTACAAAAGCCTGGCGAAAAGTCATGGTAGCAACACATGTCCCCAGACTCTGGGTCTGCTCAGCTTGTCCACACAGACATGCACACGTGCAGTTACACCCACAGTTACACACACACTCATGGACATGGCTTGCCTTTCCACGCACACACACACACACACACACACACATAGCTGGGCACACCTCAGGCTTCTGCTCCTGCATATTTTAGGTGGCCTGTTGAGAAGTAGTAGAGTGATTAAGGTGCCTAAAGAAGGATCTGGAAGATTTTTCCTCCTTCTTCTGGGGAAGGAGGAAAATCTACATGAGGAAATCTAAAAAAAGTTTCAGAACTTCAGAACAGTTCCCTCCTCCCATAATCGGTTTTTAGAAGACCCAAACATCAGCCCATGGGAGACTCTCCACAGTTTGAAATGATCCCCAGCTGCCTTATTACTCCTAAATAAACCTACCTGAGCCACGTTTGACTTAAAATCAGACAAACTTCCCCAGGGAGAAAGTAGTTCATTTGTGCAGTGTCTAATACAGGAGCTATTTCTGAAGGAGCTCGTAATCTCCAAAGCTAACTCACATGTGACAAAGTCTTATAATATCTGACTTACTGAAATTTCTTTCTAAGAAATGCTATGCCAAATGCTTCCGTCACTCAGGGTGTACAGATATTATTATGGGAAGAATTTTCAAAAAAAATCTGTTTTAAATATGAACATGCACAAGTTTGCCTTTAAAACATGATGGGAAATCTTCAAAAGGTTCAGAAGCTGGGTTTGACAGTGCCCAGACCTGTGTGGTCTGGAGGAATCACAACATCACTCTGTCTTTCCATATTTCAAGTAGTTTGGTTTGCAGTAAACTAAGTTTAGTACCACCAATTTTCCTGATATTTTTACCCTAGACAAATCTCTTTCAGTTTAGCTTCAGTGAGATTGCACAGGTGTAAATGAGAACAGAATTCAGCTGCGAATCCTAAAATATGCCAGTGTCTTTTTAAAGCAGTATGTGAACCAGCTGTTAATTCCTAAAACTTTCAAAGGAGTGCCCTAGGTTTCTTTCTTAGAGAAAGGAATCCAAATTAGTAAATTTAACTTCAGGAATGCCACAAGATTCTAGGAAAGCTTTACATCTTCTCTCATGAGGCAGTTATGCTTTCCAAAACAATATTTCAGTCATATCATTTTTCTATTCATTTTAGTTGGTTGAGTGACTTCACATTTGGTATTAAATTTTCATTTCTTTACAAGGATTTACAACATAAATATCTTGTAGCAAAATTTAGGTGCAGAAGGTATTCCTGTATTAAAAATAAATACAGTAATGTTTCACAATAAGTCAAAATTATCAGCCCTTCTTCTGGTATGTTAGAAGGAAAAGTGACATTATGTACATGAATTTTAGAAAAATATTTTTCCTCTTAAAAACTTGTGTGATCCATGGACTATATAAAAGGCAATTCAGAAACTGTGAATGAGGCTATACATACAGAACATCTCTGGTTTCTGTTAACATCACAAACAACTTGAGCTTTGCTCTTGTGGTTACCATGAAATTACCAGAGCCCTTCAATATATTTACCTACTGTATGTTCTATACACACAAAGACATGCACACACCCCCTTCCTGATAGAAAAAGAAATAGGATTTCATAGCTGTGACAAGAACATAACTGGAGAGTTATGGTTGCCAACATGATTATGATATAATTTCCTAAGCACATGACCTCCTGTTAGACAGTGCAGAGGAAAATGAGCTGAGGTAATTGGTCATTCCACTTGGTGTCACTGCTTTTTTCTGTTAAACCTGAGCTTCAGCCTTCTATGCAGCCCTTGGAGAAACCACACAAACTCAAATATCAAAATTTCATGGGAGTTTTACTATCACTTCTCCAGCTTTGGTTCTCCCATCACCAAGTCACCTGCCTACCCAGACTAGAGTCTGACATGTGAGCTAGGCATGACTAGACACACATGTGAGCACTTCTGTCTGAGTGCACGTGTTTTAGTGCTTCACATGAGAAACAAAATTCTAATCTCTTTTAAGATCTCTAGATATTAAGAGATGTTATTATTATGTTATGTAATAAATTATATACATGTTGAATGTTATTATAATTACCCAAGAAAAAAATTAGAAACTACACATTTACTCTGTTTTCAGGGTGTTCCTCGTCACTGCATGGGAAACAAGAGTGGCACTAACTGAACAGTTAAGAATTTATACAATTATAGAAAACATGTGAGTGTCAGACTGATTTGTTAAACTTTTGTCACTCCTCTCCTTGTGTGAAACAACACACCTTGCACTGCCAGAAAATGTCAAATCTGTGCTAGCACAAGGAGCTACTTCAGGCAGATTAAATGCAATATCTGTCAAACTGCTTGAAACTGCTAGCTCACAATTCATATCTGTTGGTCATTCCTAGTCCATCAGCACAATTAATTTCGTCTGTCACTTTCCACACTTTTTTTTTTCTGTGTGCCTGTTTAGAACATCCAAAGTACAGGGAGAAATTCACCTGTTCTTCCCAAGTTTTTAGATTCTCAGAATAATTTAAACTGAAAAGAGCCTCTGCAATTATTCTTCCAAACCCTTGCTCACAGCTTCTCTTAAATCTAGGTAAGGTTACTCAAGCCTCATCCAGCCATATTTTGAGTAGCTCCAGATGCAGGTGTTCTTTAATTTCTATGGGCAACTTGTCCCAGAGCTTCAACACTCTCATTGTATTTTTACATTTATATCTAGACAGAACACTTCTCAGTGTAATTTGGGAACATTTTGTAAGAGCTGTTGGACCAAGTGCACATGTCAAGACCACCTGTACTGTATTAGGCTCAGGTACATATGAGAGAGATGCAGCACACAATTTTTAGATATAAAAAAAATGTTATCTGGCCCGTGGTAGTGAGATGCTTAAAATATGCTCTAAAATATGTGATAGACCCCTTCAGTCCACATTTGGGCTTACATATGTTGAACAAAAGAAAAATCTGATCATTAGATTCCACACTTAAGTTTGCTAAGCTTCAAAATAACGAGGATTTGAAAAGTCATCAAGCTTTCATTCTTGTATGGGGTGTTTTGTAAACTTTAAATTCTCCCTATTGCAATCTTGGGACCAGTTACGACAAGGGTTAATTATATATCAACTCTGAGATATGGGTAAAGGCAAAATTTCATACTTTGAAAAATACTATTTAAAAATTTGTGTATCTCAGAAAAAAAATTAATTTGCCTATAATTAAGCCCCAGCAAAGTCACTCACACACTTAAAGAAATATGTTTCACAAAAAAAGAGACAGAGCGACAAACTGAATGTTGAGACTATGAGAAGGACCACATACTTGGTCCTTGGAAAGCGATGGTTTATTACCATATTTATGACCAATAAAAAATAAAAGTGCAGTGCTACACCTACTTTGTGTGGAACAGACACCACCCAGAAAGATTAGAAGTGTCACTCTTGTTGGAAGATCAGGCACAGCAAGGCAAGTGAGCACACACGCAGCAAGACACACACCATATCCAGGTGGTGGCTCAGCCTGAGCTCCATGCTCTCACAGCTAGACAGCATGAGTGTGTGATAAAACTCCTCTGAAGCTAGCCCAGATATGTCTGCCACATCTCATAGCCTTAATGAACTATTGTGATTAACTGTCATTTATATGTCTAGTACAGTTAAAAGAAATTTTAAGTCATATAACATGTGGTGTCTAATATATTCCATACAAACATTTAATTGGAGCATCTAGTTTTGATTATTGCTAATGAGGATTAGCCATATGTACTAAGGCTATAGCAAACTATAATGATGATCCAAGGACTTAGTACTTAACACATGTATGCTGATACTACTTCTACACTCTTTGATTGACAACACATCATGTGATGCCACGCTGTTCAACATATTAATTTGATTTATCCCTCTGGTGTGTGGAATGAAAACTTCAGCATCTTCCTTTTATTTCTGAGATTTCAACATTTTCCTTTCTTTCTACACCTTCTATACCACTCCTGTTCCCATACTTTTGAAAAGCTTTTGTTGTCTTAGGATTCCCACCTGCACCTGGGTTTTTCAACTGAAACAAAAAATTAAATTCTATCCTGTCCAACTCTTCCCTGCCATTTCAACAAATTTTTTAAAAACCCAAACATTTTAAATGTGATGCTAAGAGGGAAAGTAGAATGCTGTGACAAAATGAATCCTTTTAAAAGAACTTAGAAGAAAAATTACAACAAATGAACACGATTCAAAGACCAAGAAGGAGGAAAGATGCAAAGTAAGGAAAGAGCCTAGGTGAGAGAAAAATGTTGCCCTTTTTTATCTGCTTTTCAGAGATAAAATTTAATGTTTATTTACTGATAATTAATGTTTATGTACTCATGCACCTATTTATAAAGATAACATCTTTATAAACTTGATTCATACAGGAAAAGCTGCAAGTCTGTGTGATAATAGTACAGGCTCTGGTGTGCATGAATAAGGAGGGGGTAATATGAAATTTTGTCTCAGGTTTTCTTGCTACTTCTCATAGTTAAGTATTGAATCTGATGAGATCAAGTGCCCTTTGTAACAGCAGCCTTCCTATCAACACAGGGTGGCAGAAGGAGTCAAATAAAGACCAATAAGGTGAGAAAAGAACAAAGCTAAATAGGCTTTTTATTGTTCCTCTTCCAACATCTCATTTATAGATCCATGTGAGATAGCTACAGATAACTGCAGCTGAACCAGGCACAAGAAAAAAAAAAACTTTTAGAGATCATCATACCTATTTTACACCTTATGTTTTAGGAATAAAAAATGTAATTGATCCGATTTCTGACAGCTTTAGAGGGAACCCATGTCTAGCATAAAAGTCCCTTTGGTTAAGTTTCCTAACACAAATGTCTAATACTTATCTGACCATGGCTGCCAACAATGAAGGAAGGATTCTTCGTTTAAATCCTGTTCATCAACACTTCAACAATGTCTCAGGTATCCTGAGACATCTTTAATGACACTCCACACTCTATTTAGGTGACCGAATTAAGTATGGCCTGTTCGCTAACACTGACTCCAGTGAAATGAAGTAAACTTCCCCATGAAGGGAATCTGCATTCATTTCCCCCCTGATGATAAGATGTTCCATCTTCACTTTCACACCATCAGTAGAATATTGCTAGTTAAGCTAAAACAGTCAAGGATATGTGTTTTTCTGAGAGCACTTAAGATGACTTAGATCACAATGTGTTGTACCTGCAGGTGAAGCTTGAAGTTCAAATACTGAAACTAATGAAACTGAAATCATTCACTAAAATGAATGAAAATGACTGTGCATAACATTTTCCTAGAAAAATCTTATTTTCAGCATAACGTTGTTGAAGCCTTGAAAAACCAGTGAAAAACAGATGATTGTGCTGGAATATTGTACAAACTGCACTCCTCTGTAATCCAGCTTGTGACAGTATAATTAATGGAAGATATATGCATGCATAATTTGGTCAGTTTAGGAGATATTCAACTTCTTGGGAGGTAGATGAGCCATTTTTTGAAGAAAAACAGCATCATCTAAAGTCAATACACTATAAAAATAATTAAGGTTAGACTGAAAGAGCAAAGCAAGGAATTATAATCCACCAAAAAAAAACCCTAAACTGTTATTATTGTCAAAATAAAGATGTGGATATTAATAGCAAAATTAGACTGGATTGTAGAAACAGGTGTTGGACCTGACCACCTCTAGAGGTCACTTTGAATCTCTATCTTTCTCTGATTCAGAGCCAGCCTTCTGTCTGAAATGAGTCAAAAGAATAATTTTCTCACAGGAAAAATTTCAAGGTTTATATAGTCACATAATGCATGGCAGCATTTTGTTCTCCATTTGTGTTTGATGAAGATAATTGGTGGAGAGACTAAGCAGAAGTCTCCACAACACCCTCTGTTAACTGCAAGATGCTTCTGCTGGAATGCAGCTGAGATGTGTTTTCTCCACATATCCATAGTTGGACTCAAAACAGAAAATCTGCAGGCTGCAAATCCTTATAATGCACACCAGAAATTCACATTTGTTCCTGCTCTTTCTGCCATACAGCTGTAAACATCTCAGCTTGATTTCGTCCTTTTTCAACATTCAGCCTATATTTTTTTCCAGCAACAGGCAGTCTGTTTTTCCCCTTGTTAATTGATAAATAAGTTTTAGTGATCTGTGCTCCACAACCCACAAGAAAAACTATTTGCCTCAAAGTAGGCCAAAAATCGTCTAATATTTGCTTATTTCTTTATCACGAGAGAAGTGCTTGTACATGGGTAGTGGTGCAGGAATAAAAGTGAAGAATAGAAGGATATTTGTTTTCTTTTCTTACATTATCTACAATGAAATAATGGAATTGTTTGGGAAATTAATTTATAACATTAGAACAAAATATGCAGATAACAATTTTAAATATGTTTTCTGCCTGAAGTGTGGGATAGACTGATGAATTTGTAGGAAGTCAGGTGCTGTATATTTATTTTCCAAAAGTGAGGCACTTAGAAATGGACATCTAGTTCAAAAGATTTTAATGCAGTGATGCAGTGATGTTAGTGATCATTGTGTTTTTAGAATAGAATCTCATTATCTCAGGGACATGGTTTCACTGAAGGTGAGGACTTAAGAATGTGAAAACTATGAAGGATTACCACCAGGTTAGCAAGAATATGTTTTTTTATTATATGTCCTGTGCTAACTACTTGGATACCTACTCATATTCCGGTATACAGAAAAGCAGCCAGCTTCTTCTCTGAGGGGTGGGCTACCTTGTTTTTACCATGTAGCTGAGCTAGGCATGCAAGCACTCAGCTGAAATAGCCAACATAAAGTGCACTCACATCCTCATTGAGCTCCTTGTTCCTGTCCTTGAAGTACAGAGCAGCACAATGCAGCTTTCTCTGCAGGTGACCAGACCCAATTACTCATCTGCACCTCTCTGTTTACCTGCGGTCTGTTAGTCTGAGGTTGGAGGTGGGCTCGTCATATTTGTGAATGAGCACACATTTCGTACTTCAACACATTTTAGAGATGCTTGATCTGAGATTACAGGACCAGCATTTGCATTTCAATCTTCTGTTTTTAAGAATGTATTAATTAATGATGGAAGCATTTGTAAGGCTGAGACTTGGTTGTGTCATCTGTCTAGGAGATATTTTTTGACAAAAATGTAAACAGAAATGCAGTGAATTAATCTTTTTAACAATCTGAAAGTACTGAATAGATATTTTATTGGGTTTAGAATTTTATAGATAATATTATCATATAATTTTAAAATGTGGGATTTTTGAGAAACATTAATTTTAGGACAATCATTTTAAGTACTTATACTATTCCATTATTTTATACTAAGAAAACTTTGGTCAGTTGGGAAAATTTGTCAATGGAATCCTACTAAAAATACAAGATGAGCTTGCAGACACAAAATTAATCTAGAAATCCCAAAGCCTCAGCACTTTTCTTTGGGTCATTTGTTGTGATGCAATAGGTAAGTCAGAAAGACCTTCAAGAGAGAGCTGGCCACCTTGAGTGAGATCTGTGAGTGAACGTGCATCTATGTCTTTGTGAATCTGCCTGGGTCTGCCTAAGGTTGTGTCCACCTACTTGAACACAGAGCCTGTCATGCCGTGGTTGCTAATGCAGTTGGGTTATTACCCTGTTATATTATAAAATAAAACCAGACAGACCTACAAGTGCCACCACAGCTGAGGTGGTTGTGTCCACGTTCTGAGCTGCTGGAACACAAGCCAGCTCTGTCCCAGGCACCATACTTAGTAACATGCAACCTCTTCAGCTGTAAAGCATATTAAGCTAATTAGAGAACACATGAACCAAAGACCCCTGGCTCATAGTTAATCATTAAGAATCATTAAGGTTCATGATCTCCAATCTTCGTGATAATCTTCATGATATCCAAGATCATCAGGTCCAGCATTTGAACAAACACTGCTATGCCAACTAAAGCATAGCACTAATTGCCATTTACAGTCATTTCTTGAACACTTCCAGGGATGGTGATTCCACCACTCTAATGCTTAACCAACATTTCAGTGAAAAAATTCTTCCTGGTGTCTGAGCTGAACCTCCCCTGGCTCAGCTTGAGGTTATGTCCTCTTGACCTGTCACTTGCCCCCTGGGAGAAGAGACAAAGGCCCATCTTGCTACAATCTCCTTCCAGGTAGCTGAAGACAGTGATAAGGTCTCTCCTGAGCCTTCTTTTCTCCAGGCAAAACAACCCCAGCTCTCTCAGCTGCTCCTTGCAGGACTTGTGCTCCAGACCCTTCCCCAGCTGCCCTTTTCTGAACACACTCCAGCACCTCAATGTCTTTCTTGTAGTGAAGGGCCCACTCACTCTTGCAGTGAGATTCAATGTGTGGCCTCACCAGTGCCGAGTACAGGGGTGTAATCACTGCCTGGTCCTGCACTACTGCTGATACAGGCCAGGATGCCATTGAGCTACTTGCCCACCTGGGAACTTGCTGGCTCATGCTGAGCTGCTGTCGACCAGCACCCACTGGCCCTTCTCTGTTAGGTCACTGTCCAGCCACTCTTCGCCAACCCTGAGGAATTCCTCATTCAGCCAATTTAGAGCATGACCAAAGCAAGCTCACATAGAATAGGAGTATATTCTTAAGGCAGACACCCTGCTACTTAATGAAGCTGAAGAGCACCAGAACACCAGTAGTGGAAGGGAACCATGCAAGATTTTTTGCTTTGTATTGTGGGGTTTTCTATTAATTATGTGGTAAAAGCAAAGTGAAGCCAGAGACATGAAAAACAATGGCTTCAGAATAAAAGTATTCAATGTGCTAAAACAAGCAAGCAGACAAACAAAAGCAGAGAGTGAGGCAAAGCAGTAAACCAAAGGACTAGAGAAGAGACACAGAAGATTATGATCTTATTATGCAGTATACCTTACTATCTACTAACAGGGAACTGAAACAGGAAAAAAATTATACCAACTCCAACTGTCTGAGAGAGCTGTCCTGTCCCTCTGCCTCTCTCTCCCCCAGTGATATACATTAAATTCTGATTCTACATGGCCATATGGTTTTTGAGGTGCATAAAGAAACGGTGCATGTTTAACACATCAGAAGAAAGCTGTCTAGAGATCATGCAGTTTATACCTCATATTAGCAAAGTATACAAAACTGGAGTTGTTCAGACAGCTGCCAAATGTAGACACAAAGTACTGCTTGGTCTTTACCATACCTGAGGGTAGCTGTCAGTCCTTGGAAGAACAGATATATCATAGGTGGCAGCAAAGTGGCTCTTAGCTTGCTGAATCTGACCATAGCGTTCTCTTTTCCTCCATTTTGCTCTTCGATTCTGGAACCAAACCTGTAATACACACGGAAACAGCCTTCAGGGTAAACTAAATTATATACTGTGTGAAGAGTTTTAGAAAAGAAAACCCAAGAGATTTTGAACAGCTACTTTTAAAATTTCTGTTTATCTACAAAAGAGAAGTTCTCCACCTGAAAATTAATTTCTTACAGTTTCAATCTTGTCAATGTCCAACCTGCTTAAGTTATTGCTGGCTATTTTACAAATACATACTGTTTCCTTTCTATTATCTCCAACAAGAAAACAAAGCAAACCAAACAAACAAACAAAACAACCTGAGAAAGATCAGCCTGTAGCAAGTAAAATTGTAAAGAAACACTCTCATAAATTCCCACGCCCACTGACATGCTATGACTACCCATATTCTGCCTCCTAGAGGTGTCCATAATCTTTATCAAGTGCAGTAATAAAAAAGCAGGAAAAACTGGCACAAGGATAGTATTCTGCACAGCAGGAAAAGTTCATATAAGGAAGGCTAAAAGGCCAGGAAGATAATAAAAGTCACCAATGTCACAGACAGTGTTTGAACTATTGTGATTTTTTTTCACATTGGTGTTGGGTGATATCTGTTTCTTATAATGGAAAACAAAAGAATGGCACTTTAGACTATGAAATAATTTAGATTTATGCTTAAATTTCTTCATACGCATTGGACTGTTCTGTAATATTTTGGGTGCTAAGTATTATATCAAAAACCTCTTATATGCCCATTTCTCTCTGTTATTGATAACTGTCATTGGTCCATGGTCTTAATAATTTTTTTTTTCTTTCAGATAGTTTAGTTTGGACTGGTTAAGAATTATCCTGATGAATTAAGAGGATTGCTAAGAAAAGTAACACCGTATAAGAGTAATATCCAACTAATATTATTGTTCTGGCATAAGCAAGCTCACTGAGACTTTTTAAGAAGTCACACTACTAACAGAACCATTTTAAAAAAAATAGGAAACTATGGCATTGGTTAGTCTTCCTGCTAAACTGATCAATAATTCATTTTGATATATACATAAATAGTGTTTTTTTGTATAGACACTTCCTGTATTTTGAGGGATATTTTCTGATTCCATATTGTGGGATATTTAAAATAACACTGTTTGGTTTATAATTCCATTCTTGCATTGAACTTTGGAGAACTCAAATGTCTTTTGATACTGCTTAAGCAACAAGAGCATAATTTTGCTCATTTTGATTCCCAAGTACTTGTTGCAGATTTAGTATATGCAATCTTTTAAAATGCATTCAGCAATCAAAGCAAGGCTCATGCATATAACTCCTGAGTATATATTGTTAGGGACCTTGGTGGTAAATTTGTGTTATTTATGATGCCTGCAAAAACAAAAGGGATAGCAAAAAAAAAAAAAATCTGTCTCCAAAGGAGGCATCAAGGACACAATAAGGAAATTTAGTCATGAAGCTCTTTCCTTGGAAAAAGACTTTGACAATCTCCTTAAAATGGGTACCAATTACTGGACTGACATGCAGCAGGAAAGAGAACAACTCAGATAAATTAGGTTCAGGTTGGCTCTCTCTGCATGTGTGCAGGACAAATATTAAATTGGATGTTGATGAAATGGTGGTGAAGGGAACTGTGGGTAAGGTATCCAGCTGATCACTCTGCTACACTAAATCAAACAATTTGCTTGAATTCATAGAACTAAATGAGAAAAAGCACTTATTTTTTTTCCTTTGACAATCCCTCAAAATGTTTCTGTTTACACCACTTTACTAGAAACTTACTCTTGGCAGAGATAAAGTAACCATTTGCCTGCACAAAGCAATGTAGAAATCTGCTGCTTGTTATCCTTGAATTGCCAGATGCTTGCCTTTAATGACGTAAGGCCTTGCAAATTGCTTAATCTTATGATGGAATACTCTTGCTACTCTGGATAGAAATTATCAACATGTCCTTTCTTATTTAGCACATGAGAAATGCAAAGATTGGTTATCTTTTAAGAAACGGAAGAACATGTTTAAATAAACTAGAAATAGATATGCTGTCTGATATAGACATATATTTTTCATTTACTGTCTACTTTTTAATACTCTTACCATATGAAGCCTCTAAATCTTAGGAAAAAATGTGATAAAAAGTCAGTTGATACGCTTTAATTCAATTTTCCCCTCCCTGTTCTCAGTATTAATTTGTTCTTGAAGAAGTTCTCTGTATTCCAGAATTATGCATTTGTTAGAACAGTGTTTTAACATTATGGTACCTTCTCTTTTTTTGAAAGTCAAGACTAAATCCCAATGAATGGAAGTCATACTTGGAAAGCTGTACCAAATTCAGAAGGAGAGGGATTGTGCAGAGCCTGAAGAGTTAAAAGCCACTGAAAAGAATTCCATCGGCATTGCTGATATCACATTGATGTAACCGAACACACAGTTTTGGACTGTATTTTCAGATGACAACAGTGAATACGATGTCTGGTTAAATAGACATGAAAAGAACACTTCTTTATAAAACTAATTAGCTGACTTTGTTTCTGAAAGTGTTTCTTATTTAATTTCAGTTTGTATGCATGTGCACTGACGCCTATTTCCCTATATGCATGTGTGAGTATGTGTTTAATTACAAGTTGTGAAGTTGTTATCATATTCAAGTCATTAAATTAAAAAAATTAATCCCAGTCTGTAAGAATCAACAGGAGTGCTGCTCCCAAAACTGAAATGATTATTACAAGAAAGGGGAAGATATCTAAAATCAGGATAAACTTGCAAAACGTGGCTCACACCCTTTTCTAACAGAAGACGTCTAAACAAAGGAAAGGCTTCATTTCCTGGATATTTAGCTTCTTTTCTCCCCATTGCACATTGAAAGCCATAAATATTATTGAGATTACTATATGAGCACATACTGAATGAATCACATTTGTAGGCAGTTATGATACTCAAATAATGTACGTAAGTGGTCAACAGTATGTTTCCTTCCAAAAACTAGAATAATGTTATTCATCAGTTATGACAGTTTAAAAGACAGCAATTGTACCTCCTAATTTTGTGATTTCTAAGATCATTCCACAGAGCAAAGATGAAAGGTTTCTGACCTTTTCTTCAAACAGGCACAAACACACACATACACATCCACGCACACATCTAAATAAGTATAGGTATATAGATATTTAGATATTTATACACATTTATATGTGTGCAGTCTCACTGCACACTCTTTGGATAGAAACAAGGAATTTGGTTACTTTTTGGACTGTACTTTGCATGCCGTAACACACACACAGAATCCTCTGCATCTGAGTTCTGCATCGTCATCAGTCTGAACTACATGCAACAAGCCTTTAGTGGGATCTTTACATGTAACACTTTATGTTTTCATTGCCTGGAATTCTACAAGAGATCAAGACAGCTTTACTATTGACGCTGTTTTCTCATCCTTTAAACAAGTGTTCAGAACTGCAACACAAGCTATTTTATCCAATAACAAGTTATTTTAGCACTACAGCATAACAGCTCATATCCTTAAAGGAATGAAGCAAAACGAGCTGTTTACTTTAGCTTTACAGGCTTTTGTACAATCCCCAAGAGTGTAATTTACTCATTCCTACAATTCACAATTTGTCATAGAAATGCTGAAGTTTGGTTCTTACCTGGACTCTGGCCTCAGTGAGCTCTGTTCTCAGAGCTAGCTGTTCTCTTACATAGACATCGGGGTAGTGAGTTTTCTGGAATACCTTCTCCAGTTCCTCCAGCTGCAAACTGGTGAAAGTTGTTCTGTGTCTCCTCTTCTTACTGCTGGAGACGTTGCTGTCACACTTATCACCAAGTTCATCCAGGTCCCCCTTCTCCTGCAGCCCTTTCACTGGAGACATCCTGAGATTGTTGCAATTGTCCATGGGCCTGCTCAGCTCCGTGTGAAGAGGCTGACCTTCCACTTTAGTAATCCCGTAGTTCACTGCATACAAGGTGGGTTAACAGCTGGTTAATAAATGATCAAGGGGGAAGGGGAGGCGTTTAGATTCAGGAGTTCATATAAAACTGCTTCACAAGGAACAAGATTCTATCGTGGCTGTGTTGTTTCTATGAGATCATGGAAGAGGGATTTGTAATATTAACTACTGATAGAATAAAAGTGCTAAATCACATTGAATTTTAACTGAGAATTATATCTGAAAATATCATCTGAAAACTTACAGAGTAAGGAGACTGTGCAAGAGACTTGGATAGTTTCACTCTGCCACTACTGCCGCTAAAGTAGTTAACAATCCATGAAATCAGCATCAGCTAGAGTTGTACAGATAAGGAATCTTAGCCCAAAACAGATTTTCATAGAAGACGCACAAAGCTATTGACATACATGCCTTTAAACTTGGAAGCAAACGCAAAAACTTCTATTTCTATGAAAATACCAACTAACAATGAAGTAAACTAAATATCTGCAAACTGACAAACCAAGAAACAAAACATTAAATTCACTTAAAAAACTCAATAAATTCCATATACCTTCTTTTGGATTTGTGAAGTGGAATTGTTTCCAATTAGGTTCGATGTGGTTACAAAATACAGGGCATTTCTGCAAAATGTTAATTTATTAAAAAAGATCATTTCATATACTTTGTATAAGGATTGCAGGAACTATTTGTCTTTAGGAAAAACTGGAGTTCTAGAGATAATAAATATTACATAGTAGCTTCTTAATTGGAAGTGAAAACATTTCTTACTTTTCAATACTTTTACTTATGGCATATCACTGGAAAAGTAATGAGTTAAGTTATAGAATTCAAAAAATCTTTTTCTTCTTTTCTAAGAAAAAGGTAAAAAAAAAAATCCAAACTCTATAGAAATTAAAATTTACAAAGATGCCACATAACGTAAGAAGCCTGGTTTGAGATTTTTCTCACATTCTCAGTAATTTCTTTTCTTTTAATTTGAGCTGATTGTAATGAAACACAATTTTTAGATACTTACCATCAACACATACATAGATAGGAAATGCCCCAAAGCCCTCGAGGCACACATTATATTAGTTAATTAAGAAAAACTCCAATGTATAAATCAATTTTCTATAGGTTATTCTTTTTTAATTACACTTGAAGAAATCATCAATATTTCTTACAACTCTTTTTGTAAAAATAAAATAATTTTCTCAAAAATATATATATACTCCAATGACTATATGAAGTCAAAAAACGTATAATATTGTTAATATTCTTATTGCAGCTGGTCTTAAACATTTTTTCTAATTCTTTTAGGAAATTATTTTTTAAATATATTTTTCAATAGAGATTTTCATTATGTTGGAATAATAAGGAAAATTTTAAATGTTTTAAAGAGAAAATATTCCACATTCTCCTTGCCGATAGGCTAGAAAATTTTAATACTTGATAGAGCGTTTAACGCTATTCTTTGGATGACCGACGTGGTTTAGGGAATCATCATCTTTACGCATCATTCGGTAACACGGCAGAGGGAACCCCGCTCCCGTCGCAGGACGGTATTTGAATGATGACCTTCCGTTCCCTCCCTGGATCGGCAGCCGAGAGCCGGCCGTGTCCGGGGTCCCTCCGGCACCGACACCCGGGGATGCTTTTTCCCCGGAGTTTGCTGGGTGAAAACGCCGCGGCTCGCAGCGGGGGTGGCCGGGGAGCGGCCGGAGGAGCCCAGGGGCCGGCCAAGGGGTGCCGGGGGGCTGCGGGGGTGCCGAGAGGGG